>CP106722.1:183327015-183680026 GCA_025506655.1 Gossypium rotundifolium | reverse complement strand
CACTCACTCACTCACTCATGCACAAAACCAAAATATATATATACACAAATATACAATCTCACTTTAAAACTGATGGTGGTTGACTGGTTGTGGCTTGTGGAACCTTGGTTGTGGCCTGTGGACAGTGGAACCGCAGTCGACTAGTCGTGGCCTCATGGGACAAAGCAAGAAATAAGAAAATATTGAACAAATGGTGAATGGAAGGGGGGACGAAAGGTGCAGGGAACTGGAAGGAAAGGCTGATGGAACGACATAAATCAAAAATTAGGGGGGAGGGGTGGGAATTTGAAACGACAGAAAGAAAAGAAACTAAACTTAAGTTAACTGTTAAGGCCTTAAGGCTGATGAAAAAAATTTTAAATTTAAAAATTAAAATTTATCAAAACGACGTAGTTTTGTCATTTCTTATTCGGATTTTTGGATAACTCAAATTGTGTAATTCATATCTGAGTTAAACCGAAAAATTTGAAAATTTTTTCGAGTTGATCCGAATAACTCGAATAACTCGAATAACTCGAACTATTTAATTCAAAATTTAAAATTTTTATCGAATTTTTCGAGTCGAGTCGAATTTTGCTCACCCCTAGTTGAAAGTAAAAAAGAAAGAAAAGAAAAGATGCACGTCATTTTTGCCAGATCATCGTAATCATTACAAAATCTTTGGGTCAATGTAAACGTAAGTAAAATTCATAAAAGGAAAGAGATTCATTAATATGAGAACTAATTTGCAATTTCGGCAACTCAAATTCTCAACTTAGGTCTTCTGATTTTTCATTCATCAACGATTTCTTTTTCGTACTGTTCATCAATAATCTTAAACCATTCACAAATTTCTCACAGGACAAGTTAGAAAAAATGTCAAGGGCTATTAGAATTATTTACCCATTTTAACCCCTTGCTTCTCCAAGATACTGCGTGTGTTACAATGGTTACAAATTGGGTTTTTTTAACCTAATTAATGTAAAATAATAATTAATTATGAAAATAGTACGAAAAATAGATTAATTACGAAAATATGTATTTGCTATAGTGCTCTGATGGTTCCGCCTGACATATTAGCGGCACTAGACTGAAATGTGATGACCTAAAATATTCAGGGACCTGATTTGTAGGTATCTAAATAGGTACTTACTATCTAACTGCTCTAGCTCAAGATTGTTTCAAGGGATAAACATTCTGAAAAAGTTTTTCGTTGCAACGAACATACATCAAGAAGATCCTCGAGCGATTTGAGATGCAAGACTCAAAACTAGTAAGTATTCCCTTAGTTGCACATTTTAAACTTTCAATTTAGATTCCATCAAAACGAAGAATAAGAAAGGTACATGTCAAAAATACCTTACTTGAGCGTAGCTGGAAGTTTGATATATGCAATGGTATGCACTCGCCTCCATATTTCACATGCTGTTACTATTGTTAGTAGATACATGGAAAAACTGGGTAAGTTACACTAACATGCAATCAAGTGGATTTTTAGATATTTGCGTGATACTTAAAATATGTTTTTAGAATTCATAAGAAGATAAAAGGGTTTAGTCAAATATGTTGGTTCAGATTATGCAGGAGACTTAGATCAAAGGAGTTCTCTCACAAGTTATCTTAGAAATTGTGCCATTAGTTGGAAAGCTACACTTCAAACTATAGTGGCCTTATCGACTATTGAAGCAGAATACATGACAATCACTAAAGCTGTAAAGAAAGCAATTTGGTTAAGAGGCCTGTTTAGCGAACTGGTTATTGAGAAAAGGGTAATTGTCGTATATTGTGATTATAACACCCTCACCCGACCTGATTATCGAATCTGGGTATGGAGTGCCACAACTAGATTGATTTGGATTAAACACAATTTTTAAACTTAACAAATTTGAGGATTGTCTTTATTAAGTAACAATAAACACTTCTTACAACGAAATTTTAATTTAAGTTACAACTTACTATCTTTAATTTCAAACATTAAGGAACTGTTTAAGTACATTATATTTGACCTTTAGGTGAAGCCTCTAAAGGTACCCCCTTCTATGTCCATAACACCGAACTAATAATTGCTTATTAATCTATCTCGGTCTAGCTGAGTCTCTCATCAGGATCCTTACTCATCCATCGAGTCCTGCATATATAAGCTCAATTCTCTAAGTTAAAAGAACTTAGTGAGTTTTTTACTATACTACTAAAAATAACCCTCAAACTTGTCAAGATAATAAAAAAAAGTAACTAAACACATTTAACTCCCTGATTGTCTTAAGACAATTTCTTTCAATCTGGATTGGTGGTATTTGATTCATTCCCAAACTTATCTATAAACGATCTTCCCCTAGCTGACACTATAGCCATTTGACAAGTTTTAGTAGTTTCTCAAGTGTCTTGCCATAACCGTGGACTCTATCCCTTCCTTATGTACATTCTTTCCTTCATCTATCTCCCTTCCTGGACATCTTTCTACTCATAATTTTTAATCATTAACCACATAGTTGGGTGGTTAATTACCAATATAGATCCTCTTTTTCACCTTGGAATTATAAGGTAGTCTATCACAACCCTCACCCGGTCCGATCTCTAGACCCGATTAATAAGATGCTACAACAAAATTCAACAATCAACATATTCTTTATTAAACAATATTTAAATATTTATCATCAAATCAAATATAATCAAGCAAATTGAAAATTTATAACATTACATGGGCCTAATTGAGAATTTCAAGCATGAAAAAGAATTGAAATGAAAGTTTTAAAAGTTTAAAGGTGAATTTCAAAAATACATAATTGGTATCGATACCAAAATTCAATTATGTTTTCTTGGCAAAACAAAGGTATTGATACTTATTTTATGGTATTGATATTTTATGAAAAGTATCGATAATCAAATAAAAATCAATACCATTTTGGCATTCTGTTTGTTTTAAAATTGTTCATATGGCCATGTATCGATACCAGATGCCAACGTATCGATACTTAAAAACAAATATGGTAAAAATCTCATCTTTAGAAAAGTCATTCCTTACCAAATTCACATATCAAGCAAGAACTATAATATCATCCAATCAAACACTTAAATGTCAACCCAATATGCCTCAAATGACACCTCAATTTACAATTCAAACAAATTAATATAACGCAACAAACAATTCAACTACTCATTCATACTAAATTTACATATTGAACAAATGACCTAGCTACCTAAGTCACCAAAATTTAAAGCTAAACACATGTAAATCATCAAGCTTAACTAAACATACCAAAACGTAGTTTAAACATCAACCATATGAATATAAACACTTATACACTTAGTACTCAATATGTTTTCATATTACCAAAGCAAACTATTAACCAAAAGACCTCCTAGGTACATGCCATAACAAAATAGAAGCATCACCTACACTTGAGATAGATATCGTTGTTGGATGCTTAGTCGACAACAAACTGAAATGTACCTAACCTGCACACATATCACAAAACATATACTAAGCATATTTTAGTTGTATTTTTATAATCCAAACGTTAAGTATAATAAATAAAAATGACATGCAAGATTATCAAATTTATTATCAAAATGCATGTAAAACCTTTTCCATAACAAAGTCTACTTTCAAAGCTTATGGAACATATCATATCAATGTTTACATTTCAATTCACGTATCATACTTTCATTTCTTATTTCTTATTTCTTTTCATATTCTTTTAGCTATATCAATTCATACACATCATTTCATCATTTATATCCTTATTAACAAGACTTAGACTCGGAAGGATACATAGACCCAACCAACACACCAGTTTGGCACTCAGTGCCTCATCGGATACATCCGAAGCAAATAATTCCGCCCAATGCTATAATAAGTTGATACCCAGTGTCTCATCGGTTAAACCGAAGCAAATTGACACTCAGTGTCTTATCGACTTGTAGTCGAAGCAACCCTAAACATTTTCGATCCTATAGTATGCCATCTATATTCAACTCAGCTTGAACAGTTAATAGGTTTTCATTTCATATTACAATACAACCAATATATCAATTTTGTAAATATTATCAACATATGAGCATTTATTCAACTTGAACCCAACCACAATTTCTCAAAATCTATATTCAAATCATACAATCATAAGAATACATATTTCTCTAATATACATAATCGATTCATTTTAATAATCAAATTATTCAAATCAAACCAATTGAACAAGAATTCTCACCTCAATTACTTAACATTCACAAAAAAATCAGTACACAATAATTTATAATTTAGTTAAGATTATAGAAATACAAACAGTAAACTCCAAGCTATTCGTCGACGACCTTGTCTTTTCCCTTCTTTCTCGAGGAATCCAAGTCGATATTTGCTATGGAATAAAACAAACAACACATTTCATCAATGCACAAACAATTTCACATTCAAATGCTAATTTACATAATGTTTTCACTTTATTCAATTTAGTCCCTAAAATTGAGACTAGCCTAACTTATACATTTAACCATAAATTTTTATACCAATTTCACTCAAAGCCAAATTCAACTCCATATTTCTCATTTCTACCTCTAACATTTGAAAATTTTCACAATTTGATCATTATTGCTGAAAATCAACAATTATTTCACAATTTAATCCTTTTTTCACTTCCAACCTAAAAATCTATCAAATTAATCCCTAAAGCTTTAACTACTCAACATTGGTATCATCTAAAATCTTAAGCAGTATTGAAAAATAAGACATGAGTTGGCCACCTCATGGTATCGGGATCCTAAAAACATAAAAATTACAAGAAAGTAACTAAAT
The DNA here is from genome assembly GCA_025506655.1 of Gossypium rotundifolium. Lineage (NCBI taxonomy): Eukaryota > Viridiplantae > Streptophyta > Magnoliopsida > Malvales > Malvaceae > Gossypium > Gossypium rotundifolium. The sequence goes on along the minus strand of CP106722.1, from coordinate 183,675,258 downwards.
TTAACTAACCAAATCAAGCTTCAAAAATTGGAATCAAAGGCCAAAAGCTTCTTTTCTTTCCTCTCTAATTCGACGTGCAAAAGATGATGAGAAAAGTGTTTTTTTTATTCTCCACTATCTTTTTTTTCTTTTTATTTTATTAACTTAAATTATGTTTAATTTTAACAAAATTTTATAACATTTTAATATTTCAAACATTAATGTCGTCCACTAATAACTAGAACAAAGGTATATTTGCTTTGTAAGTTCTTTAGTTATGTATTACCTTATAATTTAATTATAATTTAACTTTTGAATCTAATGTGATTTAATCCATGTACCTCAATTACGGAAATGGGGTTTCGAAACCACACTTTTCGTTACCACTGACTTTCGGGTTGTTACATAGTCGTCCTGCCTACCACCCTAATAAACCTTTTGTTTTGCCTTCATTAGTGATCATAGAAAATCTAATTAGTCCTTGGTAGATTCTATTTTCTTACTTTAGTCCTGTAGGACTTACTGACACTCCACCAGTGGGTTTAGCTAATGAGGACCCATGCCACTCTGGCGAACTAGATTTCATTTCACCCTACATCTGGGTTGCAATGTTGATTGGGTTACACCCTTGTGAACCGCCCTAACAATGATACATTGCTTTAAAGGCACAAGTCCTTCTACTCTGGACCACTTTGGTTTATAGTATTTCGACATACTGTCATCTAGGTGACCATTTGAGTTTACAATTTCTCTCATATGATGGTTCCCTACAGAACTAGCCCATTGGCTGATACTTTCTCAATAATATCCATTTAAAGAGGAATAGTCTCGACAAACATATCTATCACTCAATTATTCCTTCTTAGTTCCTCTTTCTGCCAATGGGTTATAGCCAACCCCTCTTTACCAATTAGTCAATCCGGAGTATAGACGATTAACCCTCCCCGTACAAACCACAGGTTCACCGAACCTTATATCGGGTGCGTATCTCTAAATAACCTTTCAAGGTTCTCCCTTAACATGCTGAACTTTTTTGAACCCTACTTGGTGGTTTTTAATGAAGAATCCTTACTCGTGATTTACGAAAATATCCCATTCTATTGCCTATATACAAGGTAGTAATGACACATTATTCCCCCAATATATCTTAATTGGGTTGTCACCATACACCCTATTGGCCTTCTTATTTACCGTGAGGTGGACTTTTCCCATTTATATTACCTTTTTTTTCCTTTTTTGGCGGATTCCTCAAATCCGCTAGTTGGCTATCGCTTGCCAATACTCGCAATTCTCATTGTTTGCGTGACTTTCCATATTCACAGCCCTGGTGAACCACCTGCATTTATTGTCCTGACGAACTCCATATGCTACCATAGTCGAGCTATGGTCTTACACCTGTAATACCATATTTAATGTCCTGGCAGACGTCCTCCTATTTATTGTCTCGGTACACTACCCTGTGTTTACTGGTAGTCCGTGTTTACTATCTCGGTGAACTACCCCGTGTTTACTATCCCGGTGGGCTACCCTGTGTTTATTGTCCCAATAGACTACTCTTTATTTACTATCCTGATGGACTATACTGGTTGCCATAGCCGAGTTATGGTCTTACACGTTAGACCTCTTTTGAGGTGTCGCCTTGTAGGACCTTACCATCATAACGGTGTCGCCCCATAGAGCCCGCTTACTGCCGTTGTGGTGTTGCTCTATGGAACCTAATAAACGTTATCACGATGTTGGCTCGAAGTACCTATTGATATAGTTCTATTTCTCATTTAACCTTGATGTTCAAACACCACAATATCGCATCCGTAAGGCTCGGAGCTTCGCATATCACGGTTTGCGCTCAGTAACACCGTATAAAGATATCTTAACGGAATTCAATTTCCCTATTTGTTCGCCCATACCTCTAATTTGTCATTTTTAACCTTGATGCCCAAACACCGAAGTGTCCCCTCCGTAAGGCCCAAAGCTTCGCATATCACGATTTTCACCCAACAACAGTGTATGATGGTATACAGAAACACTATTTCCTGAATCCTAGCTTCATCTAACCCTCAATAGTCTCCTCTTTGTACCCCACCGTTATAACCATACAAAACATGCATTTCATTTACATACTATCCTAGAGTATGCAATCTTTTAAAAATATGGAATCATAACTAATTTCATGCACATTAAGCTACACTGGCGAATACCCATTGATAAACCATAATTTTCACATATTTTAACCCCATGCTTGGCTTATTTTTGGATGAATTCTCATCAGATTTGATGAATTCGATGCTCCTAATCCTTTAAATTCATATTTTACACTTAGGAGAGCTTAGAGAGTCGAAAAGAACGAGAAACAGGCCATGCAGGGACAAAATGGGCCTATCTTAGGAACTCACATGGCCTGGGCTAACTAAACGGCCTAGACCAACGTACACGGCCTGACCACACGACCGTGTGTGGCGAGCAGAAGCGAGCACGATCTAAGGAGTCGAACACGAGCGTGTCCCTGCCGTAGCAAAGATGAATTCTATTCGGAATAGGCTACTTGTGGGCCAAGAGAGGTGTTCTAAAGCATATATAAACACCCTAGGGGGCAACTTAAAAGGGGACGCTGAACAGAAGGCAGAAAATACTCTCATTGTAACACCCCTATCCCATGTCCGATCACCAGATTAGGGTTAAAGGTGTTACCAGACAAATCAAAACATTTATAGAATTATCACATAGTCATTTATCAATCTCAAATATAAAGTCCCTTAAGAAGGTCATCGAGACCTTAAACATGCTTGTAAACCGAGTCGGGACTAAATCGAAACACATACTAAATTTTGAGGAAAACTAAAAATTTTCTAAATGCAGGGGACACATGGCCGTGGGGGTAGGCCGTGCCTCTCCCACGGCTACTTGACACACTCGTGTGTCTTCCCCGTGGCTATATACTGCCAAAACCAACATGGTCACCAAGCACGCCCGTGTGCTAAGGCCGTGTACAATAGATCACATACTGCCATTTCTCACATGACCACCAAGCACGTCTGTGTCGAGGCCGTGTGTAATTTAAGCCACATTCTGCCAATTTACCCACGGTCTTAGGCACGCCCGTGTGCCTCAATCGTGTGACATTATAGGCCATTTTACAAGGCCAAATGCCACCCACTTAGGGTCTTCCTACAAGTAATATATACCAAAACATAACATGCATATATGGCAACCAAAACATACCAAAATGACCATTCAATTTATACATTCCTTATCCAATTCAATCATGGCAACTTTCAAGACAAACCATATATATAACCAAAGCATATCTTCGTGCATTTGCTTACTCATAACTTACCCATTCTTTATACTCTAAACCATACCAAAATTTGTGTCATATAGCTTATTCATTTAAGCAAAGTCTTATCTCATAAATAGCCAAATCACAAGGCTAAGATCACATAACAACTTATACCAACATACTACCCTATACATGCCATATTTAGCTATATACATTTCCAAAAGGGTACCAAAATAAGTTTTTGTAGTGTGATGACGATCCTTGACAATCTCGAGCCTTGATGGCTTGACGACCTATAAAGCAGAGAAAACACACACACAGAATAAGCTTTCCAAAAGCTTAGTAAGTCATATACAAATAAACTTGGTATGGAAAGCATATATCAATCACTTGGCAAACTCTCACATATTTGTTTTGGTTCATACACTTTTAACCACATTAGCCATTTTCACCATTCAAGAATCATATGAATACATAGTTCATCTAGCCAAAATAATTCTTATCATATCACAAATTCCATATACTTATCACCATAGTAAGATCACTTAGATACTTACCTTACATACACAAATAGTGTATAGACAACGTACCTGAATCAAACTTATTCATAGCTCAGATTTGACATTCATATCATAGTCTTGCCCATTGAACACTTAGGAACCTAGTAGGATACTCAGAAAGCTCGGAATAGTAGTACAATGCCAACGTCCCAGACGAGGTCTTACATGCACTAGTATATCATGCCACTGTCCTAGACAGGGTCTTACACGTACAGATCATAACGATGCCAACATACCAGACGTGGTCTTACACGAGTCAATATGATGCCGACGTCCCGGACATGGTCTTACTCATAAAGTTCATATTGATGCCTACGTCCCAGACTAGGTCTTACACAAATTTCAAATTAACGCCAATGTCCCGGACGTGGTCTTACATGATAAAACAAAACAGATACCTATGTCATGACATGGCTAATCCTAACTATTCCTAAGTTCGTACGGGACTTCTCGGCTTTATCACTATATCAAACTTATTTTGGAATTCATGTATTTAGCATCTCATACTCATTAATTTTCATCGATAGACATATGAATACATATATTTAATGCAATACAAATAATATTATTTGTATAGTAACTTACCTCGGATCTGGTTTATCGAACGGAAACTGCTACTCTGTTATTTTCGCTTTCCCACGATCTAAATCCATTTTCCTCGGTTCTTGATCTAAACATATTCAGAATTAACCCTTTTATTCACCATTCCATTCAATTCAATCCATAGACACACATTTAGGGCTATATGCAAATTAACCCTCATATTTACACACTTTAACAATTTAGTCCACTTTTCACAAAACATCGAATTCACAAAATCCACACACACACATGCTTGGCCGAACCTCTCTAGGGACTATATAAGCCCAAATATTTCATCAAATTTGCTATTTAGTCCTTCAATTTACCATTTTCACAATTTAGCCCTATTAGCTAAATTCATCAAAACTTTAAGAACAAAGTATGTTCATCTAACTCATATCTTTCATTTGACACCAAAAATCATCAAAAAGCTTAACATAACATCAATGGCATCTCACACAACATCATCAATACTCAAAATTAGTATATGGGTTTGGTAGCTCTCGAAGCAACGATTGCAAAAACGTAGAAATTATAAAAATTGACTCAAAACATACCTTAATTAAGCCCTCAAATGGCCGAATGTAACAAAGCCTTTCTTCCCTACTTTTTTTTTTGTTTTCGGTGGAAAGATGATAACCATAGCCAATTTTACGCTTTTGTTTTTATTAATATATGATTTAATAATTCATTTCCAATTTCAACCTTATAACATAAAAACTTTAAAACACATTATACAAGGTCATTATTGACCATTTTCATTCCACTATCTCAAGTATTGGCATAATTGCCACATAAAACCTTCATACTTACAAAGACATGACAATTAAGTATCTTTTCATAAAACATACAAATTTGTATTTCAATGCAATTCAATCCTTCGCTCGAATTAAACACACAAACAGATAAATTAGTTCACGAAAATTTACCATATACTTAGTCACATATCAATGGCACATAATATAATATTAAAATATTATTCAAACTCGGATTCGTGGTCTCGAAACCACTGTTCTGACTAGGGTATAAACCGGACTGTTACAATTCTCCCCCTTAGGGATTTTCGTCCCCGAAAATCTTACAGTTAAATAGATTCAGATATTGCTGTCTCATTGAATCCTCAGGCTCCCACGTAGCCTCTTCTGTTCCGTGTCGATTCCATAATTCTTTTACCAACGAATTTTCTTGTTTCTCAACTCTTTCACTTCACGAGCTAAGATACGGATCGGTTCCTCTTCGTATGTCATATCAGATCGAATTTCAATTTCAGATGGGGCAATCACATGTGACGGATTAGACCGATATCTATGGTGCATCGAAACGTGAAATACATTGTGAATCTTTTCTAGTTCAGAGGGTAACTTCAATCTATATGCAACAGGCCCAACACGTTCAATGATCTCATACGGTCCAATGAATCTCGGACTTAACTTGCCTTTATGTCTGAATCGGAGCACTTTCTTCCACGGAGACACTTTCAGAAATACTTTATCTCCGATCTCAAAATCTATATTCTTTCGTTTTAAGTCTGCATAGGACTTTTGACGATCAGATGCTACTTTTAAATAATCTCGAATCAGTTTCACTTTCTGTTCGGTATCTTTTATCAAATCGACCCCGTGTAACTTATTCTCACTGAGTTTAGTCCAATACAGAGGTGTATGAAATTTACGTCCGTACAAAGCTTCATATGGTGCCATTTTGATGCTCGACTGAAAACTATTATTATACACAAATTTGATCAATGGCAGATACTATTCCCACGAACCAATAAACTCAAGTATACAGCATCGTAACATATCCTCAAAAATCTGAATGCTCGCTTGGATTGATCATCCGCCTGTGGATGAAAAGCTGTACTGAAATGCAATTTCGTGCCCAAAGCTTCTTGCAATTTCTTCCAGAACCTCGATGTGAATCTCGGGTCTCTATCTGACACAATGGATAGTGGCACCCTGTGCAATCACACAATCTCAGAAATATAAAGCTCGGCTAATCTCTCGAGTGAAAAATCAGATCTTATCGAAATAAAATAGGCAAATTTCGTCAATCGGTCAACTACGACCCATATTGCATCTTTCTTTCTCAAAGTCAGAGGCAAACCAAAAATAAAGTCCATCGTTACTCTATCCCATTTCCATTCAGGAATCGAATCACCAGTAACAACCTGCATGAACTTGATGTTCTGCTTTCACTTGCTGACAAACTAAACATTTTGAAACAAAGTCAGAAATGTCCCGTTTCATACCAGACCACCAGTAGTGTCGTTTCAAATCATGATACATTTTTGTACTATCTGGATGAACAGATAAACAACTATTATGGGCTTCATTCAAAATCAACTGAATAAACTTTGAATTTCTCGGAACATAAATACGATCCCAAATCTCAAACAACCATCCACAATTTGAAATTCAGATTCAGAATTCATTTCACACTGAGCTCGTTTCGCTAGCAATTCATTATTAGATTTTTGAGCATCACATATCTGTTGTAAGAGTAACAACTTTTCTTTTAATTCAGCTATCACAGAAATATCATCAGACAAATCTAACTGAGCATTCAAAGCACGTAGTGCAAACAATGACTTTCTACTCAACGCATCAGCAACCACGTTTGCTTTACCCGAGTGATAATCTATCACCAGCTCGTAATCTTTTAACAGTTCTAACCATCTTCTTTGACACAGGTTCAAATCTTTCTGGGTCATTAGATATTTCAAAATTTTATGATCTGAAAACATATGACATTTCTTACCGTACAAATAATGATGCCAAATTTTAAGTGCAAACACAATCGCAGCGAGCTCAAGGTCGTGTGTCGGATAATTCTTTTCATGAGGCTTTAATTGTCTCAAAGCATAAGCTACCACTTTGCCTTCTTACATTAAAACACATCCCAGACCGTTTAACGAAGCATCACTGTAAACAACAAATTCTTTACCCGATTCTGGCTGTACTAACACTAGAGCTTCTGTTAACAAAGTTTTCAACTGGTAAAAACTTTTCTGACATTTATCCGACCATTCAAATCTGACATCTTTCTGTAGTAATCTAGTCAACGGAGTAGCTATAGTCGAGAAGCCTTTAACAAATCTACGGTAATAACTAGTTAAACCCAAAAAACTACGAACTTTGGACACGTTCTTCGGAGGTTTCCAATTCAGAATAGTAAAAATCTTGCTCAGATCAACACGAATCCCAGAAGCTGACACAATATGCTCCAGAAAAATGATCTCATTCAACCAGAATTCACATTTGCTGAATTTTGAGTACACTTGCTTTTCTCTCAAAGTTTGCAACACAATTTTCAAATGTTCTGCATGTTTATTCTCATCACGAGAGTAAATCAAAATGGCGTCAATGAATACAACAACAAATTGATCCAAATACGGTCTGAAAATTCTGTTCATCAAGTCCATACAAACAGCAAGAGCATTGGTTAGTCCGAATGGCATAACTAAAAACTCATAATGCCCATACCTCATTCTAAAGGCAATTTTCAGAATATCTGAATCTTTAACTCTTAACTAGTAGTATCCCAATCTTAGATCAATCTTTGAAAATACAGTAGCTCCTTTTAACTGATCAAATAAGTCATCAATCTTAGGAAACGGATATTTGTTCTTTATGGTCACCTTATTCAACTGACGGTAATCAATGCACATTCTCATTGTGCCATCTTTCATTTTCACAAACAGAACAGGTGCACCCCAAGGCGAGAAACTTGGTCTAACGAACCCTCTATCAGTCAATTCTTATAGCTGTGGCTTTAACTCTTTCAACTGTGTTGGTGCCATTCTATACGGAGCTATCGAAATAGGTGTCGTACCAGGCAACAATTCAATACCAAATTCAACTTCACGAATCAGAGGTAAACCCGGTAACTCTTCAGGGAGCACATCAAAAAAATCACAAACAATGGGTACTGATTCAACTTTCTTCTCGGATACTTTTGAATCAATCACATAAGCAAAATATGATTCATACCCCTTTTTCACATAACTCTGAGCTTTCAAAACGGATATCACAGAAGAAAATCCATGAAACACCCCAAACCCAGCCCACGAGCCTTGACCGAATCTGGTATGTTCCCTAGTGTAAACCGTTTCAAATTCTTTATTACTTAGGAAAAACTTGTGTGTTTTGGAAGAAAGATTGTTTGGGTTGAGCTTGAGTTGAAAACAAGTTTATTTCATTATTAAAATCCTTTACTTTAGGTGACAAAACGTTTAGGCTTTGTTTTAAAATAGATTTACGTAATCTTTTAATACATAAAAGTTTGTAAGCTTAATAAATAAAAGCAAAGTAAAGTAGTGCTACTATGGCCTTATTACATCAAATAATTCCCAAAATTTAAATTCAAAATACTTAAAAAAAATAGTCCAAATAAAAATAGATGAACTTCTTGCTGTGCATGGCCATCCCTAAGCATCTGCCGACTCGGTCCATCATTGATCGTCACCTGAAAAGTAATCCCAAAACGGGGTGAGTCAACAGGCTCAATGTGTAACCAACACTAAAATTTAATAATTCAGGCATACATTATCATACATGTTCATAAACAAATAAAAAAATAATGATACAACCCGAACCCAAACCTAGATGCCATCCGCTACACATCACCCGTACCAACCTGTACACCGTGGGGACTACTAAGCCAACCCTCCATCCGCTACACACCATCGAAGGCAGTCGCTGCAGTCGACGTGCTCATCGCCCTTATAAAATTCGTGGTCTTAGGTCACCACATTCAAATATCATGGTCTTAGGTCACCACATTCAGATATCGTGGTCTTAGGTCACCACATTCAGATATCGTGGTCTTAGGTCACCACATTCATTTATCATGGTCTTAGGTCACCACATTCACTTCCCCTTTTCATATAACCCATATGCCCAATATCATACATATCATGCATTAACATGCCAAATTCTTATTTCACATTCTTATAATGTCATATGTGTGTCGTAACAGATATTTAACATAATCCTACTAGGAGTAGGAAACGTACCTGAGTACTTTGTACCATAACATGGTACCTTAGCCATATTCACATTCTTATACACATACTTATATTAAACATTGCCATAAAACTTATTAAGAAATAGTGTGGGGTACACACCTGATACACTTAGCGGTTCACTTAAATTCCGAAAATCCGATCTAAAGCCTTAGATCTCAAGTTCCTTGTTGCTGATTAACTTAAGAATCAAGTCTCGAAACTTTGTTGTATTCCTTGCGATTTTTGAATCCCGAAACTCACCGAATAACTAGGGAACACGCGGCCTATGGTGTACCTTCGGGAAAAGAACTTCTCCTTCCTTATAATCGACTGATCCTTAAATCTATTAACTTGTTAGTTTCGGCTATTTTGAATAAATATAAACTAGATCTAAACACCAAAAATAGGCCTTGCCCGAATATTGCTTACCTTAGATCTTGGAAGATTTCTTCTTTATGGTCGACTTATGGATAGATCCCGAAGCCTTCTTTCCAAGTTCAACTAACACAATAATGGGGTTAGATTTCCGGTTTTGGTTTTAATCTTAGAAGAAAAAGAATGAGATCTTACCCTTACTTTAGAGATCGGCAATCCTTGCTTGAAGAAATCAATAGCACCTTTGCTGGCAATCTCTCAAAGATTCGGCTTTGATATCAACAATGGTGGTTCGGCCCTTTATGATATCAAGAGTAGAAAAGAGAAGAAGAAAGCTTTAAGATTCGGCTACAAGGGAATTTGGAAGAGGGGAAACAAAAGAAGATTAGGAGAAGAGGAGAAGAATTTAGACAAGAGAGGATGCTAATGAAGTTTCGGCTTTTTCAAAATAATGAGAAAAGGAGAGGATTTTCTTGACTATCGAATTCGACAAGAGAAACTTAGGGTTGTAATAACAAAATTCGGCACTTAAGCCCCCTTTCAAAACCGAAAATACCAATCCTAAAGAGCCCCCTATTCGGCCACCACCTCAACTCTGATCAAATCCCTTATTAATCTTCTCATTTATCTTTTAATTATCACCTTATTCAAAATAAAATTTAATCCAACAAGTATCCCTCATCTAGCCGAGTTCTAAATAAAAACCAACTCCTCCCTATGGTGCCTTAATGCCGTCCACCTCTACCTATCTTGTAGCAAAAAATAAAACTTCTTTATTTGCTTCCCACGTTGCTCGAACCTAGGCCCATTTGCATAGCTTGTGGCATCACCTACCTGGGCCTTAAGTGGTGCCTCTAAGCCACTTAAACAAGCCTATGTTTGTGTCAAATTTCTTCTATTAATTTTCTTAAGGCCACCTTGTTTTAGTTTCCTCTTTTACACTTAACATTTCTAAATCATTTCCTTACACTTCCAAGTTTCCAAAAATGTTCACTTTCCTCTTTTAACTTAAGTTTCCAAAATGTTCACTTTCCTCTTTTAACTTAACATTTCCAAGTTTCCAAAATGTTCACTTTCCTCTTTTAAACTTAACATTTCCATGTCTCCAAAAATGTTCATCATACATTCATAATACATAAGACATGCCATTTCGTATAATTAAATCAGAAATACATAGGCCCATTTTTAGGATGTTACAGTTCTACCCCCTTAAAATAATTTCGTCCCCGAAATTGCCTGGCTAAAATAAATAAGGGTATTGCTGTCGCATTGCCTCTTCTGGCTCCCACGAAGCTTCCTCCGATCCATGGTTGCGCCACAACACTTTGACTAGGGGAACTAACTTCCTCCGTAATATTTTCACGTCTCGTTCCAAGATCTGAATCGGCTCTTCCTCGTAGGATAAGTCTGGCCTTAGCTCCACCTCTTCGATTGGTACCACATGAGATGGATCTGATCGATAACGACGTAGCATGGATACATGGAATACGTCGTGCATCTGCTTCAACTCGGTGGCAACTCTAACTGATAAGCCACTGGTCCAACTCGCTTCAACACTCGATAGGGTCCTATAAACCTTGGGCTTAGCTTCCCTTTCCAACCAAATCTCATCACTTTCTTCCAAGGCGAAACCTTAAGAAATACTTGGTCTCCCACATCAAATTCAATCTCCTTTTATTTGAGATCTGTGTACGACTTTTGTCTATCGGATGCTTCCTTTTACCGTGCTCAATTATCTCAACCTTCTCTTCAGACTCTGCTACTAATTCTAGACCCAAAACTTGACGTTCTCCCAATTCTGTCCAACATGTAGGAGTCTGACACTTTTGGCCATACAGCGCTTCATAAGATGCCATTCGAATACTTGCCTGATAGCTGTTGTTGTAGGCAAATTTCGCTAAGGGCAAATACTCCTCCCAACTTCCTCTGAAATCCATCACACAGCCCCTCAACATGTCCTCTAAAACTTGGATTACTCGTTCGATTGCCCGTCCGACTGTGGATGAAAGGCCGTAGTGAAATCCAACTTAGTGCCTAAAGCTTGATGAAGTGCCCTCCAAAATTGAGACGTAAATCTTGGGTCTCTATCCGAAATGATAGACACCGACACTCCATGTAGCCTCACAATTTTCGCTACATATAATTTAGCCAATTTCTAAAGAGAATAATCAACCTTTACCGGGATAAAGTGCGCGGACTTGGTCAAACGGTCCACTATTACCCATACCGAGTCCTTCTTAGTAGGCGTAAGGGGAAGCCCACTAACGAAGTCCATGGTAATTCTTTCCCACTTCCACTGCGGAATCTCGATTGGTTGAAGCAATCCCGATGGAACTTGGTGTTCAGCCTTAACTTGCTGGCACGTCAGACATTTGCCAACGAGTTCAGTAACTTCCTTTTTCAGACCAGGCCACCAAAACTGTTCCCTTAGGTCTCTGTACAACTTAGTGCCTCCAGGATGCATAGCATAAGGGCTACCATGCGATTCCTGAAGAATCCTTCGCCTAAGTTCCTTATCCTTAGGCATACAGACCTTGCTCTTGAAACACAACACTCCTTCGCCATTAATGCCATAATCTTCCAACTCTCCATTCTGTACTTGTTGTAGCTTAGCACTTAAGTCCTCATCAGCCAACTGTCCCTCTTTCACTGCATTCCACCACGTCGGCTTGACTTGCAACTCTGCCAATAGGCTTCCATCATCATACAAACTTAAATGAACAAACATTGCCCTCAGATCCGACACCACCTTCCGACTTAGGGCATCCGCCACTACATTCGCCTTTCCTGGGTGATATTCTATTGAACAGTCATAGTCCTTCAGCAATTCCACCCACCTTCGCTACCTCAAGTTTAACTCCTTCTGAGTCAGCAAATACTTAAGGCTCTTGTGGTCTGTGTAGATCGTCGACTTTTTGCCATAAAGGTAGTGTCTCCACACCTTAAGAGCGAAGACCACTGCCGCTAATTCCAAGTCATGCGTAGGGTAATTCACCTCATGTGGCCTCAACTGTCGGGATGCATATGTGACTACCTTCCCGTCTTGCATCAATACGCAACCCAAACCTGTATGGGAAGCATCACAATACACCGTAAAATCCTTTCCTGCCTCAGGCTGAATCAACACTGGAGCTTCCGTCAATACCCTCTTAAGCTTTTCAAAGCTCTCCTGCTGCTTATCCGACCATACAAAGGGTACTTCCTTTCTTAACAACTTTGTTAAAGGCGCGGCTATTGACGAAAATCCTTCTACAAACCTTCTGTAATAGCCTGCCAATCCCAAGAAACTACGAATCTCCGCCACCGACTTGGGTGGTTTTCAATCCAACATGCTTCAATCTTCTTAAGATCCACTCTTATTCCTTCAGCAGACACCACGTGTCCTAAGAAAGCAACTTCCCTAAGCCAAAATTCACACTTGCTGAATTTGACATAAAGCTTCTTCTCCCTCAATACTTGCAACACAATCCGGAGATGCTCATCATGCTCCTCTTCAGTCTTAGAGTATACGAGGATGTCGTCGATAAACACCACGACGAACCTATCCAAGTAAGGTTGAAACACCCGGTTCATTATATCCATGAACGCGGTTGGGGCGTTTGTCAACTCGAACGACATTACTACAAACTCAAAATGACCGTATCTTGTCCTAAAGGCTGTCTTATGGATATCTGTCTCCTTCACCTTCAACTGATGATATCCTGACCTTAAGTTGATCTTCGAGAACACTGCCGGCCCCTTAAGCTGATCAAACAAGTCATCAATCCTTGGCAAAGGATACTTGTTCTTGATGGTCAGCTTATTCAATTGACTATAGTCTATGCACATACGCATAGTTCCGTCATTCTTCTTCACAAATAGGACCGGTGCTCCCCATGGAGACACACTGGGTCGAATAAATCCACGATCCAGTAATTCTTGGATTTGAGACTTGAGCTCAACCAACTCCTTTGGTGCCATTCTATAAGGGGCAATTGACACAAGAGCTGTTCCTGGCAGCAAGTCAATTCCAAACTCCACCTCCCTATCTGGGGGTATTCTTGGTAATTCCTCTGGGAACACATCCTCAAAGTCCCTTACCATTCTAACTCCACTAACACCTTCTTCCTTTCCATCTAGTGCACTTATGAAAGCTAAAAATGCCTGGCACCCTTTACGAACCATCTTTTCAGCCTTTAGCGCCGAAACTACATTAGACAAGTAGTTTCTTCTTTCTCTTATCATTACTACCACTTCATCTTCCGGGGTCCTTAGTTCCATTCGTTTAGCCGCACAATCCAACACGGCTCGGTGTTCTACTAACCAATCCATACCAAGTATGAGGTCAAATTCCCCGAAGGGTAACTCCATTAAATTAGCCCGAAAGCTCACTCCCTGAATTTCTAGGGATACACTCCGAAAGATCTTATCCACCACTACAGTTTGGCCTAATGGGCTTACTACAGTCATCTCCGTATCTAAAAGTTCAGAGTCTAGGCCTAGTGCTTCCACTACACTACATGCAACATAAGAATGGGTCGAGCCCACATCAATAAGAGCAAAATAGGGCTTGCCATGAATGAGGAACGTACCTGTTATGACGTTTGGTGCGTCTCCATCCTCCCTCCAGTGAACCGCATAAACCAACCCCGGCTGCCTTGCCTCAGTATTAGTAGCACCTTGGCCCGGTGTTCTACGTCCTCTACCATTTCCTCGATTATTCGGACCACGACCTCGCTGAGGCTGCTGTCCACCTCTGCCAGCCTGGTTAACATTCTGAACTGTTGGGCGATTCTCATCCGGTCTCTTTGGACAGTCCTTGATCATATGGTCCTTTGACCCACATCTGAAACATCCACCTGTCTTCTTCCAGCATTCGCCTAAATGTTTCTTCCCACACGGCCCATCAACTTGCTGACCCCGCGGCCCATCAACCCTGGGCCTTTTTTGCACATTTCCCGATGATCCTGACGACCCATAACCCCTCTTGGGTCTATTCCTATCAGAGCTCAGCTTAACCGAGTCCTTAATTCCCTCGGCTATCTTAGCCTTTTCTACCAACGTGAAAAATTCTCGCTCCTGATGTGGAGCTATCAATAACCTTAGGTCATCCCTTAAACCGTCTTCGAATCGAACACACCGGTCATGCTCCTTAGCACTACTCCTCGAGCATATCGACTTAACCTTAGAAATTCAACTTCATACGCTGCTACTGACTTGTTCCCTTGAACCAGTCCTAGAAAAGCTTTCCTCTGGTCATCAATATAACGTGTGCCGACATACTTCTTCTGATATGCCGCCTTAACATATTCCCAGGTCAGATCCTCAGTTGGGGCACCATCCCGAACTGTTAACCACCATTGGTACGCTTCATCGCGTAATAGTGCCACCATTCCCTTCAACTTCTCCTCAGGGGTTAGATCGAGCTCATCCATAATGCGCTCGATTGCTTCCAACCAGTATTCAGCTGTACTGGGTGCCACACTAGATACTCCACGGAACACTTTGGCTCTGTTGGCTCGGAGTCACTAGGGTACAGATTTTTGAGCTCCAGTATTCCCTCCAGCACCAGCCACCATTTCAAGAACTCGCAGCATAGCCTGTGACACAGCATCATCCCCCGTCTAAGCTTGCTGCTCGACACCAACAGCTGGGGGTGGGGGTGGTGGTGGCGGTGGTGACTCATTGTCAGACCCTTGACCCGATCTAACGGGTTCTGACACAGTCATTCTTCTTCTACCGCGTCCATGACGACCGCGTCCTCTAGAACTCATATCTAACAACGCGCTTTAATCTGATTAAGAAATTTTATGAATTAGCCTTTATTCCACTGATTAACCGCGAAGAAGTTTTATGAAAAGAATTTTAGGAGTGGTTCTTTCGTATTCATACATGCACACAGTCTTTACGTTCATACATCCATCAATCAATTATGAACTTTCGTTCAATCAGCGAAATGTTGTAGTTTTAAACTTGCTGACCCCGCGGCCCATCATACATTCATAATACATCCAAAATGTTCACTTTCCTCTTTTAAACTTAACATTTCCAAGTTTCCAAAAATGTTCATCATACATTCATAATACATAAGACATGCCATTTCATATAATTAAATCAGAAATACATAGGCCCATTTTCAGGATGTTACAATCCATTTAAATCGTTAGACTCAATCCGTACAGTCTCATCCTTCGGACTTCTTAAATCTATAGTCTTTCTTTTACCGTTTACAATTGCATCATGCATAAACAACCAATCCATACCAAGAATAATATCGAATTCATCAAATGGTAAGAGCATCAAATCAGCAAGAAAACAGATATCTCAAAACATTAATGGATAGTTCTTGCATACTTTGTCAACCAGGACACTTTTACCTAAGGGGTTCGATACTTTTATAGCAAATTCAGTAGACTCTACAGGCAAAGTCTTACCATATACTAAATTCATGCATATGTACGAATGCATATAACTAGGGTCTATTAAAGCTATCACAGAAGTATCATAAAGAGTAAAAGTACCCGTTATAACATCAAGTGACGATGCTTCTTCACGAGCTCCGATAGCATATGCTCTGACAGGCGCTCTGGCTTCGGATCTGACAACATTGTCTCTCATAGTTCTCTGACTACCACTGACATTCTTTACATTCTATGATGATCGACCTCTCGCAGGTGCATTATCAGCTCTTGGATTCTGAACAGTCTCTGGTTCGACAGGCTCAGGGCAATCACGGATAAAATGATCAAGCGATCCACATCTGAAGCAAGCTTTATCTTTTAATCTGCAGCTTCCCGGATGCCTCTTTTCGTAATGTTTACATTCAGGTCTCTTAGATCGAACATTACAAACACTAGCCACAGAAATTGCTGGGATTTTGGAACTTATTTGCAATTTATCTTGGGTCCTGTTCAAATGTCTCGCGTTATCCCTGGAACGACTTTGATCATCTCTAAATCTCTTTGGAGTAGATTGAAATGATTTATTCTGAAATCTCTTTCTCATATCTCGGGCTTCAGTTTTAGCTTTTCTTTTATCTTTCCCAAGTGCTTCAGCTTTGCATGCTCGATCAACTAGTGTAACGAATTCTTTTATTTCTAATATCCTGACTAGCAAACGGATATCTTCATTAAGACCATCTTCGAATCTTTTGCACATTATAGCTTCTAAGATATACACTCTCGCGTATTGACTTAGTCGCATTTAACTCTCGCTCATATTCGATGTGATCATTTGGCCCTGTTTAAGCTCTAGAAATTCCTTTCGTTTCTGATCAACAAATCTTTCACTAATATATTTCTTCCTAAACTCAGTCTGAAAGAAATCCCATGTGACTTGTTCTTTCGGAACAATGGAAATTAAAGTTTTCCACCATTGATAGGCTGTATCTCGGAGCAATGATACCACACACTTAATACTTTCTTCCGGAGTCAGAGACATTTCATCAAATACCCGGATCGTGTTTTCTAACTAGAACTCAGCTTTTTCAGCATCATCGGCATTAGTAGCTCTAAATTCTTCAGGCCCATACTTACGAATCTTGTCAATCGGAGGCTTATTTAACAGATTCAGATACATAACCGGTGGTACAACTATAGTCTGAGGGGGATTAATTGGGGGCGGAGGTTGCGAAACAGTCGGGTTATTCTTTACGAACTGAGTGAACCACTCACTCATCATTTGGAATAAAGCTTGTTTAGCTTCTCCCTCCTGACCGTTCGTAGCCGATCTCGAATCAGAAGGCTTTGTCCCTTGTGCGGGAGCAGGTGCATTACTTTCTACGTCGTCAGCTACGACTTTTTCTGGATCCATTGCTATACAGAAATCACATTTTACACGTCAGGATTCATCACACTATCACAGTTCAATTAAATATGGCATGTCTAGCTAGACTCTGACACGCTACGTTAGTCCGAGAATCGACTAAACCGTAGCTCTGATACCAATCAAATGTAACACCCCTATCCCGTGTCTGATCACCGAATTAGGGTTAAAGGCGTTACCAGACAGATCGAAAACATTTACAGGATTATCACATAGTCATTTATCAATCTCAAATATAAAGTCCCTTAAAAGGTCATCGAGACCTTAAACATGCTTGTAAACCGAGTCTAGACTAAATCGAAACACATACTAAATTTTGAGGAAAACTAAAAATTTTCTAAATGCAGGGGGCACACGGCCGTGGGGGTAGGCCGTGCCTCTCCCATGGCTACTTGACACACTCGTGTGTCTTCCCCGTGGCTATATACTGCCAAAACCAACACGGTCACCAAGCACGCCCGTGTGCTAAGGCCGTGTACAATAGATCACATACTGCCATTTCTCACACGGCCAACAAGCATTCCCGTGTCGATGCCGTGTGCAATTTAACCCACATTCTGCCAATTTACCCACGGTCTTAGGCACGCCCGTGTGCCTCAACCGTGTGACATTATAGGCCCTTTTACAAGGCCAAATGCCACCCACTTAGGGTCTTCCTACAAGAAATATATACCAAAACATAATATCCATATATGGCAACCAAAACATACCAAAATGTCCATTCAATTTATACATTCCTTATCCAATTCAATCATGGCAACTTTCAAGACAAACCATATATATAACCAAAGCATATCTTCATTCATTTGCTTACTCATAACCTACCCATTCTTTATACTCTAAACCATACCAAAATTTGTGTCATATAGCTCATTCATTTAAGCAAAGTCTTATCTCATAAATAGCCAAATCACAAGGCTAAGATCACATAACAACTTATACCAACATACTAGCTTATACATGCCATATTTAGTTATATACATTTCCAAAAAGGTACCAAAAAAGTTTTTGTAGTGTGATGACGATCCTTGGCAATCCCAAGCCTTCAGTAGCTTCGACGACCTATAAAACAGAGAAAACACACACACAGAATAAGCTTTCCAAAAGCTTAGTAAGTCATATACAAATAAACTTGGTATGGAAAGCATATATCAATCACTTGGCAAACTCTCACATATTTGTTTTGGTTCATACACTTTTAACCACATTAGCCATTTTCACCTTTCAAGAATCATATGAATACATAGTTCATCTAGCCAAAACAATTCTTATCATATCACAAATTTCATATGCTTATCACCATAGTAAGATCACTTAGATACTTACCTTACATACACAAATAGTGTATAGACAACGTACCTAAATCGAACTTAATATCACATAGTTGTTCATAGCTCAGATTTGACATTCATATCATAGTCTTGCCCATTGAACCCTTAGGAACCTAGTAGGATACTCAGAAAGCTCGGAATAGTAGTACAATGCCAATGTCCCAGACAAGGTCTTACATGCACTCGTATATCGATGCCACTGTCCCAAACAGGGTCTTACACATTCAAATCATAATGATGCCAATGTCCCAGACGTGGTTTTACACGAGTCCATATGATGTCGATGTCCCAAACATGGTCTTACTCATAAAGTTCATATTGATGCCTACATCCCAAACGAGGTCATTTACATAGAATTCATATCGATGCCTACGTCCCAGATAAGGTCTTACACAAATTTCAAATCAACGCCAAGTCTTACATGATAAAATAGAACAGATACCTATGTCATGACATGGCTAATCCTAACTATTCCTAAATTCGTACGGGACTTCTCGGCTTTATTACTATATCAAACTTATTTCGGAATTCATGCACTTAGCATCTCATACTCATTCATTTTCATCGATAGACATATGAATACATATATTCAATGCAATACAGATAAGTTTATTTGCATAGTGACTTACCTCGGATCTAGTTTATCGAATGGAAACAACTACTCGATTATTTTCGCTTTCCCGCGATCTAAATTCGTTTTCCTCGGTTCTTGATCTAAACATATTCAAAATTAACCCTTTTATTCACCATTCCATTCAATTCAATCCATAGACACACATTTAGGGCTATTTGCAAATTAGCCCTCATATTTACACACTTTAATAATTTAGTCCATTTTTCACAAAACATCAAATTCACAAAATCCACACACACACATGTTTGGCCAAACCTCTCTAGGGACTATATAAGCCCAAATATTTTATCAAATTTGCTATTTAGTCCTTTAATTTACCATTTTCACAATTTAGCCCTATTTAGCTAAATTCATCAAAACTTCAAGAACAAAGTATGTTCATCTAACTCATATCTTTCATTTGACACCAAAAATCATCAAAAAGCTTAACATAACATCAATGGCATCTCACACAACATCATCAATACTCAAAATTAGTACATGGGTTTGGTAGCTCTCGAAGCAACGATTGCAAAAACATAGAAATTATCAAAAACTGACTCAAAACATACCTTAATTAAGCCCTCACATGGCCGAATGTGACAAAGCCTTTCTTCCCCACTTTGTTTGTGTTTTCGGTGAAAAGATGATAACCATAGGTAATTTAAAGATGATAACCATAGGTAATTTTATGCTTTTGTTTTTATTAATATATGATTTAATAATTCATTTCCAATTTCAACCTTATAACATAAAAACTTTAAAACACATTATACAAGGTCATTATTGACCATTTTCATTCCACTATCTCAAGTATTGGAATAATTGCCACATAAAACCTTCATACTTACAAAGACATGACAATTAGGTATCTTTTCATAAAACATACAAATTTGCATTTCAATGCAATTTAATCCTTCGCTCAAATTAAACACACAGACAGACAAATTAGTTCACGAAAATTTACCACATACTTAGTCACATATCAACGGCACAAAATGTAATATTAAAATATTATTCAAACTCAGATTCATGGTCCCAAAACCACTGTTCTGACTAGGGTTAAACTGGACTGTTACACGAAGACAGCTGTTAGAAGCAGCTTAGGAGAATGATCTCCATCAAGACTAAAGATCTTGATATGATCCACCTCGGGGTGAGTCGAGTCGTATGTGAGTTGCCCGATCGTCTACGAGGAGAAGTTGAGTCTTTGAGAAAAAAATAGAAAATATGGTTAAGTTTGCGTAAGCTTTAAATAGGGTTACTTTTAGAAATGGAATTAAGTTAGGAATTGGAGGTTGAGAAATGATGGAAACGATTTAGAAGATGGAAGGTTAGGTTTGGCTAGAATTAAGAAAGGAAGATGGTGTTTGGAAATGGCTCGGTTTGAGTACGAGTGGAGATAAATTAAGTAGAGGATAATTTGTGGGAATGGAAAAGTGAACTTAAACGAAAGAAACGATTCAACACTATATGAAAGTGTCACCCCGGTTTCTATTTGGTTTAAGGTGAACGATGGAATTTGAAGATGGACCTTGACCCGTTACTTAACAAAGTAAGAACCGATGGTATAAGAGAATGGATGAAAAAGTGATAGACGGCACAAGCAAGCTTGATAAGTCTAAGAAACTTGTACGAAAAGTAGAGAGGAGATAAACTTACTCAAGAACTCAAAGTTCATAAATTTTATCAAAGTTCAAAAGTCCCCTCTACAAGCTAATAACAAAGTATATATATAGTGTTTACATGCGGTTAGTTGAAGAGTCATATGAATTCAGTTTTAATGTGCATTTTAATGGCTGAAATAAAACTTAATCAATAAATAAAAACTCTTGAGTTCCTCTAAGCCAAATAACAACAACTTTATGACTCCAAATGAGCTAATTTAATGAATTTGAATGCTTTGAAAATGTCTCTTGGTTTCTCCTTTGGCTAGTTGAATAGACTCCAACAACTTAATGAAGTTTTTAAAGCAAAAATTGTCCATTAAAGTAGCAAAAATGTTTGGAGTAGTTGGAAGGGTTGCTACTAAAATTTAAAGGAAATGTAATGCTACTTTATACTCTTTTTATTGATGTATAAAGCCTCCTTTGTAACAGCCCCCTCTTTTGTAACCGAAATCACTTGAAAAGCCACATTATTGAATGTGTAACAACCTTTAAATTTAATGGTTGTAAGCTAAAAAATCACCTGCAATTAATACATGTAACCGACATATAAAAACACATTTATTCAATGATTAAACCTAAAACAAATTAACACCTATCTTAAATAAATGAACTAAAAACTTATGCATCATTTATTCTAGCAACTAGTTTAATTAAGAGAAACATTATTAAATGAACTTTAACTCATGCATCAATCAATTATCCAAGTAACTAGATTAATTTAAAAAGCTTCTTATTAAATGAAGGTCAATAAAAACACTTATTAATTAAACTAAAATGAGTTGGATAAATGTCCAGCAACTCATTTATTAAACTAAGATGCTTAAATGCATGGTTTGAAATGCAAACTAAATGAACAAATGAGTTACTTTAATGCAAAACTTAATTTAATAATGAAGACTTAGACTAACATGGGAGTTTCATAATGCAAGTCATTATTTATGATGCATACTAAACTAACATGAAAGTTACATAATGCATTATTTTATTAAATGCAGAACACACAAAGTGCAAGTTAAAATTAAAATATGCAAACTTATTAATTTAAATAAAACTTAATTAAATTAAAAGTCCTTAAAAACATTGGCCCAACAATCAATCAGGTCTATGAGATGTTTCATCTTGCACTTGGGCCCCTCGAGTTTAGGCCACTCTCAATGGCGTCGGATGGAGTCAAACCATGATGCGACCAGGATCGCATCAGATCTCCCCTCAAGTTCTTTAGAAGTTTTTGAGTTTTCTTATGTTTTGTCATTTCCTTATTTTAAGATGTTTCCCCCAATTAGTATGAACTAAATCCCTTAGATACTTAAGGGGATGAAACCTATGACGGATCTTATTATTATTAGATTTATAAGATAAATACTTGTTCTTATTCTTGTTTTGATAATTCAGGTTATTGATTCAAGTTGAATGTGCTTATTCAGAGGAGCAAAAGTCCCTGTTTAAGAGTAGATCAACACAATTAAGCGGAGTTGATTGCAACCCTTAAAATAGGGCGACGAAAATCTAGCGGATTAGAGTCAAATCTAATAAGGGAATCCATAGATCGAATTAATGCGACAATAGGGGTTTTAATTAGAAAGAAATTTCAATTAATCAACCTAGAGTTAGTTGTTTTTAGTCTTGAAAGAGATATTAACATAAATCAAGGATTTCTACGGATTAAGTCAAGTGAATAAATCATATGAATCAAAAGTAATAAGTGAAGTCTAGGTGGATTCTTCCTTATTGCCTATCTCATATAAGTTGTCTAAAAGCATTTTCCTAATTCTTTCGTTCTCATTTTTAATTAAGTTTTTAGTTTAAAAGAAATCACTCCAATTCTTAGGCTAGATAATAAAAAAATAGTAATTACTAGTACTCTTGGTCCTTGTGGATAAGATATTACCGATCTTACCATAACTATAATATTGAACGATAGGTGCGCTTGCCTTTATTGTGATCGTAGTTAGTTTGAGACCACATCAAGTTTTTGGCGCCGTTATCGGGGACTAAGATATTAGGAACACTAAATATTTATTACTTTAACCATTTTTACTTTATTTTCAATTTATTTATTTCTTTTTATTATTATTTTCTTTACTAATTTTTTCCTTTATTTGCTTTTGGCAGGTAACTCTAGTTTATGACTAGAAGGAACCCGTCAGGACCATTACTTTTTGACAGTGATATAGAAGGTACCGCTAGCAGATTCCGAAGAGAAATAAGGCGAAGTCTACAATACATACAAGAAGAGCAAGAGAATGATACTAATAATACTGAAGAGATGGCTGATAATAATTCACTACCTCCTGTGGTTGCCGCAAACTCGATGAATCAAAATCCTGCTCCTCGTACTATGTATGATTATGCTAAACCTAAGTTAACAGGAACTAAATCCAGTATTGTTAGACTTGCTGTTGCTGCAAATAATTTTGAACTGAAACCTAACACTATTCAGATAATTCAGCAATTTGTTCAATTTGATGGTTTGCAGGATGAGGATCCAAACAATCACTTGGCAAATTTTCTAGAATTCTGCGACACTTTCAAAATAAATGGCGTTTCTGACGATGCCATTCGCCTTCGGTTGTTTCCCTTCTCGTTGAGGAATAAAGCCAAACAGTGGTTGAACTTGTTACCATGAGGATCAATCACTACATGGGATAAAATGATCGAAAATTTTTTGTTAAAATGTTTTCCGCCAGCTAAAATGATTAAGTTGAGGAATGATATCTCTTCTTTTGTGCAGATGGATCTAGAGACACTTTACGATGCGTGGGCGAGATACAAGGATTTATCAAGAAGATGCCCTCACCATGG
Organism: Gossypium rotundifolium; assembly: GCA_025506655.1. NCBI lineage: Eukaryota > Viridiplantae > Streptophyta > Magnoliopsida > Malvales > Malvaceae > Gossypium > Gossypium rotundifolium. The sequence goes on along the minus strand of CP106722.1, from coordinate 183,651,261 downwards.
GTTACTTTTGTGGCTACAGGTTCAAACCTTTTACAATTTTGTGAGCCCCTCAACTAGGCAGTTGATTGACTCAGCCACCGGTGGAACCCTAAACAACAAGACTCCTGAAGCTGCTTATGAGTTTATAGAGGAGTTGGCACTGAATAACTATCGGTGGCAAGTTATAAGGACAAAGCCAACAAAAGCTGCCAGTGTTTTCAACCTTGATGCAGTGGACCATGCTATCAAACCAGATAGAACTGTTAAATAAAAAAATTGATGGTTTGTGTGGTTCTTCGCAGGTACATCGAGTGATGCAGTGTGATACATACGGAGGAGGGATGAACAATACAGAATACCCACCCTACAACCTTGGCATAGAAAATGAACAGATGAACTATATGGGTAATAATTTTAGACCTCAAAATAACCCTTATAATAACACTTACAATCCCGGTTGGAGGAACCACCCAAACTTTTCATGGGGTGGCCAAGGAAATTAGAGACAACAGCCCCCTCTAGGCTTTCAACAGCAACCCTCCCTAGAAGAGAGGAAGCTGAACCTTGAGGAGATGCTAACAAAATTTATCGCGGTGTCAGAAACCCGTTTCCAAAACACTGAAATAACATTCAAAAATTAGCAAGCATCGATTCAAGAGCTCGAGAACCAATTAGGATAACTTGCTAAGCTCATATCTGAACGACCACAAGGTAGCTTGCCAAGCAACACCGAAACTAACCCAAAGGAGCAACTTCATGCCATTACTGCTCACGATAGTGAAGGGTTAGATAAAAAAAAATTGAGGCAAGAGAATGTGGTAGAGGAAGGTAAGGTTAACATAAGCCATGATAAACCAAAATTGGTAAGTACAGAATACCAACCTCGTATACCATGCCCCAATGTGACAAAGAAAGACCACACAGATGAACAATTCGGTAAATTTCTTAAACTCTTAAAAAATTACATATTAACTTACCATTTATTGGAGCTCTTTCGCAGATGCCCAATTCAAAAAAAAACTTAAAAGAGCTTTTGACAAACAAACGAAAGTTAGACGAGGCGTCGCATGTGGAGCTAAATATAGTGTGCTCAGCAATCCTACAAAATAGACTACCAGAAAAGTTAAAAGATCCAGGGAGTTTTATGATTCCTTGCTTAATTAGTAGTTTATCTGTTGATAATGCTTTAGCAGATTTAGGGGCAAGCATAAATGTTATGCCTTATAAAATGTTTAAACAGCTAGGTCTAGGAAAATCCAAACAAACTAGGATAATCATTCAATTGGCTGATAAAACTATTAGAGTTCCTAAGGGTATAATCGAAGATGTCCTAGTAAAAATTGATAAATTCATATTCCCAGTAGACTTTGTTGTTTTAGACATGGATGAGGACAGTAATGTTCCTTTAATTTTAGGAAGTCCCCTTTTAGCAACTGCTAAAACTAGAATTGATGTTGGTATAGGTGAACTCACACTTCGTGTAGGTGATGAAACGATCACTCTTCAGGCTCTTGACTCGGTTAGGATATCGAGTAATAAAGGTGAGGACATAAATTTTATTAATGACCATTCGGTTCAACCTTCTTTTCAAGAAACACCACAAAATTACACAACTGAGCCATATCTTAGACCTCGTGCCAACAAAGAAATAGCTTATGAGGAGCGAAGGCTTCAGATCGATGAACTAGACGAGTGGAAGACACATGCCAAGGAGAAACCAAGAAAACACGATGAACTAAAGTGACTCTATGACAAGCCTGAGGATGAACGAAACCAATTTAAGATCGGAGATCAAGTATTGTTGGATAAAACAGACCTTCGGATCGCCACTTCAGACCTTGATACAAATGAAGAGATCCCTTTTAAGGTACTTAATGTCTTCCCATACGAAACAGTCGAGGTAAATATCCTAAGTTTGGCACTTTTAAGGTAAACACTACTCGACTTAAACTTCATATTGATAATAGAACTGATAGCAGGAATGAGGAGTTCCTACTCCTCAAACCACCATGATTACACGAATGAGAGGTAAGTCTAGCTTAAGACTTTAAACGAGTGCTTCTCAGGAGGCAACCCGAGTACTAACTTCACTAATGTCATATTTTCGATTTATATCACCTAACTAAAAACTAACCAAATTGATAAAGTGCAGGTTTCCCTACCACACGGCCTTGCACACGGGCATGGTCGTGTGGACTCCAACAAATAGGCACATCAGTGTGGCAAAGACCGTGCGAACCAATGATGAAAATTTTCCTCAAAACAAGTGTGGACTCCACGAATAGGCACATTTCATATTTTCCCGTGCCTCTAGGCCGTGGTCGACACTGATTAAGCAATATGGGCATGGGAACCTCCACACAGGTGTGAGAGAAACGAATGAGACACTACACGGTCATGCGATGTGGCCGTGTGACCTAACACACCCATGGCACACGGGCGTTGGCCACGACCATATGCCCTGATTCTTATTTAAAATCCCCTTCTTCTCACTTTCTCCCTAAATTCTTCTTCTCCCAAACCCCAGCCACCACACCCTTTTCTTTTTCTATTATCTTTCTCCTTTCATTTTCCTTTACCCATTTCCCTCATTCTTTCTTTACACCACCATCCCCATGCTAAAGAAGCGAAAGGACCCTAGCACAGTCTCTTCGTGAGAGACTAATTTACATAAGTTCATGCCGGCCACTTTATTAACTCGACAGGACAAGGACCCTTGAGTCCATTTATTTTTTCTTTTTCTTTTATTTTCATTTTAAATTCTTTTCTTTTATCTTTTTTTATCTTTAATTTATATTAGTATATTTTGATTTTCTTTTATCTCTGGCTATTTTTTATTAAGGAACGACTACACCACCACCGGAGTATCTACTTCCTCTGCCCGAATTTACCAGATTTCTTTTCTTTGACTCCATCCAAATTTCAAGAGGTTTCACCTCTCTCCCTCTCTTATGATTTTCTTATTATATTTTCGTTATTTATCTTTGTACATTGAGGATAATGTACATCTTAAGTGTGGGGAGGTTATTGATTTTATTACTAGAAAATCCCGAATGTTGTCTTATTTTTAAGAAAATTTTCTCATATTACTAATTAAAATGAAAATTCTATTAATTTATGATTTTTGTTGATATGTTTTGAAATAATTCATAGGTAATTGTGTATTGATGGTTTAAAACTTTAAGATATTAGAGAATCAAGCATGATAAGTCTATTTTTCGTAATTAAAAATTTGGTTAGGTTGTTTCCCTAAATTAAATATTACTTTGAAGTTTGAAATTTGCAAGATTGACATCAAAAACCATAATTTTTTGTGAGATTTTGAGCCTTTAGAGCAAACATTTTTCGTGCTCACTTTATTGATTATGAGTGTGTCAGCATTGATTTGTTATTCTAGAAATTGCTTCGATTATGCATGTCAAGACCGCACTTTTGATTTTATATGCTGAGATGATAAAGGCACCTAGGATTTAACCCACTTATTCCACCAAAAAGCCTACCTTCATAATTAACCCCTAGTGAAACCTTTTGAGCCTAATAGACCATTTCTTGACTCACCCATCAATATTAACCCAAAACTAAATTTTTGTTCATTCCATTTTCTTGACTCCCCTTTTGTCGAGATTTGATTTAATCAGTTGTCTAACTATATTCTCTATTTTAGTTCTTAAGTTCTTTCTTATTATTGTAAATACTTATTATAAAAAAAGTGAAAATTCATTATTAGTACTATGATTATTTGAGCTTAAGTAGTTAATTTCATATTTTGAGAAGACGCTCGTGTTATTAGTAATAAGTTTTCAATTGATGTAATTATTCAGTATTAGTCTATTGCTCTAGTTAGGTAATTTGACAATTCAATCTTGATTCTAACCCTTTAATTTAGCCTTTATCCCCACCTTTAACCCAAGCCCCATTACAACCCTTTTAAAAGACCTTTTGATTTGTATATCATCTCATTTTATAGTGGTGGAGATTTGATTTTCATGCAAGCCTATGGTAATAACTCTTCATGTTTGACTTTTGAGTGCTTGTTGTTGAACCTTAAACACTTTGAGTGATTTGACTGAATCCTTAGTGGGGATGTCAATCCTTGTCGGTTTTGAATCAAAGGTAATTATTTAGGTAAGGGGAAACACCTATGTTTTCATGCTACAAAAATTTATGACTTAGATTGTTTGAATCTTTAGGACTCTTTTAGTTGAATTATCCATGTATGAATTATCTGTGAATTATGATAAGACATTATTGATGAGAATTATGAATTGAGGGAAGTTAATTTTAATTGTGAGTTGAGGATTTTGCTTGAGGACAATCAAACGCTTAAGTGTGGGGATATTTAATAAACCATAATTTACACATATTTTAACCCCATGCTTGGCTTATTTTTGAATGAATTCTCATTAGATTTGATGATCTCGATGCTCCTAATCCTTTAAATTCATGTTTTACACTCAGGAGAGATTAGGGAGTCAAAAAGAACGAGAAATGTGCCATACAGGGACAAAATGGGCCTAACTTAGGAACTCACATGGCCTAGGCTAATAGACACAACCGTGTGTTTCAATCAAAATTGATACACGACCTGGATCAACGTACACGGCCTGACCACCCGGCCGTGTGTGGCAAGCAGAAGCGAGCACGATCTAAGAAGTTGAACACGGGCGTGTCTCTGCCATAGCAAAGATGAATTCTATTCGGAATAGGCTACTTGTGGGCCAAGAGAGGTGTTCTAAAGCCTATATAAACACCCTAGGGGGCAACCTAAAAGGGGACACTGAACAGAAGGTAGAAAATACTCGAAGACAGTCGTTGGAAGTAGTTTAGGAGAAGGATCTCTATCAAGACTGAAGATCTCCCATCAAGTTCTTTAGAAGTTTTTTGGTTTTCTTATGTTTTGTCATTTTCCTTATTTTAAGATGCTTCCTCCCATTAGTATGAACTAAATCCCTTAGATACTTAAGGGGATGAAACCTATGACAGATCTTATTATTATTTGATTTATAAGATAAATACTTGTTCTTATTCTTAATTGTGAGTTCTTATTCTTGTTTTGATAATTCAAGTTATTGATTCAAGTTGAATATGCTTATTCAGAGGAGCAAAAGTTCCTGTTTAAAGTAGATCAACACAATTAAGAGGAGTTTATTGGAACCCTAGAAATAGGGAGACGAAAATCTACTAGATTAGAGTCAAATCTAATAAAGGAATCCATAGATCGAGTTAATGCGATAATAGGTGTTTTAATTAGAAAGAAATTTCAATTAATCAACCTAGAGTTAGTTGTTTTTAGTCTTGAAAGAGATATTAACATAAATCAAGGATTTCTACGGATTAAGTCAAGTGAATAAATCATATGAATCAAAAGTAATAAGTGAAGTCTAGGTGGATTCTTCATTAGGTATTGCCTATCTCATATAAGTTGTCTAAAAGTATTTTCCTAATTCTTTCATTCTCATTTTTAATTAAGTTTTTAGTTTAAAAGAAATAATTCCAATTCTTAGGCTAGATAATAAAAAGAAAGTAACTACTAGTACTCTTGGTCCTTGTGGATACGATATTACCGGTCATACCATAACTATACTATTGAACGATAGGTGCGCTTGCCTTTATTATGATCGTAGTTAGTTTGAGACCACATCACCCATATATCAGACAATCCTACGTATGCTTAACATTCACAATCAACAGAGTTCATGCATCATCACAAAACTTAACATAGAATCATGCCAACCACTTAACATTTTAGGAATGAAGTACAAAAACTCTCCTGATGATTTTTTTCCATCTTAGCTTAGCTTTTTTCGAACGTCAAAGTTGCCACTCTTTTGGAAGCTAAGCAGGACAACAAAAATCATGGATTAAGTTTAAAAATTTTGCCTTAAAACTCAATTTTACAATAACATGCAGAACCACTCAATGGTTCTTTAAAATTATTAACTTTGTTTCTTAAATTTATGAGCACCAAAGGATTTAGAGCCTTACTAGTTCACTGGATTTTCTACTTTTTTGACTTAAGCCTCTTGATCATCGCCCCATGCAGAGCTTCCATAGCTATCTCTTCTTTAAAGCAACCAAGGAAGAAGATGAAGAAGAGGAGAGAATGAAACATAATTGAGAGAAATTCACCCTGAAAATTCACTTAGCTATTTATAGTCCTTCACGCACGATCTTCAATCGTATAGAAACCATCCATTGATAATCATTTTGTCTTCTACTAAGGAACCAATTGGTTTTAATCCAATCGAACTAGAATTGGATCTCAACCACATCCAAAATCAGTCACTAAGGTTTCCTGATTTTTTAGTAGAGATTGCCATCTTATGGCTTCTTTCAATTCAACCCCCCAATTATTCTTTAATTTCCAGTCTTAAAGGAAACTGGGTGTGACAGTGATAGTCAAAGTGTCATACATCTCACTAAAGATCAGATTCATCACGAAAGGACAAAGTATATAGGCATTCGTTATCACTTTATTCGAGATGTGATCATTCAATGGGATGTTCAGATCTATACAATTGGCATAGAACACAATCTGGTCGACATGTTGAAAATAAGTGTTATAGGCCCAATTTGCCCGGGCCTATGCCATAAAAAACAAAAAAAAATGTTTAAAAGTCCTTTTTTACGGTCCAATAAATACAAAGCCCGATTGACTAAAAATTAAAAACCAAGCCCAAATCAATAACCCTTTAACCCAATTACACCGTAAGCCCAAAAGGGCCCAAAACCCTAACAATTTTTCAGCAAACCTTAGCCCTAACAGCATGGTGCCGCCGCAGCCTCCATCACGCCTTCACTGCCAAGCGTCACGCCGCCTTCATCACCGGGAATCATGCCCTATCCGCGCCGTTCACTTGCAAAACAAGGAAAGAAAAGGGACAATGGCAACAAAATTGGATTCTAAATTTATTTTCTTTCTTTTTTTCGATTTATTTTTTAGAGTTATAAAAACCCAAATCAAATCTGTAAAAAAGGGGGCAGTGAAACGAATACACACAGATACCAAAAAAATATATATAGAGAGATTAATAAAAAAATAAAAAACAGGTGATTTTTTATTATTCCTTATTTTATTATATTTTATCTCTACGATTCGTGCATTTTTTTTTATATGTGCAAAACAATACTAAAAAAATAAAGAATAGGGGGTTACCTTTCTATTTATGCGAAAAGATTGAAATTTTTAGCCTCCAGTGCCGTCTATATTGGTGCATGCGGTGGTGCGTGCAACGGTCTGTCACCGAAGCTATGGCTGGAGACAGAGGGGGAGAGAGAGCTCCCCGTAGCTCTGTTTGTTTTTTTTTAAAGAATGGTTTTAAATGTTTTTTTTTACAAGTTTTTGGTTTATATAGGCCAGGTAAACGGCACCGTTTTAGGGGTTACCTTTAAAGGTTAAAACGACGTCGTTTATAGGGCCAGGATCCGTGCGTTGACCCGACCCAGAGAGGGTCCGCGCATTTTTATTTAATGGTCTAATTGTTCTATAGGCCCTTCCGCATTTTTGCAAATTTATAATTATGTCCGAATAGCATTTTTTCTTATTTTCAATTTAGCCCTAAATATTTTCCTATGTTTCAATTTGGTTCCACTGGCTATTTAAGGATTGATATCAAAATGGCACCGTTTAAGAGATAGGGTGTAATTGCCCAATAGGTCCTTATATTTTGGCGTGCATTTCAATATCGTCCAGTTTTTAACTTAACCTCTGGTTTTTATTTTTTTTGATTTGATCCTTGTTTATTCAATTCTTTTATTTTTATTCCAATTTTTAATTATTTCAGTATCATATATATGTTAAATTATTATTTATTTTATTTTATTAAATTTAATCTTATTTGTATATTATATATTTCTTTAAAATTTACACCTTAATTATCATATTACATTTTATATATTATTATATAATATTATCTATATTGTTTTATCCTTGATGTTGTATAAAATTTTTATATATCATATAATATATATTATTTATATTGTTTATATTAAATATGTAGTTTTTTATGATTATTGTATTATAAATATAATTTTTATTTTTAACTGCTTTTATCATATTTTATCATATTAATTTATATATACTAAATTATTTTATACATTTATTATAAGTATTTATATACTCTAAGTTTTATATTATTCATTTAAAATATATTGTTTATACATATTAATCGTTTTAAAAATTATCATTTTTTATTTTTATTTTGTTTTGTTATAATATTTATTCGTAGTTTAAATATATTATTAATTTATTTACTTCTCATATTTGATCTTGTATTCGTTTATTTATTTTCTATTATTTGTTTATTATTGCTTTAGCATAGTTATTTCATTTCATATATTATTTGATATATTCTTTTGTTAATTGTCTATATTAGCATTAATCATTAGTATGACCTGTGGTTATAGTGAATTGCTATTTGATATTTATATTTTGTAATGTATCAATGCAAAATCGGATTCATATCATTTTTATAAAGACACATTTTGCAAAATTTTCGTATTTTATTCAAAATTTTAAAAAATACTGTGATACGTAATATTTGGGGACTTCGAGAAAAATTGTGCCCTAACTTACTGGGTTTCAATTTTTCTTGTTGAACTTAAAGTATTAAGTATCTCTTTTCTTTTAAAATTGGAACTTATAAACCTCAAATCAAAACTTATTCTCTAGAATTCAAAACATTGTATCCTAACTTATTGGATGTGATGTTTTGTGTCTCGAGGTAGGTATTTTCTACAAATAAAGGCGAGCCTAGTTTTGAAGTCATGAGATGTTACATCCCAACTTATTGGGTATAGCATTTTATTTCTTTGAGATAAGTAAGTCTTGGCTTTCTTTCAAAAAAGGATCGTATTTTAAATTTTTCAAAATTTCAACATTAGGACATGAGCTTATCAATTGGGTACCAAATTTTGGGCGTTACAAGGGTGCTAGCCCTTCCTCGTACGTAACCGACTCTCGAACCCGTTTTCTTGTATTTTGTGGACCAAAATCAATGTTTTGAAATAAAACATTTTATAAGGTGATCCAGTCACACCTAAGTAAAAAGGGATTGGTGGCGACTCCCATTTTTGTCGATCCTCGTTTTTCAAAAACTTTAAAAATAGTTTCGACAGCTTGGCGACTCCACTGGAGAACTAATAAGAGAGTCAAGCCATAAAATTGATTATTTTTTATCCTTTGTCGGAAATTTGAAAATTTGTTTTGAAAATTTAAAAATTTTGATTTGAACATATGATTATTATTTTCTTACACATATTGCATTGCATGACCGTTGTGGTCGCACCTTTAAGTGGGAGTAAGAAACTATGCCTTCGTGAGGTTTTCCCCTCCGCATGGGCTAGTGAATCTCTTTCGGGATACATCTGTACCTATGTCTTCGTGAGATTTTCATCTCCGTGCAGCCACAGGGAAATGTATTCCCCTGAACTAAACTTGGTCCGTATGAGCCTATAATAGGTGAGTATCGAGGAATCTGCTGGTTCGGGTACCTCAAATTTAGAGCTAAACCTCATGTAGAAAACCTAAGAGCTTACCCTAGGTAGAACTACGTCAAACCCTAGTGGTCACCTAGATAGGTGCCCTATTCTGTTATTTATTTCTTTCGTGCTAACATGTCTCTTTTGTTTTGATTGCATTGTATTCACATCATAGAAAAGAGGAGTTGATTCCAATTCGATTGCAAAATAGAAGAGTTTGTAATGAGAAAATGGATTTCTTGATAAAGTGGATTATAATATGGTCGTCTGAATATGGTCTGATCACTGAAATCAGAGCTTTAAAATTTATAAAGAATGTGATCGAACCTGGAAACTAACTCTGACAATGATTAAAGGCAAGTGTACCTATCGAACAGTAGTATAGCTTAGGTAAGATTGGATTGTCGAACCCAAAGGAACTAAAAGTACTAATACTTACTTTCTTTTTATTATTTAGCCTAAAATATGGAGTGATTGGTTGATTTAATTTAATTTATCGACTACTAAGCTAAAGACACAAAGACAAAAAGAACTAATTGGGAAATAACTTGAAGAAAACTTAATTGATCACGACGATGCCCTTAAGAAGAATCCACCTAGACTTCACATGTTATCTAACACTGAACCATACGATTTACTCACTTAGTTTGATCCGTAAGACTCTCTAATGTATATTAAACCCTCTCTCGAGGCGAATAATGTCTAACCCTAGGTTAATTAGTGGAACTCTCGTTCTCTTATAATAACCCCCTAGAATAGTAGTAAATCGATCTATGGACTCCCATATTAGGTTTCACCCTAATCTGGCAAAATCTTGTCACCCTATCTCTAGGCGTGCGATCAACTCCGTTTAATTATGCCAGATCTACTATTAAGTAGGGTCTATTCCTCCTCCACCTAAGCACATCGGATTTGGATTAAGCATGCAAAATTAAGAATAAACTAAGTATTTATCATATAATTCAGAAAATAATAACAAGATTCATCTAGGTTTCACCCCCTTCATGTATTTGAAGGGTTTAGTTCATAACGAATAAAGAAAACATCTCAAGAGAAAAGATAAAACAAAACATAAGAAATCCCTAAAACCCCCTGAAGGAATTGAAGGAGAGATCCGCCGTCTTGAGTAGAATTTCGGCTCCTTGAGATGGATCAACTGTCTATTTTGAGTAATTCCCTCAATTTGACCTTCTCGGCTTGGCTCATTGGCCTAGCTTTGACCGCCTTTCTCTAGGATGCACTTAGGATATTTATATAGACTTTTAGAATGCTTTACTTGGTCCCTAAGTGTCCTAATTCGAGTATTGTTCCTACTCGGTGTTTGATTAAGCTTTGGAAAGTGTTTCTTTGCCTCAAAGTATCCAAATCCGAGTGAAATTGCTCTCTCCTGTGGTAGAGGCACGACTAGGGCACATGTCCGTGTAAATCGCGGTTGGGTCGTGTTTCGATTCTGTTGTTTGAGGCACGGCCGTGTGATTCGGGGGTCAGGCCATGTGAAGTATTTTGACGATGCACAGCAGTGTGGCTTAATGTCCAGGCCGTGTCAATTTCCTCTTTGGCCCAAATTGGCCCATTTTAAGCCCATTTCCTGTTCTTTTCGTTCTTGGGTGCTTTCTTGAGTATAAGACATGAAAAGAAAGGATTAAGAGCACCTTTTTACATAAATTGAGGGCTAATTCATCCAAAAGCATACTAAATGTGGGATTAAAATATGTTATAATTACGGTTTATCATGGTCCAAGTAAACACGATGAGAGAAGACTGATAGTCCATGAAGGAATACAAGATTTTATTACCCAAGGATTCAAGCTGACAAATATTATTCGAGAATCACCACATCTTGGCTTTTTTGAAGAGGCTAACGAGCTTTATGGAAAGAAGTTAGTGAAGAGTCACGGCCTGAGTCAAGTAACAAGGAGCTAGAAGAGGCATCTATTGGAAAAATTCATGGGACACGACCATAACATCCGGATACGAAGAAAAGGATTGGTGTTTTCACCTGGACTATGAGGAAAAAGCCGCATATGTAATCCGTTTTGTGTAAAGAAAATTATTTTCTAGAAAAGTTTTTCTAATGGAATTGAATTCAGAATCAACGCCTCTCTTTTTTGCATTTCATTCTTTTGCATTGCATTTCATGAATTTGCATTACATCGCATCATATGCATTAAATGTCATAAAAGAACCATATTAACTAGAGATCGTATTATAGTTACCCAGAAACATCAATACTACACTCGAAAGAAAATGGAAGCCATGGATCAAAGGTTGGAAAGAATAGAGCAATTGCAAATACAGATGCAGGAGCAATTGACCAAAATTCAACAAGAAATACGGGAACAAATGCTAGATTTCCAAAGGAATATGATGGGCCAGTTAACTCAGTTACTAGTCGGAGGACTTGAAAAAAGGAGTGGCCTAGTGGTCAACAGTGGGGATGATGACGAAGACATCATTTATTCCCTAGATTTTTCCTCAATAAGTGTCCCGACCCAACCAAACGCACATTCGTATGGGGTACTCGTCATTATTGAACCCCAATGTCAGGCTGATACCTCGACCTTGTTGAACTTCCTGATAAGCTCAGGTTTTAACCGAGAGGATAATCGAGCCAAACCAGTTGTTCTGGCAGAAACAAAAGAAAGGGAGAGTGGACTTTAAAGGCTTCGAAGAAGAAGAAAAAGGAAACGAATAGAACGAGTAGGTATAATAATGGCAATTTAGAGCCGATTACCGTAAGCCAGCCAATAACGGTAACTACCAGTCATCAGGTATCCCCAAGGCAAGAACCCAATCCAAGACTAAACTAAAAAAAAACCCAGTTCGCACCCATTCCAATCACGTATAGGAAGTTGTACCAAATTTTGTTTGACGCACATGTTGTATCCCCTTTTTATATAGAACCATTATGACCCCCATACCCTAAATGGTATGACGTAAATACCCAATGTGAATACCATGGAGGAACCATAGGGCATTCGATTGAGAAATGCGTCGCTTTTAAAAAGATAATCAAAAGACTCATCAAATTGGGTTCGTAAAAGTCGATGATCCCTCTGGTTCAGAAAATTCGTTACCCAACCTTTCTATTAAAGGGGTAAAACATTGTGAATTCCATGATAGATAGGGGCAAAGGATCCAAGAATGCATCGAGCTCAGGGCCCTAGTGCAAGGCTTGATGGACAATAAATTGAGGAGATCAAAAGACCCGATGGGGATGTTGGGGAATCTAAGCATTAACGACATATTCGAAGAGAGAACCGGGGAATAAAAGTTTCCAAGCCCTTACATACTTGGGAGTTTTTTGAATAATGGGACTGTGGAAGAAATCCCTGTATTTTTAGAGTTAATCTAAAGTAATAATCAAAACACGCTTGTTGCCTTAAGCCTAGAGGCAATAAGAACCCTTTTGTGAAATAGGCTTGTGTCTATAATTTTTATTTCAATAAAATGCATCTTTTTTAGCAAATATTCTTCTATTCCTTCTATTTTATACTTTACAAACAATTGTTCTTAGTTTTTTTTCTTCTTTTGTTTGGACTTTCTTTCAAATATTCATTCATTCTTTATTCATGACCATACAAGTAATCATTTTTGAATCATTTATTCTTTGGAATCTTTCTTCAAGCCTACAATAAGGTCTCCAGATATCAATGATGTGAGCAACACTGTTATTGACTCAGAGTCTCCTTTCGAGTGAGATATGTGTCTAGAGGGATCTCAGGACTTTAAAGATGACGGAGATTGTAACCTATCTTCTGATTTGTTAAGGATGGTAGAACATGATGAAAAATAGATCCTACCTTACATAGGGTTAATGAACATTGCGAGCCTAGGAAATGTGTGAAGATCGAAGCCCAGCTCACTACAGAAATAAGGTAAGACATCATTATTTCAAAAATGTTTTTACACGATCATATCAGGACATGCTTGGACTACTCAGACGCGGGTACGTTGAAATCTTAAAAGATGTCTATAAGGATATCAGAAGGATACATGCTAATGGTTTTACAATAGTCAAGCTAATCATGAGGTTTGGGTACTGTTAATCTACATAGAAGAGGATGGTATCAACTATGCCGTATTTAAGGAGACAAGATTCATGTGCCTTCTCCATTTCTTCACAAATTTTCCATATGTGGGGCATGGATGTGATGGGGCCAAGCTCGTCAAAAGCTTTTAGCCACTATCAATTCATCGTTGTGGTCGTCATTTACTTCACTAAGAGGGTAGAAGTAGCTTTATATGCCAATATTGCAAAGTCGGCAGTCATCAAATAAAAAAAAACAAAAACAAAAAATAAAAAACAAAAAAAAAGAATAAAGGCAAGGATCAGATGCCAGCAAAGAATGCCAAAAAGGATCATGTTTAATAATGCATAACTGTACAATGTCAAAAATTACAGTTTGCTCAAAGATCAAGCAGCATATCGCAGTGCAGCAAAGGTTGTCAAAAGAAAAATACAATAAAAACAACAAAAATATGAAAAGGTGACCAAGACTTCTATCATTTACTCTCTATGATTATCGAATGTTGGCCAGGACTTTTGCCGGGGCAACATCTTACCCATTAGTTTATGGAATGGAAACATTTTGCCAATTGAACCTGATCGAAGAAAAGGTTAAAAGTTGTCCATCACGGTTAGATGATGCAAGCTTACGACAAAGAGGTTTATCCTAGAGAATTTCATGAGGCGAACATGATATTTCTTTTACAAGAAGACTTCAGAGAAAAGCAGATGCCAAACTGGGAAGAACCTTATGTTGTAAAGAAGGCCTGTTTTGGAGGAGCATTGATATTAACCGAGAAGAATGCCAAAAACTTGCCCAATCTGGTGAATTCAGGTTCAATCAAGAAGTATTTTACCTGAAAGGGAAAAGGCCAAGGTGAAGACCCGCAAAGGGCGCCTTGAGTTCAAAAAAAAAAGAAGAAGAATGAGAGGCTACGGTGAAAACCCGTAAAGGGCGCTTTGAGACCAAAGGGGTTTTAAGCTGAAAACCCGAAAAGGGCAGCTCAAATTTTGATCAAAGATAAGGCATGTGGTAGTCTTGTTATGCCTGAATTAACAGTGAGGAAGTATGCTACGTCTTGGGGCATTGAAAAAGTACTCCGGATCCTCTAAACATGTATTGAGCTCAAAATGGTCCTCAATAAGTTTGTACAGAGACGTTCAGGCTGTGATATCTGGGGCACCTAGCTTTTATCTTACCCATTTTGAATTTTCTGTCTTTGATTACTTTATTCTTTTCAAAGATACACCCCAATCAATTTTCTTTTATAGCCTTGGCTATCTTTGCTTACTTTTTTCTTTTCAAGATACACCAATGAATTTTCTTTTATTACCTGGGTTATCTTTGATTAACTTATTTGTTTCGAGCTATGCTTTTGATTAATTTCTTTCACGTCCCTTGTTGTGATCTTTTTCAAGCATTTTATATTGAAATAATGATTAATGGACTAATAATACTTTCATAAAAGGAGTTTCACATATTACTCTAGAAGCTTCTAAATAATATGAGAATCTGAAACAGGATTATTGTTTAGAACTCACCAAGCCTAAGAGTTTGGAAATATTGAAAGATGATTATCTTTTTTGGATTTTTATTGGTTGGACAATAAGTCAAGACATTTTTTCAAGTGATACCATCTCGACAAATGATGAGCAATGTCAACCCAAGTGTAGAAGGGGATCATTCTCGAGAAAAGAAAAGATACCCTACATTCATGCAAATTTTAGGCACATACATCAAGTGTAACATCCTAAAATTAGGCCTAGTAGGATTGAGCCCAATGGGCCTTAGGCGTAGTAGCGTTTAAAATTTTTTTGGAGAATAGGAGATCGGCTTAAGTGCAAGTTAGACCTTTTAGATAAGTGATTTTGGAAGGTTAGGGGGCTTCTATGAAGTCCCGAGATCAAATATTAGCTTTGGGAAAATTTTGGTTTTAGTTGAAAAAAAACCTTGGAGGTTGGCGGGTAGGCCTTAAGAATAAAATGTGGAGGAAAATGACACAAGTGGTGTGTGTGGAGTAGTGGCAAAGTGACGCCACAAGGAAGGAAGGAGGTCCAAGGTTCTAGTTGTAGCGTTTGCATTCCTTTTGATTATTTTATTAAATGAATTTAGACCTTGGCCATAGGGTTATATTTAATTGCGCATGGTTTGAGGCACAAGGAGCTAGTTGGTAAAGTGGCTAGCAGCAGAGATTATGTTATAAGGAGCACAGGTTCAATCTCATGAGAAGCGAGGAGTATTTATTTTATGAGTGGACGGTAAGAGTTTCAGCTTAAATTTAAACTCTCTCGACGAGGGATCCCACATCGGAAAGATACAAGGAATGAAGGTGAAGAGCTAGCTATATAAAGAGCATGCCAAGAGAAGGGTTAACATACCTTGGTGGGCGTTGGGCACAGGAGTGGTCGCAGCGCGGTTTAGCTCCAGAGTCCTATCAGGTGTGTAACTCTCTCTACTCTAGTTGTAGAGCGGCAAATGCCAAAGTGCCGGTCACGGCAATAGTAGCCACACGAGCGTGCGAGCACACGTGTGGGGCTTCAACGTGATAGTTGAGGCCATCAGTAGTATTCTTGTGGGTTGGGCTGCTTGAATGCTGATGGGTCAAGTGGGCCCAATGGCCCGTAGGCCCAATTGGAATAAATTGTATGATGATATAGTATATAGTGAACTAGACTAGGTGGAACTTATATACGTGGATAGATTTGTGTTAGGTGGGCCACACGAGCGTGTGGGCCCGAATGGGTCGAAATCGGGTTTTAGGCCCAACAGTCCGGTAAAGACCGAAAATGGTAGTTGAGTCGCTCAAGGCGACACTGCACTTTTAGAAAGGCCATTCCAGGTACAAAATTATGAAAATACCCTTGGTGGATAAATTACGAAAATACCCTTGGTGGGTAAATTACGAAAATACACTTGGTGGGTAAATTACAAAAATACCCTTGGTAGGTAGATTACGAAAATACCCTTAGTGGGTAAATTACGAAAATACCCTTGGTGGGTAAATTACGAAAATACCCTTGGTGGGTAAATTACAAAATACCCTTGGTAGGTAGATTACAAAATACCCTTGGTGGGTAAGTTACTGAAAATACCCTTGGTGGGTAAATTACGAAAATACCTTTGGTGGGTAAATTACAAAATACCCTAGGTAGGTAAATTACAAAAATACCCTTGGTTGGTAAATTACAAAATACCCTTGGTGGGTAAATTACGAAAATACCCTTGGTGGATAAATTACAAAAATACCCTTGGTAGGTAAAATTACTAGTTATACCCTTAGAGGTTGATTAGCATGATTATGTTGTTTTATGTCTATCGATTATGATGGTAATTCATGTTATACTTATATTTGATATATGTCTAGCATACATGACATAACGCATACACGAATTATTATGTCATATTGCACGGGTATGATGAGAGGAGGGAAGATTGATATCGTGTCTTGATCACCAAAGATTTGGTATCACATTCGTGTCTTCGGACACCGTGAGGTTTGGCACCTCATAGCGACTCGTCCACGTGGTTAATACCACCGTGGGTTGGCCCCACTTTTGAGATATGGGATCGCCGCCATGATTTGGTATCACACGGGGTTGGCCCCACAACTTGATGATTCGTGACTTCGGTCACCAGTGGTTTGGCACCACCAGTGGTTTGGCACCACCAGTGATTTGGTATCACATTTGTGTCTTCGGACACTAGAGGTTTGGCACCTCATAGCGACTCATCCCTGTGGTTAACACCACCGTGGGTTGGCCCCACTTTTGAGATATGGGATCGCCGCCATGATTTGGTATCACACGTGGTTGGCCCCACAGATGGATTATTCGTGACTTTGGTCACCAGTGATTTGGTATCACATTTATATCGTGACTTCGGTCACTAGTGGTTTGGCACCACCAGTGGTTTGGTACCACACGGGGTAGAAAAGGAGTTATGGATGGCTAGGTTGGGTGCATTATACATATATGTTGCTTTGTTATAATTTGTGTAAGTATGTGGTATTTACCCGGAGAGGAATATGCATCGAGTCTTGGTGACTCACCTTCTCCTTATCTTTTCGTGTGATTCGTGAGTTTGCGGATGAGGAGCCGGATGAACTCGAGGAGGCCATGCAATAAAATTTGGTTTTACATGAATTTCCAATTGAGTACTTTATTTTAATTTGGTTTTCATATTTTTATGGATTTGTAATAAGGCCTGTTTAATTATGTTTTGGATTATTTTTATGTTTTGAATATGTTTAAAATATGGCTTTTAAATTACTTGGTTAATTTAATAATTGAGCCCAAAGTTTTCTAAACTAAAACTCGCAATGGTTTTAAAAATCTTACCATCGGGTAACATGAATAGTTCAATAGTAAAATTACAAGTTAAATGTTTTCAACAGATTAAGTGATTTCCAAAATTCAAGTTTCTATACTCAATTGCAAACGGATTTTCAAAATGATATTTTGAATTTTCTTAAAAGATATAAATGTTTTCTATCCTATGATTTATCAACTAAGTTTTAAAGTTTTATGTAATTTCAAGTAAATTTCAATTTTAACTTATTTTCGACAAATAAAGAATTACAAAAGTTTTTCACAAAATGTAATTGTTAATTCGATTCTTTCAAAATTATTTTCCTTAGTGACATACCGATTCTATTAGTGGCGTAATGACCGGTTTGGGGTGTTACAAATTGGTATCGAGCCTAAGTTTCAAAAACTCTACTGTGGGTTATGGGGTTCAAAAAGTTTGTTTGAAAATACATGTTGTTTGGAAGTATGGCACCTTGAGTCTCCGGCATCCAAATCCGTAAGTTCCCTTATTTTATGTTTGTTAAGAGAATGTTATGACTGTATTTTTGGTATTTATTTTGTGTGTGCTGGTTTGGATATAGAAATTGTATGTATAAATATCGATTTGCTTTTGTGTTTAGTTATCTAGTTATGAGAAAGACGTTTCGAGATTTGGTTTATTAGTGTTATTAGATCATAGTGCGCAGCGTGAGCGTAGTGTGGTAGGTTAGGACGTGTGACTGTTAGTTAGTTGAAAATTTCGAGGACGAAATTTCTTTAAGGAGGGTAGATTTGTAATATCCTGAAATTAGGCCTAGTAGGATTGAGCCCAATGGGCCTTAGGCGTAGTAGCGTTTAAAATTTTTTTGGAGAATAGGAGATCGGCTTAAGTGCAAGTTAGACCTTTTAGATAAGTGATTTTGGAAGGTTAGGGGGCTTCTATGAAGTCCCGGGATCAAATATTAGCTTTGGGAAAATTTTGGTTTTAGTTGAAAAAAAACCTTGGAGGTTGGCGGGTAGGCCTTAAGAATAAAATGTGGAGGAAAATGACACAAGTGGTGTGTGTGGTGTAGTGGCAAAGTGACGCCACAAGGAAGGAAGGAGGTCCAAGGTTCTAGTTGTAGCGTTGCATTCCTTTTGATTATTTTTATTAAATGAATTTAGACCTTGGCCATAGGGTTATATTTAATTGCGCATGGTTTGAGGCACAAGGAGCTAGTTGGTAAAGTGGCTAGCAGCGTGGATTATGTTATAAGGGAGCCTGGGTTTGAATCTCATGAGAAGCAAGGAGTATTTATTTTACTGAGTGGACGGTAAGAGTTTCAGTTGAATTTAAACTCTCTCGACGAAGGATCCCACATCGGAAAGATACAAGGAATGAAGGTGAAGAGCTAGCTATATAAAGAGCATGCCGGAGAAGGGTTAACATACCTTGGTGGGCGTTGGGCACGGAGTGGTCGCAGCTGCTTTAGCTCCAGAGTCCTATCGTGTGTAACTCTCTACTCTAGTTGTAGAGCGGCAAATGCCGAAGTGTTTGATCCACGGCAATAGTAGTTACACGAAAGCGCGCGAAGACGTGTGGGGCTTCAACTCGATAGTTGAGGCCATCAGAGTATTCTTGTGGGTTGAATGCCAATGCTGCGATGGGTCAAGTGGGCCCAATGGGCCGTGAGGCCCAATTGGAATAAATTGTATGATGATATAGTATATAGTGAACTAGACTAGGTGGAACTTATATACGTGGATAGATTTGTGTTAGGTGGGCCACACGAGTGTGGGCCCGAATGGGCCGAAATCGGGTTTAGGCCCAACAATCCTAAAAGATCGAAAATGGTAGTTGAGTCGCTCAAGGCGACCTTTGCACCTTTAGAAAGGCCATTCCAGTACAAAATTACGAAAATACCCTTGGTGGGTAAATTACGAAAATACCCTTGGTGGGTAAATTACGAAAATACCCTTGGTGGGTAGATTACAAAAATACCCTTGGTAGGTAGATTACAAAAATACCCTTAGTGGGTAAATTACGAAAATACCCTTGGTGGGTAAATTACGAAAATACCCTTGGTGGGTAAATTACAAAAATACCCTTGGTAGGTAGATTACTTAAAATACCCTTGGTGGGTAAGTTACTTAAAATACCCTTGGTGGGTAAATTACTTAAAATACCCTTGGTGGGTAAATTACAAAAATACCCTAGGTAGGTAAATTACAAAAATACCCTTGGTTGGTAAATTACAAAAATACCCTTGGTGGATAAATTACGAAAATACCCTTGGTGGATAAATTACAAAAATACCCTTGGTAGGTAAAATTACGGTTATACCCTTAGAGGTTGATTAGCATGATTATGTTGTTTTATGTCTATCTGATTATGATGGTAATTCATGTTATACTTATATTTGATATATGTCAGCATACATGACATAACGCATACACGTAATTATTATGTCATATTGCACCTGGGTATGATGAGAGGAGGGGAAGATTTATATCGTGACTTGGTCACCAGTGATTTGGTATCACATTCGTGTCTTCTGGACACCCGAGGTTTGGCACCTCATAGCGACTCGTCCCTTGTGGTTAATACCACCGTGGGTTGGCCCCACTTTTGAGATATGGGATCGTCGCCAGTGATTTGGTATCACACGTGGGTTGGCCCCACAACTTGATGATTCGTGACTTCGGTCACCAGTGGTTTGGCACCACCAATGATTTGGTATCACATTTGTGTCTTCGGACACTAGAGGTTTGGCACCTCATAGCACTCATCCCTGTGGTTAACACCACCGTGGGTTGGCCCCACTTTTGAGATATGGGATCGTCGCCATGATTTGGTATCACACGGGTTGGCCCCACAGATGGATTATTCGTGACTTTGGTCACCAGTGATTTGGTATCACATTTATATCGTGACTTCGGTCACCAGTGGTTTGGCACCACCAGTGGTTTGGTACCACACGGGGTAGAAAAGGAGTTATGGATGGCTAGGTTGGGTGCATTATACATATATGTTGCTTTGTTATAATTTGTGTAAGTATGTGGTATTTACCCGGAGAGGAATATGCACTGAGTCTTGGTGACTCACCTTCTCCTTATCTTTTCGTGTGATTCGTGAGTTTACGGATGAGGAGCCGGATGAACTCGAGGAGGCCATGCAATAAAATTTGGTTTTACATGAATTTCCAATTGGGTACTTTATTTTAATTTGGTTTTCATATTTTTATGGATTTGTAATAAGGCCTATTTAATTATGTTTTGGATTATTTTTATGTTTTGAATATGTTTAAAATATGGCTTTTAAATTACTTGGTTAATTTAATAATTGAGCCCAAAGTTTTCTAAACTAAAAACTCGCAATGGTTTTAAAAATCTTACCATCGGGTAACATGAATAGTTCAATAGTAAAATTACAAGTTAAATGTTTTCAACAGATTAAGTGATTTCCAAAATTCAAGTTTCTATACTCAATTGCAAACGGATTTTCCAAAATGATATTTCAATTTTCTTAAAAGATATAAATGTTTTCTATCCTATGATTTATCAACTAAGTTTTAAAGTTTTATGTAATTTCAAAGTAAATTTCAATTTTAACTTATTTTCGACAAATAAAGAATTACAAAGAGTTTTTCACAAAAATTTAATTGTTAATTCGATTCTTTCAAAAATTATTTTCCTTAGTGACATACCAGATTCAGTCGTGGCGTATTGACCGGGTTTGGGGTGTTACATCAAGTCATTATACCCAGGGAATGGCGTAACGGATCAAATTGATACTAATTTCATACCTATGAGTGGTAACAGGATGGATGGAAGAAACCAAATGTTATTCCCCTAAAGTTGCAGTGGGAGGTATAAACTTTATGTCCTAGAAGATACAGTGGAAGGGACTTTGAAATTACAGCGAGGCAAGCTTGCTGAGCAGAATATGATCGTTTCTTTGGGTTTTCTGTCAAAGATACCAGCTGAACAAGAAAGCAAGGTAACACATCAGTGATAGAAACTTGATGAACTATGAGTAGTGATAACCCAAAAAGCGATTACTCTCATGCATACACTTCCAATTAGGAGCATTTGATTCATCCCGATCATTGTATCCTAATCGTTGTACATAAAAAAAAGGGAGATCATTCTCATGACATTCTGCATTAATGCAAATGTCATCCTTAATATCATTCAGTTAGGAGCATTAAATTCATTCCGATCATTGCATCCTAATCATTATACATTTAAAAAATGGGATCATTCTTAGACATTCTGCATTCATGCAAATGCCATCCATAAATACATTTAGTCAGGAGCATTATGCATCCTAATCATTTGGCATAAACATAAGCATATAAAATCGAGTCTACAGAGGACGGTGTAACAACATCAGTGAATTCACAGATATTATCTCCCTAAGCGGTAGCAGAGCAAATCAAATTTGGCGAATCTCATCTCTATGTATCGGTAATGGAGTAGATTTAAGCCACCAACCTTATCTTCCTGAAGTAGCAAGTGAGCAGGTTAAAGTTTGTAGCCTTATCTTCCTGAGGTAGCAAAGAAGTAGATTGAAGATTGTAGATCTTATCTCCCTAAAGCGGTAGTGGAGCAGATCAAATTTGGTGAATCTTATCTTCATGTATCGACAATGGAGCAGATTCAAGCCACCAACCTTATCTCCATGAAGTAGCAAGGGACCAGGTTAAAGTTTGTAGTCTTATTTTCCTGAGGTAACAAGGAAGTGGACTAAAAATTATAGATCTTATCTCCCTAAAGCGGTAGTGGAGCAGATCGAATTTGGCGAATCTTATCTTCATGTATCGACAATGGAGCAGATTCAAGCAACCAATCTTATCTCCCTGAAGTAGCAAGGGAGCTGGTTAAAGTTTGTAGTCTTATCTTCCTGAGGTAGCAATGAAGTAAATTGAAGATTGTAGATCTTATCTCCCTAAAGCGATAGTAGAACAGATCAAATTTGGCGAATCTTATCTCCATGTATCAACAATGGAGCAGATTCAAGCCACCAACCTTATCTCCCTGAGATAGCAAGGGAGGTAACAAGGAAGCAAACTGAATATTGTAGATATTATCTCCCTCAGCGGTAGCGGAGCAGATCAAATTTGGCGAATCTTATCTTTCTGATGTAGCAAGGGAGCAGATTTTAGCCACTAGCCTTATCTTCTTGATGTAGCAAGGGAGCAGGCTGAAGATTATAGTCTTATCTTCTTAATGTAGCAAGGGAGCTAACTAAAAATGGTAGATCTTGTCTCCTCGAGATAGCAATGGGGCAGATCAAAGATAGTAAATCTCATCTTCTTGAAGTAGTAGGAAGTAGATCGAAGACATTAGATCTTATCTCCCTGATTTTTCAGTGGAGCAGATTAAAGATAGTAGATCTAGCATTCCTGAAGTTGCAGGAAGCAGATCGAAGACATCAGATCTTATCTCCTTAAGTTTGCAATGGAGCAGATTGAAGATACCAGATTTGGCATTCCTGAAGTTGCAGGAAGCAGATCGAAGACATCAGATCTTGTCTCCTTGAAGTTGCAGGAAGAAGATCGAAGACGTTAACTTTGGCTCTCTGAGTTTTCAATAGAGTAAGCTAAAAGACATCAGATCTAACATTCCTGAAGTTGCGATGAAACAGATCGGGAACAACAGATCTGGCTTTTTTGAAGTTGCAGTAAAGCAGATCAAAGACATTAACCTTGCCTCTCTGAGTTTGCAGTAGAGCAGGCTAAAAAACAACAGATCTTGCCTTCCTGAGATTGCAGTGAAGCATATCAAAGACATCAGCCTGACCTCCCTGAAGTTACAGTGGAGCAGACTAAAATAGCAGATCTGCTTTCCTGAGGTTGTAGTGAAGCAGATCGAAGACATCAGCCTGACCTCTCTGAAGTTGCAGTGGAGCAGACTAAAATAACAGATCTGGCCTTCCTGAGGTTGCAGTGAAGCAGATTGGAGACATCAGCCTTGTTTCCCTAAGTTTGCAGTGGAGCGGGATAAAAGATTGAGTATCTTGTCTTCCTAAAATTATAGCGAAGTAGATTGAATCCATTAGACTTACAGTTCAATACTTCTAAAGTTGTAGTTCCAATACCCTAAAGTTGCAGTTGGGTTGGAAGCCATTTGGAGAAGATGAGGGCTAAGAAGTCAAGACTCGACAAGACTGGGCAAAATTGGTCCTTTTATAGTCTTTGCTCTATCCCCGTTACACGAAAATTAGCAAAGAGGGTCAGCTGTTATAGGCCCAATTTGCCCGGGCCTATGCCATAAAAAATAAAAAAATGTTTAAAAGTCCTTTTTTACGGTCCAATAAATACAAAGCCCGATTGACCAAAAATTAAAAACCAAGCCCAAATCAATAACCCTTTAACCCAATCACACCCTAAGCCCAAAAGGGCCCAAAACCCTAAAAAATTTTTAGCAAACCCTAGCCCTAACAGCATGGTGCCACCGCAGCCTCTATCACGCCTTCATTGCCGAGCGTCGCGCTGCCTTCATTGCTGGGAATCACGCCCTATCCGCGCCGTTCACCTGCAAAACAAGGAAAGAAAAGGGACAATGGCAGAAAAAATAGATTCTACATTTATTTTCTTTCTTTTTTTGATTTATTTTTTAGAGTTATAAAAACCCAAATCAAATCTGTAAAAAAGGGGGGAGAGAAATGAATACACACAGATATCAAAAAAATATACAGAGAGAGATTAATAAAAAAAAAAAATAAGCAGAAGGTGATTTTTGATTATTCCTTTTTTATTTTATTTTATCTCTACAATTCATGCATGTTTTTTTTATATGCGCAAAACAATACTAAAAAAAATAAAGAATAGGGGGCTACCTTTCTATTTATGCGAAAAGATTGAAATTTTTAGCCTCCGGCCGCCATCTACAGTAGTGCGTGCAGTGGCGCGTGCGATGGTCTGCCACTGGAGCTATGGCCGAAGACAGAGGGGGAAAGAGAGCTCTCCGTATCTCTGTTTGTTTTTTTTTTAAGAATGGTTTTAAATGTTTTTTTACAAGTTTTTGGTTTATATAGGCCAGGTAAACGGCACCGTTTTGGGGGTTACCTTTAAAAGCTAAAATGACGTCGTTTATAGGGCTAGGATCTGCTCGTTGACCCGACCCGAAGAGGATCCACGCATTTTTATTTAATGGTCTAATTGCCCTATAGGCCCTTCCGCATTTTTGCAAACTTACAATTATGTCCGAATAGCATTTTTCCTTATTTTCAATTTATCCCTAAATGTTTTCCTATGTTTCAATTTGGTTCCACTGGCTATTTAAGAATTGATATCAAAACGGCACCATTTAAGAGATAGGGCGTAATTGCCCAATAGGTCCTTATATTTTGGCGTGCGTTTCAATATCGTCCAATTTTAACTTAACCTCTGGTTTTTATTTTTTTATTTTATTTGATCCTTGTTTATTATTTTTATTCCTATTTTTAATTATTTCAGTATCATATATGTGTTGAATTATTATTTATTTTATTTTATTAAATTAATCTTATTTGTATATTATATATTTCTTTAAAATTTACACCTTAATTATCATATTACATTTTATATATTATTATATAATATTATCTATATTGTTTTATCCTTAGTGTTGTATAAAATTTTATATATTACATAATATATATTATTTATATTGTTTATATTAAATATGTAGTTTTTTATAATTATTGTATTATAAATATATATTTTTATTTTTAATTGTTTTTATCTTATTTTATCATATTTATTTATATATACTAAATTATTTTATACATTTATTATAAGTATCCCTATATTTTTTATATACTCTAAGTTTTATATTATTCATTTAAAATATATTGTTTATACATATTAATAGTTTTAAAAATTATCATATTTTTATTTTTATTTTATTTTGTTATAATATTTATTCGAGTTTAAATATATTATTAATTTATTTACTTCTCATATTTGATCTTGTACTGCTTTATTTATTTTTTATTATTTGTTTATTATTGCTTTAGCATAGTTATTTCATTTCATATATTAGTTGATAAATTCTTTCGTTAATTGTCTATATTAGCATTAATCATTAATATGATTTGTGGTTATAGTGAATTGCTATTTGATATTTATATTTTGTAATGTATTAATGCAAAATCGGATTCATATCATTTTTATAAAAACACATTTTGCAAAATTGTCGTATTTTATTTAAAGTTTTTTAAAAAATACGGTGATACGTAATATTTGGGACTTCGAGAAAAATTGTGCCCTAACTTACTGGGTTTCAATTTTTCTCGTTGAACTTAAAGTATTAAGTATCTCTTTTCTTTTAAAATTGGAACTTATAAACTTCAAATCAAAACTTATTCTCTAGAATTCAAAATGTTGTATCCTAACTTATTGGATGTGATGTTTTGTGTCTCGAGGTAGGTATTTTCTACAAATAAAGGCGAGCCTAGTTTTGAAGTCATGAGATGTTACATCCCAACTTATTGGGTATAGCATTTTATTTCTTAAAGATAAGTAAGTCTTGGCTTTCTTTCAAAAAAGGATCGTATTTTAAATTTTTCAAAATTTCGACATTAGGACATGAGATTATCAATTAGGTACCAAATTTTGGGCGTTACGAGGGTGCTGACCCTTCCTCGTACGTAACCGACTCCTAAACTCGTTTTCTTGTATTTCGTGGACCAAAATCAATATTTTGAAATAAAACGTTTTATAAGGTGATCCAGTCACACCTAAGTAAAACGTTTTATAAGGTGATCATTCAGTAGGATGTTCAGATCTATACAATTGGCACAGAACACAATCTGGTCGACATGTTGAAAATAATTCTTCTAATTTCAAAGTTCGTGCACTGCTTGGACTTGGTAATTAAGTACCCAAAAATGATCCAATTGGTCCCGTAATAGGGCTTGGAAAGATAGTTAAGTGAAATACGAGTCAAGGTTGATATTTGTGGAAATATGCCTCGCATTTCGACCAAAATAGTGAGTGATGTCACAATGAGGGAAGACTCTTTGTCCCAACATGTAACCAACATCACAACGAGAAGAAGACTTTTGTCTCAACGATGCGATCGTTCTTCATCCCAACGACCAAACGCCACGTCACAATGTGGCGACATGTTTCTCAAGCTTCTCAGTTTTCTTCTCTTAATTAAACTCTGTTTTAGTTTCCCACTTAAATTTTAATTAACCTAGGGATATTCTAGTCATAAATGCTATGAATTTCAGCCTATAAATAGACCTTAGTTACTCTAGGTTTTACATAATAGAAAATATTAAGATTGAGAGAATTCTATTTTTAAGTTTGAAAGGTTTTTTTTCATTTGGGGTTTTGAGTTTTTTTTTTTTTTTTGATTCTCTCCATCTTTTTGTACTCTTTTTTTATTTAGTGAAATCTCTTTTTACTTGTGATTTTGTTTTATCCTCATTTGAGGAGTTTTTTCACGTAAAATTTGTGTGGTCGATATGTTCGATTTTATACTTTATTTACTTGTTTGTTGCATTCACGGGTTAATTCCTTACAATTTCAGAAGGAGAAAGCTTGCAACAATAGCTCCATAAGACCATCGTCAGCTTGATGTGTGGTATGGAGATGTTTAACCTCAATGTCACCTTGTTGAACTTGTTCACAAACAAAATGAAAATAAATAACCACATGTTTCATGCACTATGAAAATCTGAGTTGGAAGAAATGTAAGTTGTATCGACATTGTCACATAAAATACTTGGGATGACAAAAAGAGAAAGCTAAGCTTACACAGTAGATGTTGAAGCCAATTTATTTCTAAAATAGTTGTTGTAATAACATGATAGTTGGGTTCAATTGATGACCAAGACATGAGAACTTTTCTTCTTGGATGACCAGTAAATAGGTGTGCTGCCAATATAGACACTATGAAGCCAACGGTAGAGGTCTGATCAATGGGATCACTAGTCCAATCAGAACTAAAATATGCAATGAATTTGCTATTATCTTGAATAATCTTAATTCTAAAATTAGATGTATGTTGAAGATAACGCAAAAGATGTTTGGTTGCTCACCTATGATTGATACTTGGTATATGCATGAATTGAGGTAATTTGTTGATTGCAAAGGAGACGTTTGGTTGAATGAAGCTTCCCAATTATACATCTATAAAGAGAAGCATCAACAATGTTATTTTTAGTAGAAGATGAGAAATTCTAAGTAAGAAGTCATGAGGATAGGCACACCTTTACAATTTACCATATTAACATCCAACATCAAATCCATGATATACTTATGCTTAGAGAAAAAAAGACCATTAGAACTAGAACAACCTCCACAACAAAAAAATTAATATAGCGGGCCAAAAATTTTAAGGGTGAATTGAGAAAAGCGTACATCAATGGTATAGTGAACTTCAAGCAAAAAAAGAGTACATCAATGATATAGCGAACTTCTCGAGCATAATTACCAGTAACTAAAATATCATCCCCATTAACCAGGACATAGGTAGTAAATCCAAAGTTATGTAGTATGAAAATAGAGGAATCAATATATCAACAATTCATTAAATACACATGCCAATTCTTTCAATGGAAAAGTAAAAAGAAAAAAAGAAAAAAACCCATGTAGGTGTAGGGTTTGCATGGGGCTAAGTTGGATACAACTTCCTCTTATCTCCTCATCCATGACATCTCAACTTGAAGTAGAGGTGTGCATATTTTAGTTTTAATTAAATTAACTGATTAAACCAATTAGTTTGATTAATCGGTTGGCCATCAAATTTAATTCGGTGGGAGTCGATTAATTTTTGTTTGAAATTTTAATTAATGGTTAATTTGATTTAAAATGATGTAATTAACCGATTAATCAAATTATTAATAATAAAATATAATAGGCCCAATATATTAGATAAGTCCAATATATTATATAAGTCCAAAATAAAAAAATAAAAGAATGGGCTGAAAACATAATAGATTTATACAAATAATTATAATAAGCTTAAAATTTTATACATATGTTTAAACTAAAAAATAATAAAAAAAAAAAAAAGAAAGAAGCCCTTACCTAACCAAAAATTAGTGTAAATCTTGCCACTTAATTTTTTTTTAATAATCCTATTATAGATTCTCGATCATATCTGGTTTTTTTTTTTTTTTACACAAGGCTTAAAACTACTCATAGCTTCTCTCTAACATATAAATAGGAGGATAATGTGTTTCACTATATTCAAACTCATATCTTTTTGCATTGACAATAATACTAATGCTTAGCTCAATCGAATTTTTTTTTTATTTGTTTGAAAGTATTGGAGTCGCTTGACCTCTTGTTTTAATCTTCACCCTTCAAATTTTCCTTTTGTTTGTTTAAGCATGTGGACTTGACATTAGTTATTGTTTTTATTATGATTATGATTTAGTGTTGTTAATGTATTATTTGTTAATTGTTGTTTTATTTTTTAATTTAAATTAAAAACAAAGAAAAAAAGAATATTGCAATGATTTTTTTCATGTTTAAAACTTATTTGAGTAAAAGAAAAAACATGTAAAATTTTTGAATTAATCAAAATTAATTCAGTTAATTAATAAATTTAAAAAAATTAATTCATTTAGCAGTTAAATTTTTAAAATTTTGATTGATTCAATTAATAATAATTCAATTCAAGTATTAAATGAAACGATCCCAAATCTATTGTCTGAATATCTCTAACTCAAAAATTTCAGAAAATACCGTCAAAATATACAGAAAGAGGACACCAATTAGAGGTGCTCATGAGCCTAAAAATTTCAGAACGACCACGCAAGTAGATTCCGGTATGGAGATTCCTTTCTTTTTTTTTTTTTTTTGATAAAATAAAGAAATTCATCAATGTGAGGATCAATTTGCAATTTTGGGGCTCCACTCAAATTCTGCCACAGGAAAAGATCAAATTATTCAATATGTATATTGTTCATCAAAGCTTATTCAACTTGGTTCTCATATATTTCGTTTATTAACAATCTTAAACCATATAAAACTTGTTTGCCCTTGTTCCCTTACTGAAAATCTTGATTTTTCTGATTCTGTTGCAGCGAAAATCCCAGTTTGCCAACTTTAGATGCTTAATGATGAAATGAAGCTGCTCTGTGTGACAAATAATTGACACCATTTTTATATTCAACTTTCAAGCAAATTCTCCCTCTTCCAATCCTGTCATTGTGTCATACAATGGCTTGTTTAATGTCTCTGGTAAGTAGTATGCAAGCATTCCTCCAATCAATCCACATACCCCAAACACCAGAAATGGAAAACCACCACCCAAAACCACCACAAATGGTGCCAATATAGCTCCCATTTGGGCTGCTTGAGTTGCACATCCAAGTGCTGCATTTCTCACCACTGTAGGGAAGAGCTCTGCTGTGTAGATAAACAACAAATTGTAAGTCCCAGCCACGCCGAATATCCCCAGAAGCCCACAACACATTCTTATTACTTTAGATATTCCTACATTGCCCATAAGGCTCCCCATGAAGCAGAAGATTGCACTAAACCATTGTGTCCCAATTGCCAATGGCTTCCTTCCAAATTTGTCCAACAGAACTGCTGTGATGGTGAATGCTGGCATTTCAGCTACCGCGTTAAGTAGGACAGTGAGGTAAAGGTTTGTCTCGAGGTTGACGACATTTAAGCTAAGGCCATAGTACACGACGGAGCAGGTGAAGTTGATTCCCACAGCTAGGAATAGTCGAATTCGAGTGATTGGTGATCGGATTACATCTACAATGGAACCACTGATTGCTTCTTTTTCAACTGTTACTGCTTTCCAAATTTGATTACCATTTGAAGCATCATTAGCTTCATCATCCAGTGCAAGGATGACATCATCAGGAAGGTGATGTCCGTTGGCATTAGCTATGGTGCGCATAATTTTCATGGCTTCGTTCATTTTCCCACGAACAAGATACCAACGTGGGGACTCAGAGATGAAAGGGACCACCAGGACAAGGAAAAGGATAGAAGGAACGGACGAGGCAACATAAAGCGCACGCCATGAAGGAAAAATGTACGCTATGCCCGAGAGCAATGCGATTCCGGTCGAAAAGAAATAGAACGTCGACATTCCAGCAACACCACGTTTCGTTGGACCAACAGGTTCAGTGGCCAGGACGAAGGAACAGAGGCCGACACCTCCGGTGCTGAATCCCGTTAGGAAGCGGAGTAGGAGATAGGTAGAGTAGTCAGGGGCTAATGATGTAAGGCAACCAAATATGGCATTTAAGATGCAGACCGCGGTTAAGGAACCTTTCCTTCCCAGTTTTGAATCTGATAGATGACCAAAAACCCCTGCACCTGAAAATGTGTCCAAAACATTGAATTTTAGTCATGAATTTAATAAGCCAGAAGTTCTACAACAGAGAGTTCTCCAGCATTTCAGTGTGTAATGAGTTATTATTTAGAATTATTACTATTATGGTGAAGTCGGCGGTGTCCATGGCGCAATAATAATTAATTATGACTTTAACATTCCAGTTCCGTAAGGGAAGCTGCCATTACATAAAGGTTGATATAGGGACGCCACCTCTCACATGACATGATGACACAAGTTGAAGAAAGTAGAACACGCCATCGATGTAATGGAGTGTGAACAATGTATTCAATACCCAAAGTGATCGACATAAGGAACATGATTTTCATGTTCCGGCACTGTACCTTCCAAATCATGAACTGTTTTTCTTTTCCTCTCTCTCCCTTGAAAATTTTCATCAAATAATCAAAATACCAAAAGCGATTTAGATGATTTCACATTGAGAAGAGAAGTGAATAACAAATTCAAAAAGGAACAAAATCATTTGAGTTTCAACATAAGGGTAAACGACAAAGGAAAGAAGAAAAAAAGTGTACTTGGTAGTAGATTGCATATTGCCAAAAAGCATCCGGTGTTTCTCTCTTGGGGACAAGGCTTCATAACACTGTTCTTAGTACGTTAAGAGACGTGGTAGATTTCTCACCCTCTTCACAGGTTAAGAGGATAGCCATTATTATTTTCTTTCACTTTATGTTTTCCAGATATTGTATCCGGGGAATAACTGTTCGAGGACCACCATGACTAATAGTTGAGAATTCAACATTTTTAGCTCTTGGCCGTGTAAGTTTAGATGCGTCAGAAAAAAGAGAGTAAATAAGCATTTAATATTAGATAAGAATTTATACACGGCAGGAAAAGACCAAATATCTTAACTTAGGATATTGTGAGAATACAAGAAAACCTAGATTGAGTGTGTATAAAAAAATACTTATAAATAATTTTAAACATTATTAAAAATTAATTTAATTACAATCAAATATTTATTTTAACGAAAATCCTTTTCGTTACCTTACAGTTTGATTAAGGTAAATTAAGACGAAACTTCCAACAAAGTTCTGATAATAGAAATTAATTATATACCACGAGAATAGTAATCTTTTGTAAGTATCTTTTAAAATTTTTCCACTTGAGAATTATTTATATGAGTTGGTCCAATATTGCCACTTTGTCCTTATTTGCAATAAATTAAAGCTAGAGTTTGACCATAATGAGTTATATGTTTCAAAATTTAAAATTTTCCATTTCTCACATGTGAACCGGATTACAAATCATATGACCATGACAGGAAGCTCCAAGTGGGAAATAACTCATTAAAAAGACAACCAATGCTTTGCTTGCTATACAATACGATTTAATATCATATGCATGCATAAAATAAGTTATCACCGCCGCTTGCTTAAATATATTCCTTTTCTTGTAATATGCATTAACCTCACCTTGATGCCTGTCACTCCAAAAATATATAAATTTGGGGTATAATTAATAAAGATTTACTGACTTAATTTGTGTATATCACACCATTCTTTGTATTTTTGTTTGTTTTTCCCCCTTCTGGTCCATAAATGCATTAACTGCACCATGTGCTGTTTCCAGGACAGCAGGACGGAGATTTCCTTTTGAGTACATAAAATTAAGGTAATTTTAAGACCACTCGGGGAAGAGTCAGGCACAAAGGAACATTAGACCCTGATAGATAATAGCTTGAAAATATAGTGAAGAAAATGAAAAATGCTTAAAACATTATTGAAAAGATGGCAAGATATGAAGCAAAGAGAAAGAAGAGCAGGAAGCGACTCACCAATCATGCAGCCGCCGAAAAACAAGGCTTGCACAAGCCCAACCTTATACTTCTGTCCACAAACCAATCCCCACTGAGCCACCGTGGAGCTCCCCGGACCACCCTCCCATTCCCAGGACCCTGGTTCCAACCCACAAACATTGCTCTCCTTCTCATCACACCCTAACCCTCCAACACACCGCCACCCAGGTTCCCTGTCAGCAAATATCATGACCATAGTATGGAAAGCTTCCAGGGCCCATGCTAGGCTCGTTAAAACAAAGTGTTTCAGCTGCCAGTACCCAAATTCTCCGCAGTAGTTTTGCAACATGTCGTCTATGCAAACCTTCTGGGGTTCGGATCCAGGCCCGGAATCCAATCCGGGTTCTTTTGATGGGACGAGCAAGGGTGCTCCTAACGAGGAACCATGGCTAATGGGATTTGATCCTGGCGAGTTAGCCATAACTGAGTAGGGTGTGTGTTTGGTTTTTTCTAGTTTCTCCCGGTTTGGTTTATTTTAAGTGCCTTTTTTTCTCAACGTTCTCATATATAGGAAAGTTGTAATATGATTCAGTGTGAGAGCTGGTGTGTGAAGTGGTGGATTTGACACGTGGACAGTTATCCAATCATTGGTTTAGTGGGTATGACACTTGGAAAGGAAATCGCCGGTGATTTGGAGGGTTGAGATTAGAGCTAAAGTTGGTATGTAAATTGCATATATTTCTTTCCATATAAAGAAAAGAAAACGTTTAATTAGACTTCTCATAAGAGGCGGCAATAGAGACTGAATATCATTTAATTTTTCGGCGAGTTAAATGATTAATTGAAGTCTCACACTATTTGAGAATATGAGAGGGAGCATTCCTTTATATCTCTTCAATTAGGTTTTAAACGACAGAGCTTGTTAAATAAAAATATGATTTCGTCTCAACAAAAGTTTTAATTTGAATTCATTATATTTTGTTTCTATTAAAATAATTAATTCAAATAATCATAGCATGGGAAAATGATTCAAATAAAAAGAAATGGATTAAAAAAAGAAAAGTCCAAACCCGCATAAAACTACACGTTTTTCATTGGATTTAAACTAGGCTTGATTCAAACCTAGAGTTAAGGGCTTAAGTTTAAATTTAGCTCCGATTTAATATGTTTGACCTTATAAAACCAACATCTTGAATCCATCCAATTTAATCTTGAACTTATCTGAGTCCAAGATGATTCAAACTTATATAACCTAATTCAAAATACTCAAGTGTTAAATTTAAATGATTTGAACTTAATTTGATGTGAACCTGTGATTGACTCTAATCGAAATGATTTGAAATTTTTAAAATTTCAGACATCCTACTATCTAGTAGTATTATTTTGGACATCCCAATGTCTATTGGTAGCATAGAGTATTGTCATAGTGTTTTCTCTCTTCTTCGAGCATAGAGGTGGGAGTTTGAGTGGATTGATTGTGGGTGGTGCTAGTTAAGTGATTAAGGGTGACCTATGATCCCTATACGGTTGTGTGATTGGGCTCAGTGTGAATTTTCTCGTGCAAGTAGTTGGGTAATGAGGTTTTTGGCCTCTGTTCATGTTAGACTGATGACTAAGGGGCTATTGAAGGTCTCTTTCGATGTGTTCTTAGTGTAAGAGCGGGTTAATGTGGGAATCTCAGGGTGGTTATATGGTGGGTTGAATGTGGGTAAGTAGTTTGGGTACGAGAGAGGATCCAACAACATGACCAAGAATGCAAGTTTTGTGTTTTGGTAAGGTTACCTTACGAGTTACTGATAAACCATAAAAGTAACATATTTTAACCACATATTTAGCATACTTTTGGATGATTTAGCCCTTGATTTATGTAAAAAGGTGCTCTTAATCCTTTCTTTTCATGTTTCAAACTCAGGAAAACACCTAGGGACGAAAAGAACAAGAAACAGGCCTAAAACGGATCAAATGGGCCATATCATGAAATCGGCACGGCCTAGACTTAAGCCCATACGGCCGTGCCTCTTAAGAGAAGTCCGAACACGACCTAACCACGATTCACACGGCCGTGCCTCCATCAACAGGCCTGAAACACGGCCTGAAGTCGATTTACACGGGCGTGTGCCATGGCCGTGTCCCTGCCACGGCCAAGAGGAATTTCACTCGGATTTGGATACTTGAAGACAAAGAAACACATTCCAAAGCCTATTCAAATGCCCGAGTAGGAATTATACTTGAATTAGGATACTTAGGGGACAATTAAGGCATCTCAAAGTTTATATAAACACCCAAGGGGGCAACTTAAGGGGGGAGTTCGGCAAAAGCCTTCTGCCAGGGCTTTTGTTAGGACGGTCAGTTAGGCAGTCAACTAGGCCAAGAAGCCGAGCCAGAAGGCCAGATTCGTGGGAATCACTCGAAGATAGCCAGTTGATCTATCTCAAGAAGCCGAAATTCTACTCAAGACGGCAGATCTCTCCTTTAATTCCTCCAGGGGGTTTTAGGGATTTCTTATGTTTTGTTTTATCTTTTCTCTTGAGATGTTTTATTTTATCATTATGATCTAAACCCTTCAGATACCTGAAGGGGATGAAACCTAGATGAATCTTGTTATTATTTTCTGAACTATATGATAAATACTTGGTTTGGTCTTAATTATGTGTGCTTAATTCTTGTGTTAATATTTCCTGGATATTGATTCAAGTTGAATGTGCTTAGGTGGTGGAGCAAAAGTCCCTGCTTAAGAGTAGATCTAGCATAATTAAGCGGAGTTGATCGCGCGCCTAGAGATAGGGTGACGAGATTTTGCCGGATTAGGGTGAAACCTAATATGGGAGTCCACAGATCGAGTTAATGCAATTCTAGGGGTTTTAGAAAGAGATTTCAATTAATCAACCTAGGGTTAGACGTTATTCGCCTTGAGAGAGGGTTTAATATAAATTAAGGAGTCTTACGGATTAAGCTAAGTGAATAAATCATCTGGTTCAGTGTTAGATAATAAGTGAAGTTTAGGTGGATTCCTTCTAGGGTATCGTCGTAATCAACTGAGTTTTTCTAAAAGTTATTTCTTCAATTTTTTCTTTTTGTCTTTGCGTCTTAGTTTAGTAATTAGTTAGTTTTTAGTTTAATCAGTCAATCATTTCGTATTTAGGCTAAATAATAGAAAGAAAGTGAGTATTAGTACTTTTAATTCCCTTGGGTTCGACAATCCAGTCTTGCCTAAACTATACTACTGCTCGATAGGTGCACTTGCCCTAAGTCATTGTCAGAGTTAGTTTCCAGGTTCGATCATTCTCTATTATAAATTTTAAAACTCGACAATTCAGACGATCAAGTTTTTGGCGTCGTTGCCAGGGAATTAAAATATTAAGAAAGCTCTATTTTTATTATTTTAGCCATTTTTTTTTTTTGCAATTTATCTTTATTTTTTTTTACTTTGCTAAAATTTCCCCTTTTTTGCTTTTGGCAGATAATTTTAGTCTATAGAAAAGATGGCACTGAATAATTATTAGCGGCAAGTAATGAGGACAAATCCTACTAAAGCAGCCAGTGTCTTCAACCTCGACATGGCCACCAGGTTATCTAATCAGTTAGAGATGATGAATAAAAAGATTGATGGTTCATATAGCCTCTTACAAGTACACCCAGAAATACAATATGATTCGAATTTAGGAGGCATGGCGAATCCTGAGTACCCACCCTACAGATTTGGCATGGAAAACGAGCAAGCTCACTATACGGGTAACTATTCTAGATCACAAAATAATTTTATAATGACATTTATAATGCAGGTTGGAGGTACCATCCCAATTTCTCGTGGGATGATCAAAATAGCCAAAGACCGGAACTCCCTCTAGATTTTTAACAACCACCCCACCAACAGGAAAATGAGTCGAACATTGAAGAGATGCTGACGAAATTCATGGCAGCCATAGATACCCGTCTTCAAGACACCGAGACCACCCTTAAGAATCGAAAAACATCGATTGAAGGGATCAAGAACCAAGTTGGTGAACTTACTAAGTCAGTTGGGGAAATTACTAAGTCAGTTGGACAACTTGCTAAGCTGATCTCAGAACTACCACAGGGAAGTTTGCCAAGCAATACTGAAACTAACCCGAGAGAGCAAAATCAAGCCATTTACGATAGTGAAGGGTTAGATGTACCAAACCCAAGGGAAGAACTTATGGTAAGTGAAGGTAAGGTTGAGGTGTGCCATGATATACCAAAACCAGCAACTACAGAGTACCAACCTCGTATACTATATTCCGAAGCAATGAAGAAGGACAACACAGATGAACAGTTTGGTAAGTTTCTTAAACTTTTAAAGAAATTACATATTAACTTACCGTTTCTCGAAGCTCTTTCGTAGATACCAGATTATAGAAAATTTTTAAAAGAGTTGTTGACAATCAAACGGAAGCTAGACGAGGCATCGCATGTGGAGCTAAACGCAATGTGCTCAGCAATTCTATAGAATAATCTGTCACGAAAATTAAAAGATCTAGGGAGTTTTACAATTCCATGTTTAATTGGTAGTTTATCTATTGATAATGCTTTAGCTGATTTAGGGGCAAGCATTAATGTTATGCCTTATAAAATGTTTAAACAACTAGGTCTAGGGAAACCTAGACAAACTAAGATGAGCATTCAATTAACTGATAAAACTATCAGAATTCCTAGGGGTATAATAGAAAATGTTCTAATCAGAATTGATAAATTTGTATTCCCAGTAGACTTTTTCGTTTTAGACATGGATGAGGACAATTCGATTCCTTTAATTTTAGGAAGACTCTTTCTAGAAACTACCAGGACTAAAATTGATGTTGGTACAGGAGAACTCATTCTTCGTATAGGTGACAAATCAATCAGTCTACAAGCTCTCTACTCGGCCAGAACATCGACTGATGAATGTGAGAAAGTAAATTCAGTTGATAACAAATTTGTTCAACCTTCATCACAGGAAACACCATGAAGCCACAAGCCTGAGCCGAATCATAGACCTCGTGCCAATAAAGAAGAATTACATGAGGAACGAAGCCTTAAGGTCGACAAACTAGAAGAGTGGAAGACACACTTTAAAGAGAAACCAAAACCACACGAAGTGAAACCGGAGGAGACCCCAGACGAGCTGATATGAACAACAAATCACTTCAAAATAGGGGACCAGGTATTGTTGAATAAGGAAGACCCTCGAATCGCCAATTCAGACCTCAAGACAAACGAAGAAATCACTTTTGAGGTACTTAATGTCTTCCTATACGGCACAGTCGATGTAAGCAATTCCAAATTTAGCACTTTTGAGGTAAACGCTACTCGACTTAAACTTTATATCAAAAATGGAGTTGATCGAATAAGAAAGGATTTTCACCTCCTCAAAGCACCATGACCATACAAATAACAGGTAAAGACTTTAAACGAGCGCTTTTCAAGAGGTAACCCTAGCACTAACCCCATTTTTATTTTTATTTTCCCTTTTTAGCATTTAAATAAACCAAAAGTGTAGATTTCTAGACCACACGGCCTTGCACATGGCCGTGGCCGTGGCTGTGTGGGCACCGCAAGTAGGTAAAAGGGCGTGACCGTAGACGTGTGGCAACAAGACAAAATTTTCCCCAAGACATGGGCCGCATCTCTATTTAAACCCCCTTCTTACTTTTCTAATTATCTTTCTTCTTTCATTTTCCATTATTTACTTTTACTTTTATTTTTATCTTTATTTGTATTTTCTTTATTATTATTTTTTATTCTTATTCTTCATGCCATTTAGATTTAGCTTAGGATACAATAAAACCAAGCCGGCTACTTCGAGGATTCAATTTCAAACGGTTCGAGACGCTTCCCTACGTTCATCTCCAATCTTAACCGGTTTCTTTTCATTGACTTCATCCAAAATTTAGGAAGTTTCACTTCTCTCCTAATCTTATGATTTTATGATTATTTTGATATTATCTATCTTTGTACATTGAGGGCAATGTACATCTTAAATGTGGGGGGTAATAGTACCTAACTTTTTGCATTATTCTCAAATCCCTGAATTTTATCTAGTTCTTAAGTATTTTCTCATATTACTAAATAGGATGAAATTTCGATGATTTATGATTTTATTAATATGTTTTGGATTAAGATATTGATAATTGTGCATTGATGATTAAATCAAGAATACTAGAGAGTCAAGCATGATAAGTCTATTTTCAAGAATCAAAATTTTTTAGGTTGTTGAACTGAATTTGAATATTACCTTGAAGTTTGAAAGTTACAGGGATTGATGTCAAAAATACCATAATTTTTGTGAGATTTGAGCCTTATAGAGCATATATTCTTTTCCATGCTCACTTTATTGATTATGAGTGTGTCAACACTGAATTGTTATTCTAGAACTTGCCTCGATTATACATGTCAAGACCACATTTTTGATTTGATATACTGAGATGATAAAGGCACTTAGGTTTTTACCCACTCACTCCACTAAAAAAAGCCTACCTACATAATTAATCCCTAGTGAACCCCTTTCATCCTAACAACCCTTTTTATTAACTTACCCATTAATATTAAACCAAAAACCCTTTGTATTTGTTATCACCATTCCTTTGACTACCCTTCTATCGAGAATTGATTTGATAAGTTACCTAATTAGTTTATTTCAGTTGATAAAGTTCTTTCTTATATTATGTAAATATTTGATTTGTTCTTAAAAAAAATCGAATTGATCGAAGTATATTCAGTATTAATAGTATAAAAAGAAAATAAAAAAAAGTATATTCATTATTAGTTCTATGTTCTAAGAGCTTACATGTTTAAATTCAACATCTTGAAGAAGAAGCTCATATTATTCGTATTTTAAATTTCCATGTGATTATTCAGGTTATTAGTTCATTTTTTTTAAGTTAGGTAATTTTTCAATTCAATCTCGATTCTAAAGCCTTCTAATTCAGCCTTTATCCACACCTTTAACCCAAGCCCCGTTACAACCCTGTTAAAGACCTTTTGATTTGTGTATTATCTCATATTACAGTGGTGGAGATTTGATTTTCAGGCAAGCCTATGGGTTTAACTTTTCGGGTTTGATTTATGAGTGCTTATTCTTGAACCTTAAACACTTCGAGTGCTTTGAGTGAATCTTTAGTGAGGATGTCAATCCTTGTCGGTTTTAAATTAAAGGTAATTATTTAGATAAGGGGAGACACCTATGTTTTCATGCTACAAATATATGACTTAGAATTGTTTGAATCTTTAGGAGTCTTTGAGTTAAATTATCCATGTATAAATTATCTATGAATTATGATGAGGCATTGTTAATGAGAATTATGAATTGTGGAAAGTTCATTTTAATTGTAAGTTGAGAATTTTGCTTGAGGACAAGCAAAAGCTTAAGTGTGGGGGTATTTGATAAACCGTAAAAGTAGCATATTTTAACCCCGTAATTAGCATACTTTTGGATGATTTAGCCTTTGATTTATGTAAAAAGGTGCTCTTAATCCTTTCTTTTCATGTTTTAAACTCAGGAAAGCACCTAGGGACAAAAGAATAAGAAACGGGCCTAAAACGGACCAAATGGGCCATATCACGGAATCAGCACGGCCTGGACATAAGCTCATATGACCGTGCCTCTTAAGAAAAGTTCAAACACGGCCTAACCACGATTCACATGGCCGTGCCTCC
Source organism: Gossypium rotundifolium (assembly GCA_025506655.1). Taxonomy (NCBI): domain Eukaryota; kingdom Viridiplantae; phylum Streptophyta; class Magnoliopsida; order Malvales; family Malvaceae; genus Gossypium; species Gossypium rotundifolium. The sequence goes on along the minus strand of CP106722.1, from coordinate 183,610,807 downwards.
ATCAACAGAACCAAAACACGGCCTAAAGTTGATTTACACTAGCGTGTGCCATGGCCGTGTCCCTGCCGCGGCCAAGAGTAATTTCACTCAGATTTGGATACTTGAAGACAAAGAAACACATTCCAAAGCCTATTCAAATGCCCGAGTAGGAATTATACTTTAATTAGGATACTTAGGGGCCAAGTAAGGCATCTCAAAGTCTATATAAACACCCAAGGGGGAAACTTAAGGGGGGTTTGGCAGAAGCCTTCTGCCAGGGCTTTTGTTAGGGCGGTCAGTTAGGCAGTCAGCTAGGCCAAGAAGCCGAGCTAGAAGGCCAGATTCATGGGAATCACTCGAAGATAGCTAGTTGATCCATCTTAAGAAGCCAAAATTCTACTCAAGACGGCGGATCTCTCCTTTAATTCCTTTAGGGGGTTTTAGGGATTTCTTATGTTTTGTTTTATATTTTCTCTTGAGATTTTTATTTTATCATTATGAACTAAACCCTTCAGATACCTGAAGGGGATGAAAACTAGATGAATCTTGTTATTGTTTTCTGAGCTATATGATAAATACTTGGTTTGTTCTTAATTATGTGTTTTTAATTCTTGTGTTAATATTTTCTGGATATTGATTCAAGTTGAATGTGCTTAGGTGGTGGAGCAAAAGTCCCTGCTTAAGAGTAGATCTAGCATAATTTAGCGGAGTTGATCGCGCGCCTAGAGATAGGGTGACGAAATTTTGTTGGATTAGGGTGAAGCCTAATATGGGAGTCCATAGATCGAGTTAATGCAATTCTAGGAGTTTTAATTAGAAAGAGATTTCAATTAATCAACCTAGGGTTAGACGTTATTCGCCTCGAGAGAGGGTTTAATATAAATTAGGGAGTTTACGGATCAAGCTAAGTGAACAAATCATCTGGTTTAGTGTTAGATAACAAGTGAAGTCTAGGTGGATTCCTACTAGGGTATCGTCGTAATCAACTGAGTTTTTCTAAAAGTTATTTCTTCAATTTTCTCTTTTTATCTTTGCGTCTTAGTCTAGTAATTAGTTAGTTTTTAGTTTAATCAATCAATCATTTCGTATTTAGGCTAAATAATAGAAAGAAAGTGAGTATTAGCACTTTTAATTCCCTTGGGTTCGACAATCTGGTCTTGGCTAAACTATACTACTGTTTGATAGGTGCACTTGCCTTAAGTCATTGTCAGAGATAGTTTCCAGGGTTGATCATTCTCTATTATAAATTTTAAAACTCGACAATTCAGATGATCAATTACTTTGGGAGAAATAAGGTAACAATGCTATTTCATTGGTAATTTTGGAAGGAATGGTCATGTGGCAACGAAAGGTGATGGGAGAAAGATAGTTCCTACTAAGTGCATAACTCTTCAATTATTTTTGGAAAGTTTGTTTAAGGAAAGGGATCTGTCCCTAATTTTATTCCATATTATCCATAAATGACTTTGTCTTAGGGAAATAATTAATCAATTTGGAAAATTGTTCTTGTCTAGGTAGTGAGGCGGACTTTTACTTTTTCTAACTTGATTCTAGTTAGTAGTTGTAACATTTGGTTTGAAAGCTAATTGGATGTCTTGAGTGTGATCTTTCTTTTTGGTGTTATGAGGGCTAGTAAGTTACTTTGCTTTTTCTACTTCAAAAACTTTGGTTATTAGAATTTTCTTTGAAGGGAAAGATGGTAGAAGAGATTAATAGTTTGTTAGGTTGTGTATCGATTACTAAGGATGAAAAGAAATTTATTTTTGAAGGCATAGTTGAAAAAAATTGAGCTGAGGAAGAATGTAAGGTGTTGTTGGGTCATCGAGAAAATTATCTTCAATAATAGCTTCAATAAAATTGTAATGATGCAAATTTGCGTAGGTGTTTAGCACACAAAATATATGGTAATATTCACATCTTTATCCTTTCATATGTTTCTTATTAAGTTTGGGTCTATGGTGTGTAAGAAAAATATTATATAGATAGGCCCATGGTGTTTTGATAAGCTTTTATTTTCCATGTATAATTGTGGAAAATTTAGCTTATCGAGGTATGATTTTTCATTGGTTTGTATTGGTTGTGCATCTATAATGTTCCATTAGGATGGAGGAAGAGATCCATTGCTTTATAGCTTGGGGTACTATGGGTGAGATAGCTACAACTGATTGGAGGAAATAGAGGGTGGTTTGGGGAGAATTAATTAGGCTACGGTTTTAATTTGATATTACACAACCATTGAGACATGTTATTTTGTTGGGACATAATGGGAAGGGTTTACAACGAGCTACGTTAGTAAAGTATGAGGGACTTACCAATTTCTATTATGGTTGTGGCCTAATTGGTCACATATTCATAGCTTGTAAATTGGATGCATGTGTTGAAAGGGAAGAAGAGAATTAGCTATAATTTGGTGAGTGGATTCAAGATTCAACCAAGTCTAAAGTAAATTTGGTGGGAGATTTCAGTCTTAAAGAGGGCTATTGAGATAATTAGTAAGGCACAATATAAACGGTTTCAACAGCTGAAAAACCAAGCATTGTCTCATTTGACTAGACCTAAATATGCTAGTAATATTAATGGTAATGCACAAAAACAAGTACTTGATCAACTAGTTAAGGGTATGGCTTCCTTAACTGTAGAGCATGGTTCTATGCCAGAGAAAAGATAATGACCTTCTTCCTTTAAGGGGTCTTTACGAGTGAGAATCAAGGTGAGCTGCACATTCTACAAGCTTTGAACTAAAGCAAAAAATAAAAATAAAAATCCCCAAGCTTAAAAGGGATGCTCAGTGAAGGCTTAAGTATTTAGTAAAACTTGAGAAGAAAAGAGGGCACAAACATCGATTATTGATGAGGAGATGAAGATGCTTACAATCGCTACTAAAAGGTGTTTGGAGGCCTTAACCCCTATTGAGACATCAATATAGGCTAATGACCAGCCCCGTCGTTTGCCATAAGGCTACTTACTTGTAATCGTCATGTGCTTAGGAACCTATTGTCAGTTCAAGAATTGAGGGGATTGGTTCCTTTTAAAGACCTTGATATGGTGTTTTTTTTATGAGACAAGATTACTTACAATTGAAATTAATAGGTTTAAGAGGCAATGCAATATATATGGTTGCTTCACAATTGATTATGTTCGAAGTAATGGTGGGTTAAGAATGTTTAAAAAGGAAGGAATAGTCTTGGACCTAAAGTCATTTTCTGTGTGGCATATAAACTTGACAACTAGTGTTAATAAGACTTCTTTGGGTAACTAATTTCCATGGCCAGCATGATTGATGGTTTAAGAAGGAATCATGGGAACTTTGAAGTTTCTTTCTAGAAATTTAGGCTTGCCATGGGTAAAGTGTAGGGATTTTGAACACCAAATTATTTTCCTTGAACCCTAAAGACCAACCCTAAATCCAAACCCTTAACCTTTAACCCTAATTTAAATCATTTTGAAAAATTATTGCCAAATTATTTCCATTATTATATTTAAGGTTTTTTCCCTTATTGGGTTAAGGATTTTGATTGAACTCTAACTTCAACCGATGGAGACTTTGAATCTCCTAACACTAATGCCTTTCATGTGAATGGACTTAATTGTTGGAGCATAAATTTGGTATGAAGATTGTAACACCCATAACCCTTATTCGTGGTCGGAATAGCGTTACGAAACATTACCGAACTTTACAGAATAAATAAGAACATTTTATAACATTTTAATAAACATATCAGAAACCAATAATAAAATACTTATATTATCCCTTGTATGAGCCCTCGAGGCCCAATATGCATTTTAGAAGTGAATCAGACTAAATCAGAAACTCAGAGAATTTTTTGCGAAATCTTAAAATTTTCTTAAGAGCAGGAGACACACGCCCGTGTGGCTCACATGGCCAGGAGACACGCTCGTGTCTTAGGCCGTGTGGGCATTCAATGTGAGGCGCACTGCCGTGTCCTAGCCCGTGTTCGTACACGTGTAACTCTTTGTCTTAGGTCACACGGCCAGACCACACACCCATGTGCTAGGTCGTGTGCAAAAACCTGGGCATTATGTTTTGAAATTTTAAGGTGCAGGGGACACACGGCCAGACCACATACCCATGTGCCAGGCCGTGTGTTACACACGACTGAGACAAACACCCGTGTCTCTGCTCATGTGGATGAAAATAGGTCATTTTAAGGCCACTTTTCTCACCCAATTTTGGTATTAACCTATGCATAACCATTTCCATACTCACATATCACAATAATACCTTCCATTCAAGCCAAAAATCAAGCTTCATATCTAACATATCATCACATATATTCAATATCTAAACTTACCAAGTTATTCATTTATACATATTTGCATATTTAACTAAAGTTTCTAACTACAACCATACCTCAATATGCCTTTTGATTAACTATCATTAAATCATTTTAAACTCACCTCATGCCTGATTAGTCCATACATATATAAGTTGATTAAAAACATAAACAAAGTGTAACTCCTAATATTTGCACAAATGAACTTTACTTAAAATCATTCCAATTCCTATACATGCCTTATAAACCATAGTATGTATAGCTAAATCTACTAGAGCAAGATGGATAGTGTGATCCGATCTACCGACTTCTCAAAAGTCTACAAAGAACATTAAACAACACAAGTAAGCTTAAAGAAGCTTAGTAAGTTCGTTGGCTTTAAACATAAATCTTACCGAACATACTATAACAAATTATTCAAATAAACCATTCAATATACAATTCCTACCAAACATAACTTCAATCGATGAATTCACTTATTTCAGATCATTATCAATAATAACTTTAAATCTTCAATCATTAATTCCAAATGTCACTTACCAAATTTTGTCAAATCGGAGAACGTCTAACGAATATGAGTAAATAGTATACGGAAGTCTGAAGGCTGCACAGAAGCACATAAGTGTTAAGCGGAAACCCGTGAGGGTTAAACGAAAGCTCATAAGAGCTGAACGGAAACCCATAAGGGTTAAACTGAAGCTCAAAAGAGCTAAACTGAAACCCATTAGGGTTAAACGAAACTCATATGAGTTAACTGAAGCTCATGAGAGCTAAAAAAAAAGTAAACACAAAATTTTGCAATAAATGCTGAACCTCAGTTTACTTGGGTAATTTACCGTCAATTCCTCCTTTGCACAGAATGACTGTACTCAATCCCGCGTTCCATTCGTTTCAAGAATTCAATTAAATTTCATAATTTAACAATAATTTATTTCCAACTATTGATATTAAAAAATACATAATACCATTCATCAATTTAACATATAACATTTGAAATATAACCATACGAACTTACCTGGGTTAAATTGTAGAATTTGTAGTAATTTAGGGATTATTATGCTAATTCCCTTTTCTCGATTATCTACAGGCTCTTGATATAAAATATAAAATTATTCATTCATTAGCATGTAATTCAGTTTCAATTCACTTCATAATTAATACCCTCAATTTTGAATTACACAATTACCCTAACTTTTATAGTTTTTACAATTGAGTCCTCATCAATTAGTCAATCAAATGAGCTAAATTTTCTCAATTGAAAATTTATCTAAATATTCTAAGTTATTATACAGCCTTTTATCAATATAATTTTAGCATTAAACCCTTATATTTAATTTTTTCATAATTTAGTCCTAAAGTCAATTTCTATTGAAATCACTTAATAAAATCATCATATAACAAAATTAAAGCTTAAAATACATGTTATTTCATCATAAATGTCCAGAACTCATCAATGGTAACTTTCAAAATTACCCATAGAATCAAAAACTAATGAAATAGATAGTTGGACCTAAAATTAATTTCTATTGAAATCATGTAATAAAATCATCATATAACAAAATTAAAGCTTCAAATCCATGTTCTTTCATCATAAGTGTCCAGAACTCATCAATTGTAACTTTAAAAATTACCCATAGAATAAAAAACTATTGAAATAGATAGTTGGACCTAATTGTAAAAGTCTTAAAAACACAAAAATTATAAGAAAAAGACAAGAATTGAACTCACTTGGAGAAAAAGTATGGAAATCAGCTTAAGAAAGCCTCCTATGGCATTTTGCTAAATTTTTAGAAGAGAAAATGTCTAGAATTCTCTTGTAATTTCAATTTCTAATTTTAATTTTACAAAATTTCCTATTTTACCCCTTGTTCACACTAATTTTGTTATTTCTTGTACATACATGCTGTCCCAACCTTGTATTGATTGCATAATTACCTTTTTGGTCCTGCCTTATTTACCACTTAAGCTATTTAATAGTGATTGCATAATTACAAGAATTGAACTCACTTGGAGAAAAAGTATGGAAATTAGCAAGTTTTGCACCTTTTTCAATTTAGTCCTTTTTATTTAATTAACTATCTAAACGTTAAAGTTTTCTAAAGAAAATTTAATACTAACTTAATGACACTCCGTAAATATTTATAAAAATATTTACGGCTCAGTTTATGAGATCGAGGTCTCGATACCTCGTTTTCAAAACTGATTTACCTAACAAATTCTTCTAAAATACAAATCACTATTTCAAAAGTATTCCTAAAATCACATTTAACTCATAAATACTAAATAATAAAATTTTTGAACTCACTCGTAGGATTTAGTGGTCTCGAACCACTGTTTCTGACACCACTGAAATTGGGCTATTACAAAGACATGTTTTAGACTAACCTTAAATAAACTTTAAGGTTTTCAATATACCCTATTTTCACTTAGTGATCTGCCACAATTCGTTGTAGTAGATTAAACCATTTTTTGTACTTAAGGAGCTTGAATAAAAAAATTTCATTATGTTTTATTCAATTTTTCAATTTTAGTTCTCGAATAATAAAAAGTGTGATTTGAGCTATTTATATGACCTTAGGGGCCAACATAGGCTTAAAGGAAGGCTAATGTATTTGATTAGTGTATAGGACATCATTCAAAGGCATAAGAACACGGGACTAACCACCATGTTGCAACACGGAGGGTTGACGTCACAACATAGTGAGCAAGATACCCAAAAGAGTAAGAACTCCTTCGGTGTTGCGACATAGCCAGAAGATGTTGTGACACAACCCTGAATCCAAGTCTGAGCCTGTAAAATGCCACCAGTGTCACGATAGGCTTGAGGATATCGCAACATCGCCTTGACATGAAGAATTAATGAGCTAAAGGCATTTTGGTTTGTTCAACAAACTTTAATGAGGAAATGCTAGCCAAATTTGGTCAATAGACGATGACTAACCCTAAGTCTATATATAGGCTTCATTGAACACTTCATAAATATTTGTTCTGTACCTTTAATCTTTTATTCTAGTTTAGGTTGCAACTTTTATTTAGTTTTCATTTTTTATTTTCTTTTGTACTTAGGATTTCTATTTTTAATTCAGTTCTATTTTCATTCTTGCTCTTTGGAAAATCTGATTTGTGAATTCGTCAAACTCTTGTGGATTTCTACACTTCCAAATCATCAATACATTCCAGGATTTCTCTTAAAACACTTATTCTTGATTTGATTTTCATGTTTACCTTTTTAATCAAGTTTATGTTGTTTATGAGATTCATAAGGAATTGATCCTCCTATGGGGGATTAGCGAGCGGATGTGAGAGTAATTAATTTCTATGTAGGGTTTCTAATCAGATCAGCTGGTTGGGATAAAAAGAACTTAAAACCTAGGCCTGACAACACTAGGAAGTCATCTAGATAGGAATGAACCCAAAATTGGTATTGCCTATTCGTGAACACTTTACCCCAAACTGGTTTGAACTGTGAGGTGAAGAGATAAGTAGTTCTTGCCGACTCGTTAGTTTAGTGGAAGATTGAGAGATCCTACTAGGTTAGTGATTAGTTGATTGAATAGAACCCAAAATAGGAATTAGTTACGACTACCGAAATAAGTTAGTCTTCCATTCCTAGAATTGGTTAAATCTGCAAATTAAGTTTTCCGTTTTTTATTTTTATGCAATTTATTTTTTTCTTGTAAAATAAATTTTCTTCACTTGATGTTTTATCGTAATTTATTTTAATTAAAATACTAATGGGATCTATTAATGTCAAATTTATTATTAATTTAGTATTCGCGTCCCTTGGGTACGATCCTTGGAGTACTTCCATACTTTATTGTATAAGCTATATTACAACCTGACTCGTATACTTATGGAAACTGCCTAAGTCTTATATTTGGTTGCAGGAATTGCACTCTAAATGTTAGTATGTCCAGAGACGATTAGTTAGCCTATAAAAGTTTTCCACAGCCAAATAATGCTTCAACACTTGTGGAAGACCATGGTCATAATAACCATTTATATTAAGAGAGCTAGAGCTGGGTTTTTTTTTTTTTTTTGTTAAAGCTAGAGTTAGATCAAAATCCTTAACAAGTGATTGTAACTTGAATAGGTTGAAGGAAAATAATTGATGGGTGCTTTGAGGGTTTAGGTTTTAATAAATGGATTAGGATTTAGGCTTGAAAGGTTTTAGTTAGAGTGAGTGAGTTGAGAGGGAAAAGGTTGAGGTTCAACCCTTATTTATATGGAAAATTGTTGAAGACCTTGACATCTATGAATATTAAGATCAGTGCAATGTTGTAACATTCCACACACGATCCAATCATCAAATTCGAATATGTGACATCGCATCACGTTGCCAAAGCAACTTAGACTTATTCAATTCTCAATGTTTGAAACTATACACAAGTAGCCACTAATTGAATATCAATTAATCTCGTTCAACTTTTGAAATTATACACAATTAGCCACCAATTGAATATCAATTAATCTCGTTATACTCAAATAGGGGTTTAATAAGATTAATTATGGAGTTAAGAATAAAAACAAAATTCATTCTTTAAATTTAAACAATATGTCTCTAGATAGAGAAATTTTTGTCTCAATACCTAAACAGGTCAAATTATGTTTAGGGTTTGATATTGTCTCGTCTCGAGACAATAAGATCATTATATCAAGACTGGATAGCGCTTATCTCGATACATGATTATTGTGTTTGAAAACCAAACTATCAAAATGTCAAAAATGTAACTTTACAGCAATTAAATAATATGAAAACACTTTCTAAAATCTCTATTTAAGATTGCATCAATCAAACACATCCAAATAGTAAAAAATGTAACTTTACAGCAAATAAATAATGTGAAAACACTTTCTAAAATCTCCATTTAAGATTGGATCAACCAAAAACATCCAAATAACAGAAGGGAAACATAATTAATATTTTTAAAATTATGAATATACCTTTCATTTCAAAATTAGAAAATTAATAGCTAAACCCAGTAACTATATACTTTAACTATTTAACTCAAATAGCAATTAACCAAATTCAATTATATTAAGCTACGATCTCATTTCATGACAAAACGCTTACCCAATTCATGCTTGTTACCTAGTTCCATACCTTCCTCATTTAAAACTTTTGCAAATTATCTTTACTGTCTTCCAGACCATCTTCCTTAACTAAATTCGACATCAAAGAAATGAACTTTCTATCTATTTCAATTTTATACTATCAAGTTGCTACAATTTTTAAGCATTTCTTCATAATTTAACCATGGTTCTGTAGAACACTCAAACCCGCCCTGTCACTAAACTAAAATTTAAGTACACCTCTTAAAACTTCAAAAAAATAAAATAAAATAAAATAAAAGAAATCTTTTAAAAACAGAAGATTTAATATTTAGTTTGGTGCATTTAACATTTATAATATAGGTTTTATATAGGCTCAATGGCATATTACCTTTATTTTTCTAAGCAATATGTGATATCAATTTTATGTAGACTCGTAATTTCTTTATCTTTTATTCCTAAGCAATATGAAATTTATTCCCTACTAACAAAACACTTTACACTTATTTTCCAATAAGTTGATCTTGATAACAGGTTGTCACGGCAAGGGAGAAGAAACCGTGGAGTCCTCTTTTTTTTTTTTCTCTTTTTATTTATTTAATTATTCTTCTCCCCTTCGTCGAATGGCAGCAACTCTTTTTCCCAATTAACAGTCGATCATCTCCCTTCTCTCTTTAGTGGATTTGGTGTCATCTAATTAAGATGACACTTAGCCTTATTTCCCACCAGTCTTTACTAAATTAAGACACCTAGCACTTAGATTAACACTTTTATTTAGTCTATCATTTAGCTTAGGGAATTTCTCCATTACCGTGTATACTTAGGCTAAACTGGTGGTTTAATTAACACTCAGGCTTTAAACTAAGTCCTTTCAATTAAAGGTATATTTACACTTTTAGTCCTTTATTTCTTTCTTCCATTTCAACTTAATCTTTACTCATAATTGCTAACTATATTTAATCATTAGCAAAGACTTTCTACAATTTGTCACTAAATTCTAGATTATTGCCAATCAAGTTCCTCGAATTTATTTACTAGTTAATCACCATTTTATTCCCTATAATATTGTCATTAATCAATTAAATAAATTACCATATAAATGTCATTTTTAATTTTCATAATTAACTCATAATTATATATACTCGATTTAATACTTGGGCTGTCACGATTTAAGGAATTTTGACCATGAATTAAGTTCTCCGACACCGGCAAAAATCGAATCGTTACAAATGTCATTTCAACCATACGTGAATGATGGGAATTAAATTTCGTTAGGAATCTATAAAAAGAAACCTAAAAACCTTTAAAACCTTATCCTTAATTTCAAAACCTTAAATGCAAAATTAGATCACACTAACATTATAAGTTGAACATTGACACCCATGGATGACTAGGTTGTAACACCCTTTTCTTGACCCGATCGTGGGGTCTGAGTTACTGGAATGCTACAGTTGTTGCCAGAGCAACTATGGGCAATTAACATTCACTTTAAAACAATAAATCTTACAAGCAAAACCATGTCAATTCAAAATCAACAATACAACATTTCTCAGGTCTTATACGAGCCTACATATGCTTTAAAATTAACCTAGAATCAACAATGATCAAATTACAACATTTTCAAAATTTTAACTTGATGTCACAACGTGAAAGGGTTCCTTGTCGCAACGTGATGGTCATTAAACTAACTATAAATACGACAAAGACAAGCGCACCTATCGAACAATAGTATAGCTATGGTGAGTAGGGAATATCGTATCCATGAGGACTAAAAGTACTAGTTATTACCGTCTTCTTACTATCTAGCCGACAAATTGGGGTGATGTGTTTTAATTTAAAATTACTAAACTAACTTATCTAAGAACGCAACTGAGAATAAATCAACGAAATAATCGAATAATAACCAATGAAATAGACAATACTCAGGAAAGAATCCATCTAGACTTCGCCTTTTATTATGAATTTGAATTAAATGATTTATCCACTTGTGTCTTGATTTGTAGAAATCCCTAAATTATGTTAATATCTCTTTCGAGAGTAAGAACAACTGACTCTAGGTTGATTAATTGGAATCTCTTTCTAATTAAAACCCCTATTGTCGCATTAACTCGATCTATGGATTCCCCTATTAGATTTGAATCTAATCCGATAGATTTATACTGTCCTATTTCTAGGATTGCATGCAACTCCACTCAACTATGCTAGATCTGTAACAGCCTGTTTTTGGTCAGATCAGAACAGTGATTTTGGGACCACAAATCCGAGGTCAAAATATTTATTTTATTATTATCTTAATGTTTACAGTATGATAGTATGATTATTTGAAAGTTTCGTTAAGAAATTTTATCATTTGAGTGCTTAAATTGATAAAAAGGACTAAATCGCATTAAGTATGAAAGTTGTGTTCTATTAGCTAAAGGTATTAAATAGCCATAGAAATTTAATGTGGAAGTCCTTATTTGGTAATTAGCCCATTAAAGAGATAGTGGATGGCAATGGTTTGGCATTATTGAAAATTTGGTTAGTTTTCAAGGCTAAATAAGTAAATTATTAATAAAGGTTAATAAATAAAGAAACAAAATAGCACATGCACCATCATTTTTTTCTTTTTGCTTCAACCGAAAATGGAAGAAGAGAAAGCCATGGAATCTTGGTTATTCGGCCATCTTTATGCCTTTATTTAGGTATGAAATTTTATCCCCTTTTTAATGATTTTTATGTTTTCGGGATCGTTGTAGCTTAATCTAGCTAACCCAAGGACTAATTTGCAAAACTATTGAAGTATTTGAGTTTTTCCATTGATGAATATGTTAGGTTTTTGATGTTTAATGGTAGAATAATAATGGTTGTTGTTAGATAAACAACTTTTATAAAGGAATTTTTATTGAAATCACCAATTAGGGGTTAAATTGAAAATTGAAAAAAATGTTTGATAAATGTACAAAATTGTGAAATATATCGGCTGTGGTGAGCACATAGAAAATTTGACTAAGCTTGGTGAGGTGAAATTTCATAAATTTCAATTTTACGAGCCTAGGGACTAATTTGTAAAAGGCCAAAAGTATAGGGGAAAAAAGGTAATTTTGTCATAATATGAAATTTGATTGAATTGAGTAGAATAATGATTAAATGAGTTAAATATGATTATATAGATCAAGAAAAATGACGTACGGAATTAGATCAAGGAAAAGACAAAGTTATCGATTAAACGATCGTTTTTCGTTGTATGAGTTCAAGGTAAGTTCGTATGCTAATAAGCATTATTATAATTGAAATTTAATTATTTATATTGAATTTTTAATGAATATAATTGTACGAAAATATTTGACGAAGCTTCGGCTATGTATCGACACTTAGTGTGCGAGATTGAGATAGCTTCGGCTATGTATTGGCACTTAGTGTGCGAGATTCCTGAGTATACAATATTATTCCAAATGGTTCAATGTATATATTAAAGATATGAAATGGTAAGAGATAGTCACGTATTGGTACATGTATGTATGGAAATTCAATTGAATATTTAATCCATGAAATTGAAAGTTCATGATCATTGTGGGAATAAATATATGGTAAACTTGGTTGATGATTATGTGTTAGGATTTTGGGCCAAATTGAGCTGGGATATAGTATGTTTTACTCACTTAAATTTTGGTTCAACGGATATGAGAAAAAGGTAAAGATCGGCAAATTCTTCGATTAGAATTGCTATTGAATGCATGGAAAAGTAAGAGTTTTTAGATGATGGAAATATATTTAAACATACGCTTGATATATGAATGCACATAAGTAATGTAAACTTATGTTATAATGTTTTGTAATAATTTGCTAAATTATATGATGTTTAAAATCGAAAAGCTAATGTTTTTTGGGCTAATACCAAGGCATGTTGGGTGACTTAAATGATTATGCTTATCAATTGAAGTTATAAGCTTCATTTCTTTGAATTACGAACTTACTAAGCATTTTATGCTTACTTTGTTTTAATTTATTTGTGTATCTAGATATCGAAAGCTCATTCGGATTGGAAGGGGTTGGAGACATCATCACACTATCTATCGGCTATTTTTGTACTCATGGTTTTATACTTTTGGTTATAATGGCATGTATAGGTCGTTTTGGCTAATGATAGCCTACATGTTTCGTTAATGATGGATTTTAGCCATTTGATCTGGCTTGTAAATGATGTGTATTTTGATTGTGAATAGCCATGTGATTTGGCTTATCTTTGTATGTATATGTATATATATGTAAAAGCCCTTTTGTGATGTGGTTTATATTCGCTTGTGAACGTCTGGTTGTAAATTGGTAATGATGGTACCAAATAGTTAAATTTGGAATTTGTATGCTTGTGTTTGTAAGTAAAATGATGCATAAATGAATGTCACCATATTGATGAATGGAGAAGGTGATTTTGATATGAGATTACTAGTATATTATGGTACTTGTGTGTCTTGTGATTGATGGTATTGATATATCATGAATTGAGCTTGGTTTAGATGAGTTTTAATGCCATTTGATGATACGGTCATATGTGATTTGAATTGGCAAAATATGGTGATATGAGCATGTTAATTGTTGGTATTGAAATGGTGAATTATACTTGCTTTGAGTTGATGTTAAATGACTATTTATGCCATGTTTGTGTACCAATTGGGTTGGTGTTGTTATATGCAAATCTGGGTGGCAAGATGGCTTGGTAAATAGCCTATTTTTGTCCACACGGGCAGAGACACGGGCGTGTGTCTCAGCCGTATGCGATACACGGTCATGTACACGGCCGTGTGTCCCATGGTGTTGATTTTGAAATCAAGTTAGTATGCTCCACACTACCTAGCACACGGGCGTGTGACTTGGCCATGGTGCATAAGTCAGTATACCCTACAAATTTGGCATGGCCTAGCACACGACATGGCACACGGGCGTGTATGACCATATTTAGGGCACACGGGCTAGCCACACAGGCGTGTATGTTGGCCGTGTGACCAAAGTCAGAGAGTTACACGGGGTCGGCCATGGGCTGGGACACGGCAATATGCTTTCATTTTGAATGTCCATACGGCCTTTGGCACAGGCGTGTGTCCCCTGTTTTATGCAAAAATTTTCTAAGTGTTGAAAAATATCCTGAGTTATCGGTTTAGTCTCGAACCATTCCCGAGTGCATTTTTTAGCCTCGTAGGCTCGTTTAAGAGACAATGTGAGTGTATTCGAATGGATTTTAATTGGTTGAGGATTTATGATTCGAATTGTATGATTGTGTGTGTTGTAAGTTTGGTAACACCTCGAAACCCTATTCTAGTGTTGAATACAGGTGAGGAGTGTTACATTTATTGGTATCAGAGTTACAGTTTAGTCGATTCTCGGACTAACGTAGCATATGCGAGTCTAGCTATACATGTCATTATATAACTTGTGATAGTGTGATATCTCGAAACTCTGATGAGATTTGTTATACTTAGAAATAGATGCTTTCCAACCAAGCTAATTCCGATAGTGCGGAAAGTGTTATTCAAGTATCTGAGTAGAAATGTGTCTATGATAAGTTGAAACTCATAAAGGTATGAATAAAAATTCATAATATTATATTGATGAGAAATGTTCTGTTATATACGTGTTTATATGGGAGTTAAATTTTGAGGCTTTACAATCTTCATCCTCTTACTAATATAGTGTGATATAATGAAATCCACAAGGTTTAAATTTAATAAGCTCATAGGTGTGAAACCAAAGAGTTCAATAGCCGAATGATTGATAATGCGATTAGAAATGGGAATGGGTTAGTAAGTAAAGATAGTTCTAAAAGAGATATCAGATTTTTCTAAAGATCATTCGGATTACACAACGTTATTGTTAAAGAAGAAGTTAATCTCGACTAATTGACTCATTTAGGTATGATGTCTAAAGAATGTATTAATCAAAATTTCTTCTGAATTTATTTTCATTAGTGAATGGAATAATGAGGAAGTAGTGATGACGGTTATAATCAGTGGAATAATGTTGAGTTGTAAAGATATTTGAGTGCAATAATTATAGTTGAGTAGATTATGATGATCTCTTCTGTGTATTCTATGTGGTCATTCATTCTCAAAGGTATATGTAGCTATTCATTTTCAGATTAAATTCTTATCATATGAGAACGCTAGCTAACTACATTATTAGAAGAAAGAATTGTTGGTCTGGCTGGTATATGATCGATATTACTCTATCTTCCTTTGACATTCTATTCCATTATGTTTGGTAGAAAATTCGACGATAAAATTCATATGATACTAGTATTCTATTTCTACTGGTTATTGCCCCACTTCATATATATATATGGAAAGTATATTGCCTCTGTTATAATCGATTCCAGTGAGTATGAGCGGTGTTTTTCTTCTGGATTTTCTCTGGGATATCATCGAGATCTTTATCATCCAATATGGTTGTGTTCTCAAAAATTCAGTATAGCTTCACGTCTTGGATTTCATTATCTCAGTTTTCTTATCATTCTTACTGTTTAATTTATCAAACATGGCTCATCTGTAAAGGAAATTCAGTGATCGAAAATAATTATATTTATTACGATTATAATTTCTAGTTTGATCATGGGAGCATGGTGATGCTAATCTCAGGTTTTTCTAGTTTTCGTGAAAGGGTTGAAATTGAAAAAAGTGTAGATGGTAGAAGGTTAAGCTCAAATTTGTATATTGGTTTTCATTCCTCAGGTAACTTAATTAAGGATATTGAGTTAAATCGGGATGCTATATTTCGTTTGAGCTAACGCAGTTGGTAAAGTTCTTTGACTAGCATTTTGAAGGAATTATGAAAGATTGTAGATTTGAGTTGTCTGTACAACAAGAAGAAGGGATTGCTTTAAAAAGTTATTATTTGATAGTTGAGATCGACTCAATCGTTTTAAGCAGAGTGAGTTATTCAGTTTAAAATTTATTTGAGTTATATGCATTTAAGTTTATCCTCAGGTATGGAAATAATTTTGTGTATTCACGGGTAAATAGACAAATAGTCTAAATGACAAATTCATGTTATAGAAAACATGATACATAAATATATCTATTAGATTAGTTCTAATTGACTGACGTTATTATGAGTTAAAGTTGTTCTGATTGATAAATTTATTGCACTTGTGAAGTTTGAATGGTTTGATACTTGTTAACAAAGTTTTAAATAGTTGAAAGTATTATTAATCGAAGCACTAGTTCCGGTTCAACCTGAATTGGGTAAAGAATTTTTTATTTTCAGTTATGTGTCATTGAATGGATTGGATATGTTTTAGTACAAGAATGTAAAGTGGTAGTTTATGCTTCCAGACGGTTAAATCCATATTAAAAGAATTATCCGACACGCGATTTAGAGTTGGCCGCTATTGTGTTTGTTTTGAAAATTTGACGACATCATTTGTTTGACGAAAAATTTCACATGTTAAATGATGATAATAATTTAAAATATCTAATGTCACAGAAAGATCTGAGTCTGAGACAACGTTGATGGATCAAGTTATTGAAAGATTGTGAGTTAGTTATTTATTAACCTTTGGGAAAAGCAAATATAGTTGCATATGTTTGTGTGGAAAATTTTTTGTTTACTTTGCAAACGATGGTTACACGATTAACTTCATAATGATGGCACTATCTTAGCTAAGTTAAAAGCTAAACCGATGTTTCTACAGCAAATCAGTGAAGCCCAGAAAAGTGAGAAGGAATTGCAAGCTAAACGAGTATAGTGTCAGTTGAATTCTGATTCAGAATTTCATATAGAACCCGATGACTATTTATTGTTCCAAAGGAGAATTTGTGTACTTAAAAATCCAGAACTTATACAAAAATTTTGCATAAAGCTCATAGAGGTAGCTTGTTTGTTCATCTGAGGACTAATAAAATGTACAGTGATTTGAGACAAATGTATTGATGGTCGGGTATGAAACGTGAGATTTCTGACTTTGTATCCAGATGTTTGATTTGTCAACATGCTAAAGCTAAACATCAAGTACCTTTAGAACTATTTCAGCCAGTGATGATACCAGAGTGGAAATGAGATAGAGTTACGATGGATTTCGTATCGAGGTTACCCCTATCTCTGAAAAAGAAAGACGATATATGGGTTGTTGTTGACCGTTTGATAAAGGCTGCATATTTATTCCAATACATACAGATTTCTCACATGATAGATTGGCTGAGTTATATGTTTCAAAGATTTTCAGATTATGGGAGTGCTAGTCTCCATTATTCAGATAGAGATCCGAGGTTCATTTCACGATTTTGGAAAAAGTTGCAGGAAGCTTTGAGTACGCAGATGCACTTTTAGTACTCCATTTCATCTTAGACTAATGGTAAGTCTGAGAGAGTGATTCAGATTCTTGACGATATGCTTCATTATTAATACGGCCCAGGCTACATCATGTTTCAATACAACTCGACAACACCAAGATTGGCCTAAACACGAGGGGCCCAAGTGCAAAATGAAGCTTAATTTCAGCTCAACGAACTCAATATTAGTTTTCCCCAGCTTATCTAGCTCGCTCCTAGCTCATTGAGCTTGATTACAGTTTAGGCATTTTATGTGTAAACTCTTTACCACATGAAATCAAATTTTTTTTGTGCCTATTCATTCTTACTACATCAACAGACTTGTTAACAAAATACTCATCAATAGTAAGATTCTTCAAGCCATTGTCTAAAACAAGGGCATCAATAATCAGATAATGATGCTTAGACAAATTAAGGTGAAGAGTTCTTTCGATTACTAAGTCTTCGACAACCTTATCAATAACATTCAGGTGGGACTGTTGAAACTCAAATGCTAGGTAACCCTTACCTTGCTTACCTTCAAACAATTGTGGACTAAGGTCATCTACGATCTTACCTTTGCTGAACAACTTGAAATGCCTCTTTTCAGGAAGATAATGAAGTTGAAACTTGTTAAACGAATCTTTAGAAACTTGAAAAAAAGAAACAATACGAGAATAACTTTCATGTTGGATAGTAGAAACATTACTCATGTTTTCTTGCTCACTTTCATCTTTTTCATTTGTTTCTTTTTCTAACTCATATTTAATCTCTCTCTCTTTTACCACAATCTCTTTTATTTTTGAAAACTCAATGTCACTTGTTTCTTTCACATTCTCACTCTTTTGTTCAATTTGCTTTTCTTGCTCGCACTTTTTTTTCTTTTTCAATCTCGTTTTGCTTTTTCTCACACTCTTTTTTTTTTCAAATTCTTTCTCACATGCTTTTTCGATTTCATTACAAGGGGGAGATAACATTAAAGAATCAAAATGAGAAACCTTACATTGGGAAAGATTTGAAGGATCCACATATGAAATACAATCATTTTTTCAAGATTGAATCTTCGTGGATGAATACCTTTGCGCATACGAATAATTACTTGGACCTTCTCATTCGTCACCGTAATAGGCTTCAAACTCGAAGTTTGAGTTATTTCGACTCAAAGTCCTTGTTGAATAGGAATCTCGATAGGGATCTCTTCGTAAACAATCGTTGGACTCTAAACTCTTTGACAATCTCGTTTTCATCTTTTGGCTTGAAGAAATTCGCTCTCGATGGTAGAAAGATGGGAGGAATCGCTTGCGCGTCACGGCTTTCATTTTGAACCAAGTTGATATTGGTCGCTCTTCGTTTCAACTCTGACTCGTGGTGAATTGATCCCTCCAAACCATGGCATAATTGAAGAACTCGTTCGCCGTAAGCTTCACTTTCTTGCCCTCCTAGTAGTCGTGGCACTCGAAAATCAATTCTACTTTCTTTTTCCACTCAAGGTATGCCTCTAGGTTGGATCGACCTTGAAACAGTGGAATGGCTATCTTATTACTCTTCAAATCTCCATCAACACGTTCATACTCTCTAAACCCTCGATTTTTATGAATGCGTTGGCTTCCGCTTTGGTTGGATGCTTGGTATAAAGGATCGGACCAACCACCAACAGCAGTAACTTTTCTTTCGAAACTTAGAGACATATTGCTTGAACCTCACCACAAATCCTCACTTGTCACTCACAAAAGAAAATTAGATGGCACTCTACTCGTGTTTGCACTCGATATATTGGCTTTTTCTAGACTCTAATAAGCTCACAACTCTTATGCCTTTTACCACTCGATTCTCCTCTCGAAGTTCACAGAAGACTTATTTAGACTTAGAAGCAAGCTGATCGTGTCAAACAGTCAATTTTTAATATTTATAAAAAGAATGATCGAACCTGTAGACTAACTATGACAACGATAGAGGCAAGTGCACCTATCAAATTGTAGTATAGTTTAGGCAAGAATATCATTATTGAATCCAAGGGAACCTAAAAGTACTACTACTCATTTTCTTTCTATTATTTAGCCTAAAATATGGAGTGATTGGTTTGTAAAACTAATGAAAAACTAAAACTAAATGCAAAGACAAAAGATTGAATGGGAGAAAGACTTTAGGAGAATTCAGTTGATGAAGACGATACCCACAGGAAGAATCCACCTATGACTTCACTTATTAATTAACCCTAAATCATATGATTTCTTTACTTAGCTTGATCTGTGAGACTCCCTAACCTATATTAAACCCTCTCTCGAGGTGAATAACGTCTAACCTTAGGTTAATAAGTGGAACTCTCATTCTCTTATAATAACCCCCTAAGGAAGCAGTAAATTGATCAATGGATTCCCAGATTAGGTTTCACCCTAATTCGGTAAAATCTCGTAACCCTATCTCTAGGCGCCCGATCAACTCCGCTCAATTATGCTAGATCTACTCTTAGGTAGGGTCTATTCCTCCACCTATGCACATCAGATTAAATTAAGCAACATAATTAAGAACAAACCAAGTACTTCTCATATAATTTAGAAATAAAATAACAAAATCCATCATAGGTTTCATTCCCTTCAAGTATCTGAAGGGTTTAGTTCATAACTAAATAAGTAAACATCTCAAGAGAAAAGATAAAACAAAACATAAGAAATCCCTAAAACCCCCTGAAGGAATTGAAGAGGAGATCCTCCGTCTTGAATAGAGTTCCGGCTTCTTGAGATGGATCAACTGGCTATCTTCAAGTGCTTCCCTAAAAGATGAAAGCTTCACAAAAGCCTCTGCAAAAAGCTGTCCCTTTAATGTCTTCCTTGGGTTGTTTATATAGGCTTTTGAGATGCTTTACTTGGCTCCTAAGTATCTCTTTCAAGTAGAATTCCTATTAGGGTGTTTAAGTAGATTTAGGAGTATGTTTCTTTGGCTTCATGCATCAAATTCTGAGTGAAATTGCTCATTCCCGCGGCAGGGGCACGGCCATAGTACACGCCCGTGTAATTCGGGGTTAGGCCGTGCCTTGATTCTGTCGTTTTGGGCACGGTCGTGTAAGTCAGGATTTAGGCCGTGCTTCAGGTCTGTCGATTGGGACACGGCCATGTAGATCACCAAGCACGTCTGTGTATAGTAAATGGATGGAGCACGGCCGTGTGGGCTTTGGGCCAGGCCGTGTCGAATTCTTGGGTTGGCCCAATTTAGTCTGTTTTAAGCCCATTTTACGTTCTTTTTATCCTTAGGTGCTTTCCTGAGTATAAGACATGAAAAGAAAGGATGAAGAGCACCTTTTTACATAAATCAAGGATAATTCATCCAAAAGTATACTAAATGTGGGATTAAAATATGTTACTTTTACGGTTTATCAAAAGCCCTCACACTTAAGCTTTTGCTTGTGCTCGAGCAAAATTCTCAACTTACAATTAGAACGAACTTTCCATAATCCATAATTCCTATTGACAATGTCTCATCATAATTCATAGATAATTTATACATGGATAAATTTAACTCAAAGGGTCCTAAAGATTCAATTATGATAGGTCATACCTTTATAGCACGAAAACATAGGTGTCTCCCCTTATCTGAATAATTACCTTTAATTCAAAACCGACAAGGATTGGCATCCTCACTAAAGATTCACTCAAATCACTCAAAGGTGTTTAAGGTTCTAAATTAGGCACTCAAGAGTCGAACCTGAAAAGTTAATCCCATAGGCTTGCCTAAAAATCAAATCTCCACCACTGTATATGAGATGATACACAAATCAAAAGGTCTTTATTAGGGTTGTAACGGGGCTAGGGTTAAAGGTGGGGATACAGGCTAAATTAGAAGGTTAGAATCGAGATTAACCTCACAGATTACCTAACTAGAAACACTGAACTAAATATGAAAATTTACTTTCGAATGAAAACTAATAATACCACTATTGATAATTACTCTATAATAAGGAGTATTTTCATCACTTAAAATTTTGATAATACTTTAATACGAGCTTTTTCTTCAACAATTGGAGTTTAAATGCTCTAAGCTCTTTTTTATACTACTAATATTGAATAAACATGGATTTTTTATTTTTTTTAGAACAAACTAAAAAACATAATAGAAGGAACTTTGATAATTGAAATAACCTAATTCGACAACTGATCAAATCAATTCTCGATAGAGGGGTAGTCAAAATAATGTTGATAACAAATACAAAAGGGTTTTGGGTTAATATCAAACAGGTAATTCAATAAAAAGGGTTGTTAGGATCAAATGGGTTCACTAGGGGTTAATTATATAGGTAAGCTTTTTAGTGGAGTGAATGGGTTAAACCTATGTGCCTTTGTCATCTCAGTATATCAAATCATTAATGTGGTCTCGACATGTATAAATGAGGCAAGTTCTAGAATAACAGTTCAAAGTTAACACACTCATAATAAAAAAAAATGAGCATAAAAAAAGGGTATATGCTCTATAAGGCTCAAATTCTCACAAAAATTATGGGTGTTTTTGACATCAATCCTTATAAATTTCAAATTTCAAGGTAATACTCAAATTCAGTTCAACGACCTATCAATTTTTAATTTTTAGAAAGTAGACTTATCATGCTCGATTCTCTAGGATTCTTCAAATGTAATCGTCAATGCACAATTATCTATGACTTATTCAAAGACATATCAATAAAAATCATAAATCATTAGAAATTTCGCCCTAATTAATAATATGAGAAAAATACTTAAGATCAAAACTATATTCAGGGTTTTGAGAATTATGCAAAAAGTTAGGCACCATTACCCCCACACTTAAGATGTACATTGCCATCAATGTACAAAGATAGATAATGATAATTAGATGCCAAATCAAAAAGATAAGTGGGGAAAGTAATACTCCCTGACATCTGGATGATCCTTGGCGTCTTTGGTGGCGGTGATGGTGTTTTCTATGGGCCTGGTGGTGTGGCTACTTAAAAGTAATTTGCTAGATGAAGAAATTGGGTAGCCTGCGAAGATATAGCCAAGAGATCTAGAGAAATAATAATAATATACTAATATTATAATTAAAGATTAAGGAAATAAAAAGAAGGAGACTAAGAAGAAAAATAAAATTTAAAGAAAAGACTAATGGACTAAGGAGTCCTTATTAGCAGATGGTTTGTGAGGTGGATATGATTTCTAAGGCTGTAGAGTGTTGGTGATGGTGGAAGTGGCGTGATTCCCTAGCAGCCTTTAGAACCTAAAACCAAGAAACTAATATGAAATAAATTAAATTTAGTAGAAAAGAAGTATAGATAAGGATAATAAAGGAGACGAGAAAAGAAAAATAGAACCGAAAAGGTTTCTGAGACCATTGGCGTGTCAATTAGCTGAAGCTGCCGGCATGAACTCATGTTGAGGTCTCCTCTGAGGAGACGTTGCTTACCATCTTACGTTTCTTCGTCATGATTTTTGTGTTGCTCAAGAGTCTTGGACCTTTTTTATGAACAGAGAAAAAAAGTTTGAAAGGGAGAGAAGAAAGAAAGAAGATGGGAAAAAGGGAAAGGGCTGTGGGGATTTAAATAAGTTTTCAAATTTGGCATGTTCCCACGCCCGTGTACCGAGGGTGTGTCGATTCACACGGTCGTATTGCACGGCCGTGTTATGGAGTGTGTTATTCTTCCGCCGTGTTGTCGATTGGCACGCCCGTTCCTAAAAGGCTAGGATGTGAGCACGAATGGAATGCACGGGTGTAGTCTGCCCATGCTCAATAAGTCAATATCTTAGCACGGTCATGAGGCACGACCGTGTTGTTTTGTTGGTGCCCGTGGTGTGGGTGGTTGGATCCATGACGTTGGGGGTGGGTGGACTGACTTGTATGGCTCTGCTCGGTCAGTGTGGTGGTTCCGGTGGTCCACACGGCCACGGACACGGCCATGTGTAAGGCCGTGTGGCCTGGAAATCTACATTTTTATGCTAGTTTAAATGTTGAGAGAAGAAAGAAGGAAAGAAAAAAAAATAAATTTGAAAGTAAATAGTGTTACTGCTCGGGTTGCCTCCCAAGAAGCGCTCGTTTATAGTCTTAAGCTAGACTGTCCTTGACTTTGAAAATTTTTAGGGAGGTTTAAAGGTTTGAATATTTTCCCTCTTGCTGACAGTTTTATTTTCGTGACAAAGTTTAGGTTGAGAAGCGTTTACCTTGAAATTGCCGAATATTGGATTGCTTACCTCGACTATTTTGTGTGGGAAAATATCATGTACCTGAAGGGGTTTTTCTCCCTTTTTCTTCATGTCTGTTGAAGTGATGTGAGGATTGCTTTTGTCTAATAGCACCTGGTCTCCTATTTTAAAGTGATTTGATGTCCCTATGAGCTCTTCTAGGGGTTCCTTTGGTTTTACTTCGTGTGGATCCGGCTTTTCTTTGGTGTGTATCTTCTGCTCTTCAAACTTATCAAGCCTAAGGACTTGTCCCTTGTAGGATTCTTCTTTGTTGTTTTGGGACTTATGAGTCGGCTTAGGTTTGTCTTTATGTGGTGTTTCTTATGATGAAAATTGAACAATTTGATTATCTATTGAAGTGAGTTTCTTACCTTCATCATCTATTGTTCTGGCCGATTCGAGAGCTCGAAGCTTAATAGATTCATCTCCTATGCGAAGTATGAGTTCACCTGTGGCAACATCAATTTTAGTTCTAGCAATTACTAAAAAAGGTCTTCCTAAAATTAAGGGGATTGAATTATCCTCATCCATGTCTAAAATAACAAAATCTACTGGGAAAACAAATTTATCGATTTTTAAAAGCACATCTTCAATAATGCCCTTAGGAATTCTAACAGTTTTATCAGCTAGTTGAATACTCATCCTAGTTTGTTTGGGCTTCTCTAGACCTAGTCGTTTAAACAATGGAGAAGGCATGACATTTATACTTGCCCCTAGATCGGCTAACGCATTATCAATAGTTAAACTACCAATTAAACATGGAATCGTAAAACTCCCTGGATCTTTTAGTTTCTGTGGTAGTCTATTCTGTAGCATTGCTGAGCATGTTGCGTTCAATTCCACATGGTGCTCTTCATCTATTTTGCATTTGTTCGTTAAAAGCTGTCTTAAGAATTTCCTTGAGTTGGGCATCTGAAAAAGAGCTTCAAGAAGAGGTAAGTTAATATGTAATTTCTTTAAGAGTTTTAGAAACTTACCGAATTGTTCCTTAGAATCATCTTTTTTCAATGCTTCGGGATAAGGTATGCGAGGTTGGTACTCTTTGATTACTGGTTTTGGCTTTTCATAAGATACTTTTGTTTTACCTTTTTCTTCCCTAGTTTCTTGTGCTGATGTGGGATTGTCTACCTCTGTACCCTCTTGAGATGTGATGGCTTGGATATGTTCTTTTGGGTTTATTTCTATGTTGCTTGGTAGACGTCCTTGTTGACGTTCAGAAATCAGCTTTGTGAGATGTCCCACTGACATAGTAAGTTCTCCAACTTGATTCTCGATCCCTTTGATCGATTTTTGTTGTTCATCAAGTGTTGCTTCAGTCTTTTGGAGACGAGAATCTATAGCTGCCATGAATTTTATCAGCATCTGTTCAAGGTTTGATTTCTTTTCCTGTGGATAGGGTTGATTTTGGTAATTTGGAGGAGGTTGCTGCCTTTGATTTCCTTGATTTCCTTGTCCTCCCCACGAAAAATTCGGGTGGTTCCTCCAACCTATATTATAAGTGTTACTATAAGGATTATAATTAGATCTGGAACTGTTACCTATATAGTTTGTTTGCTCGTTGTCTGCGCCTGGTTGGTAGGGTGGGTACTCAGAATTCGCCACATTCCCACTCTCTTCGCATTGCATGACTGGGTGTACCTGTGAAGAACATAAGTTATCAAGCTTTTTATTTATCATCTCCACCTGTGTTGACAGCAATGTCACTGTGTCTATGTTAAAAACTTCAGCTGATTTTTTGGTTTGGCTCTTGTAATTTTCCATTGATAAGTGTTCAATGATATCTCCTCAATAAAATTGTAAGTCGCTTCAGGAGTTTTGTTGTTCAAAGTTCCACCGGCTGATGAATCAATCATTTTCTGCGTTGAAGAATTCACACCGTTGTAAAAAAGTTTGGACTTGAAGCCACAAAGGTAATCCATGGTGTGGACATCTTCTCAGGAGGTCCTTGTATCTCTCCCTTGCATCATATAATGTTTCTGCGTCATTCTGCACAAAAGAAGATATGTCATTTCTAAATTTATTCTTTTTGGCTGGTGGAAAATATTTTAAAAGAAATTTTTCGGTCATTTGATCCCATGTGGTGATTGACCCTCGTGGTAACGAGTTCAACCACTGCTTTGCTTTATTCCTTAATGAAAAAGGGAAAAACCGAAGAGGTATGGCATCGTCAGAAACGCCATTTATTTTAAAGGTATCACAGAATTCTAAAAAATTAGATATATGAGTATTTGGATCTTCATCCTGTAAACCATCAAATTGAACAAACTGTTGAATCATTTGGATTGTGTTAGGCTTTAATTCAAAATTATTAGCAGCTATAGCGGGCCTAACAATACTAGATTCTACTCCTATCAAATTAGGTTTAGCATAATCATACATAGTACGCGGAGCATTCTGTTCTTGCACCTTTGGCGGTGGATTGTTTTCGTCCATCCCTTCAGTAGGATTAGATCTTTCTTGTTGTTCTTCTCTTTGGCAGTCTAGAGCTTGTCTAATTTCTCAACGATTTTTGCGAGCGGTAGCTTTAATGTCACTTTCGTATGTTAAAGGTCCTCTCGGGTTCCTTCTAGTCATAAACTAGAGGTACCTGCTAGGAAAAGAAAGAAAGAAAGAAAGAGAATTAGTAAAAATAAAAATTTAATCTAAAAGTAAATTGAGAAAATAATAAAATAATGGCTAAAGTAATATAAATAAAGCTTTCTTAATATTTTAGGCTTCTCCGGCAACGACACCAAAAAACTTGATCGTGTCAAACAGTCGAGTTTTACTATTTATAAAAAGAATATCGAACCTGTAGACTAACTATGACAACGATAGAGGTAAGTGCACCTATCGAACAGTAGTATAGTTTAGGCAAGAATATCTTTATCGAACCCAAGGGAACCTAAAAGTACTACTACTCACTTTCTTTCTATTATTTAGCCTAAAATATGGAGTGATTGGTTTGTAAAACTAATGAAAAACTAAAACTAAATGCAAAGAAAAAAGATTGAATGGGAGAAAGACTTTAGGAAAACTCAGTTGATGAAGACGATACCCTCAGAAAGAATCCACCTATGAGTTCACTTATTAATTAACCCTAAACCATATGATTTCTTTACTTAGCTTGATCTATGAGACTGTCTAACCTATATTAAACCCTCTCTCGAGACGAATAACGTCTAACCTTAGGTTAATTAGTGGAACTCTCGTTCTCTTATAATAACCCCCTAAGGAAGCAGTAAATCGATCAATGGATTCCCATATTAGGTTTCACCCTAATCCGAAAATATCTCGTAAACCTATCTCTAGGCACCGATCAACTCTTCTCAATTATGCTAGATCTACTCTTAGGTAGGGTCTATTCCTCCTCCACTTAAGGACATCAGATTAAATTAAGCAACATAATTAAGAACAAACCAAGTACTTCTCATATAATTTAGAAATCAAATAACAAAATCCATCATAGGTTTCATCCCCTTCAGGTATCTAAAGGGTTTAGTTCATAACTAAATAAGAAAACATCTCAAAAGAAAAGATAAAACAAAACATAAGAAATCCCTAAAACCCCCTGAAGGAATTCAAGAGGAGATCCTCCATCTTGAACAGAGTTTCGGCTTCTTGAGATGGATCAACTGACTATCTTCAAGTGCTTCCCTAAAAGATGAAAGCTTCGGCAAAAGCCTCTGCAAAAAGCTGTCCCTTCAATGTCTGCCTTGGGTTGTTTATATATGTTTTAGAGATGCTTTACTTGGCTCCTAAGTACCTCTTTCAAGTAGAATTCCTATTAGGGTGTTTAAGTAGATTTAGGAGTATGTTTCTTTGGCTTCATGCATCAAATTCCGAGTGAAATTGCTCATTCCCGGCGAGGGCACGACCATAGCACATGCCCATTTAATTCGGGGTTGGGCCGTGCCTTGATTCTATCGTTTTAGGCACGGCTGTGTAAGTGGAGATTTAGGCCGTGCTTCAGGTCTGTCGATTGGGACACGGCCATGTAGATCACCAGGCACGTCCGTGTATAATAAATGGATGGTGCACGGCCGTGTGGGCTTTGGGCCAGGCCGTGTTGAATTCTTGGGTTGGCCCAATTTAGTCTGTTTTAAGCCCGTTTTGCATTCTTTTTATCCTTAGGTGCTTTCCTGAGTATAAGACATGAAAAGAAAGGATTAAAAACATCTTTTTACATAAATCAAGGATAATTCATCCAAAAGCATACTAGATGTGGGATTAAAATATGTTACTTTTATGGTTTATCACAAGCTTAGGGGTCAGTTTCAAAGGGTTAACAAGGGTAGATGATGTTTGGGAATTGGACAGGTTGAAAGAAAAAAAAAGAAGGGCTGAAAGTGTGGCGCAAGGGGTTGATTGTGGGCAGAAATGGATTTGGAAGATCGGGAACAAATTGAGCACTTTCAAAACAACTTTTTTATTTTTTTAAAATTTAAAATCTCTTCCTTTTTTTCTCTTTTTTTTCACACAATTTTTTTTCAAATTTCTTTCTTTTTTTTTTCAATAAAATAAAATATATATTCCATTGCAAACAAAATAAATTTTTTCTGATTTTTTATTTTTTTAAAACTTACCTCGGAACATCACGAACGTCCGTACTCCTCGATTTTAAGTAGCTTTGATACCAAATGATATGTGAAACACCCCAAACCTGGCCCACGAGCCTTGACTGGATCTGGTATGTTCCCCGGTGTAAACCGTTTCAAATTCTTTTGTTACTCAGGAAAAACTTGTGTGTTTTGAAAGAAAGATTGTTTTGGGTTGGGCTTGAGTTGAAAACAAGTTTAGTTCATTTTGTAAAATCCTTTACTTTAGGTGACAAAACGTTCAGGCTTTGTTTTAAAATAAATTTACTTAAACTTCACTTGATAAAAATTCGTGCATAGTAAATAAAAGTAAAATAAAGTAATCCAACTATGGCCTTATTACATCAATTAAATCCAAAAATTAAAACCAAAGTACATAAAATAAAATAGTCCAAATAAAATGAATTTCTTCTTGAGCATTGCCATCCCCGAGCTCCTGTAGGCAGGTCCTCATCGATCATAACTTGAAAAATATTCCCTAGCAGGGTGAGTCAAACAGACTCAATGTGTACACGAACACTAAGTCTTAACAATTTCAGGCATTTCAAATCATACATGTACATAAAGCATTTAAACATTATGATGCAACCCGAACCCAAATCTAGATGCCATCCGCTACACATCACCCGTACCAACTTGTACACCGTGGGGACTACTAAGTCAACCCTCCATCCGCTACACACCATCGAAGGCAGTGGCTGCAGTCGACGTGCTCATCGCCCTTATAAAATTCGTGGTCTTAGGTCACCATATTCAGATATCGTGGTCTTAGGTCACCACATTCGGATATCGTGGTCTTAGGCCACCACATTCACTTCCCCTTTTCATATAACCCATATGCCCCATATCATACATATCATGCATTAACATGCCAAATTCTTATTTCACATTCTTATAATGTCATAAGTGTGCCGTAACAGATATTTAACATAATCCTAGTAGGAGTAGGAAACATACCTGAGTACTTTGTACCATAACATGGTACCTTAGCCATATTCACATTCTTATACACATACTTATATTAAACATTGCGATAAAACTTATTAAGAAATAGTGTGGGGTACACACCTGATATACTTATCGAATTTACAGAAATCCCGAAAACTCGTTCTATTGCTTTAGATCTTTAATTCCTATATTCGGCCAACCCTAACATGTTAGTAAAAAGCCATTCGGCTATAAATCCCAATCCTAGTAGGATTGGTACACTTAAATCCTTACCTTGCTGCCGATTGATGTCTAATCAAATGCCGGAAACTTTGTATCCTTCTTTCTTGAAATCGACAATCACTAGATTACTTGAATAGATTAGTTTCGGCTTTTAAATATTAATGAAACACATCTATTAACTCAACATGGCCTTGGCCGAATGCTATAGATACTTACCTTGTGGATTTTAAATCCCGAAACTCACCAAATAACTAGGGAACATGCGGCCTATGGTGTGCCTTCGGGAAAAGAATTTCTCCTTCCTTGTAGTCGACACTTAGTAATTCCCGAAAGATCTCTTCAAAGTTTCAGCAACAAGATATTAATGGGATTAGTCCTAGATTTTGGCAAATCTTAAGAGAAAAAGGATGGAAATCGATAATCACTAACCTTACCCTTAATGCACAAGTCGACAACCCCTTGCTTGAAGTCTCAAACTATTCGGCTATGGTCTTGATAATAGCAAGTTTTCGGCTTTTGGAACTTAACAAGAAATCGGCTAAAGGTTATCTGTGTTGTTGGTTTATCAAAAGAAAAGAGAGGGAAAAGAGTCACTAGGGGATTCGGCAATGGTGGACTTATGGAGAAAAAGATTTCGGCTATGGCAAAAATAAGAGAGAAAGGAGAGAGTTTGCTAGGAAATTTTCGACAGAGACTTCAATGGAAACGAGAAGATTCATGAATAGCCTTATTTTCCTCCTTTTGTCGAAATTACTAGGCCAAGACTCCCTTACTTGGCCATCACTTCTCTTATTTTGATAACTTTATCACTCTAATTATCACCTATTCAATTTAATAAAACTTAAACCAATATTTATCTCTTATCTCTTAATAAAAATAATAATAACAATAGTCCATCATTGATCCACCTATTTAGCCGAATTTTAAAGAGAATTAAACTCTTCCCCAAGTGCCTTGGTGCCGTCCAACTCCCTTGCTCCTTGCAGTAAAATAAAACTCTTTTATTTGCTTCCCACGTGACTTGAACCTAGGCTCCTTCCCCCTTGATTGTGGTGTCACTTACTGGGCTTTAAGTGGTGCCTCCCAGCCACTTCTCCAAGCCCGTTCTTGTGTCAAATTTCTCGTTATTAATTTTCTTAAGACCACCTTGCCTTAGTTTCCTCTTTTAAACTTAACATTTCTAAAACATTTCCTTACATTTCCAAGTTTTCAAAAATGTTCACTTTCCTCTTTGAAACTTAACATTTCCAAGTTTCCAAAAATGTTCACTTTCCTCTTTTAAACTCAACATTTCCAAAACATTTCCTTACATTTCCAAGTTTCCAAAAATGTTCACTTTCCTCTTTTAAACTTCACCATACATTCATAATACATAAGACATGCCATTTCGTATAATTAAATCGAAAATGCATAGGCCCATTTTCAGGATGTTACAGTTCTTCCCCCCTTAAAAATAATTTCGTCCTCGAAATTACCTACTAACCGAACAGTCGTACATCTTAACTCACCACACTACACTTATGCTGCGCACTCTGATTTTAATAGAGCCATCATACTTCCTAGGCACAATTTTTTTTAAGTTCACGTTCCCGAGAACTCATTTCTAACGTCGCGATTTGATCTGATTAAGAAATTTTATGTACTAGCCATTGTTTCACTGATTATTCGTGAGGAAGTTTTATGAGAAGAGTTTAGTAGGGATTCTTTTGATCATTCAAGGTTTCAAGTTTTCTACCCTAATTCACAAAAAAGCACATCCATTCCTTAGTATCTCCCATACACATTCACTCTTCGGACATTTCTGTCCGTTTTTATCCCAGGGGTATTTTCGTAATTTGTCCTACAGGGGTATTTTCGTAATTTGTCAAATAAGGCTCCTTGGTGATTTTGTCAATAAGGGTATTCTGGTAATTTTTTCATTCCCGGGGGTATTTTGGAAAATTTTGAAATCTGAGGGTATTTTGGTAATTAACCCGGGTAAATTTATAAATCTTAATAAATCAAGGATATTTTGGAATTTATAAAACTTGAAGGTTGTTTCTGAGAATTTGTTTTCCAAATCAGTGTTGTTGTAGAAATTTTTGAAGATCGGGGGTCGTTCTGGTAATTTTGTAACTCGGGGGTATTTCAGTAATTTGTAGGGTAGGGGTAATTTTGTAATTTTCCAAAATTAAGGTATTTTGATATTTTGCAAATTAGGGTTTTTGGACATTTTATAAAGTAATGGAATTTTGTTAAGAACGGTGGGTATTTGGAAATTTCATAAACCAAGGGCATTTTTTGTAATTTTACCACTAGGGGTATTTTAGTAAATTTGTAAATCGGAAATATTTCAGGAAAATTTATAAAAATAATCTTTTCAAATCAAGAGGGTAATTTAGAAATTTTAAAACTAGGGTTTCCATAAAAATACGGCTAGTCCCTTTCGGGTTTTAGTTAAGGGTTTAGCCCGTGTATAAGTCCTCATGGTTAGGGTGAACCGAGGCTACGCACCAGGTAGGATTCGAGTGGAGAGGACGTGAGTCATGTAGATTGCTTAAATACCAAGCTCCCACCGAAACCAATCCTAGACATGCGTACCATGGTTGCCACACCCTAACTCGGCGACTTAATCATAGGTTTGTTTAATTAGGCACTTAAGTCTTATGTTTTTGTTGGGGTATACTCGTCCTAGGGTTCAAATACTTAATCTCTATTCTACGTTCCATTCCATTTCTACCCTTCTACAAGTCATAATATAAATCACACAATGGATAGAAGTACTTCCCTGGTGGACTTCGGGTTGGAGACTTAGTGGGCCATGCCAGAAAACCCTGCTTAACTCACAAAATTTCTTTTGGGCTTAACTTTGAAAACATTTTGGGCCTTAAACCCAAGGCTGAGAGTTTAAAACTGGGCTTTGATACCAAAATGAAACACCCCAAACCCGGCCCATGAGCCTTGACCGGATCTGGTATGTTCCCCGGTGTAAACCGTTTCAAATTCTTTTGTTACTCAGGAAAAACTTGTGTGTTTTGAAAGAAAGATTGTTTTGGGTTGGGCTTGAGTTGAAAACAAGTTTATTTCATTTTGTAAAATCCTTTACTTTAGGCGACAAAACGTTTAGGCTTTGTTTTAAAATAAATTTACTTAAACTTCACTTGATAAAAATTCGTGCATAGTAAATAAAAGTAAAATAAAGTAATCCAACTATGGCTTTATTACATCAATTAAATCCAAAAATTAAAACCAAAGTACATAAAATAAAATAGTCCAAATAAAACGAATTTCTTGCTGAGCATGGCCATCCCTAAGCTCCTGCCGACCCGGTCCCTTTCTGATCATCCACCTGAAAAATATTCCCACAACGGGGTGAGTCAAACAGACTCAATGTGTACATGAACACTAAGTCTTAACAATTTCAGGCATTTCAAATCATACATGTACATAAAGCATTTAAATAATATGATGCAATCCGAACCCAAACCTAGATGCCATCTGCTACACATCACCCGTACCAACCTGTACACCGTGGGGACTACTAAGTCAACCCTCCATCCGCCACACACCATCGAAGGTAGTCGCTGCATTTGACGTGTTCATCGCCCTTATAAAATTCGTGGTCTTAGGTCACCACATTCAGATATCATGGTCTTAGGTCACCATATTCAGATATCGTGGTCTTAGGTCACCACATTCGATTATCGTGGTCTTAGGTCACCACATTCGGATATCGTGGTCTTAGGTCACCACATTCACTTCCCTTTTCATATAACCCATATGCCCCATATCATACATATCATGCATTAACATGCCAAATTCTTATTTCACATTCTTATAATGTCATATGTGTGTAAAATGTATATTTAACATAATCCTAGTAGGAGTAGGAAGCGTACCTAAGTACTTTGTACCATAACATGGTACCTTAGCCATATTCACATTCTTATACACATACTTATATTAAACATTGCCATAAAACTTATTAAGAAATAGTGTGGGGTACACACCTGATATACTTATCGAATTTACAGAAATCCCGAAAACTCGTTCTATTGCTTTAGATCTTTAATTCCTATATTCAGCCAACCCTAACTTGTTAGTAAAAAGCCATTCGGCTATAAATCCCAATCCTAGTAGGATTGGTACACTTAAATCCTTACCTTACTGCCGATTGATGTCTAATCAAATGCCGGAAACTTTGTATCCTTCTTTC
Source organism: Gossypium rotundifolium (assembly GCA_025506655.1). Lineage (NCBI taxonomy): Eukaryota > Viridiplantae > Streptophyta > Magnoliopsida > Malvales > Malvaceae > Gossypium > Gossypium rotundifolium. The sequence goes on along the minus strand of CP106722.1, from coordinate 183,577,081 downwards.
TTGAAATCAGCAATCACTAGATTACTTGAATAGATTAGTTTCAGCTTTTAAATATTAATGAAACACATCTATTTACTCAACATGGCCTTGGCCGAATGCTATAGATACTTACCTTGTGGATTTTAAATCTCGAAACTCACCGAATAACTAGGGAACACGCTGCCTATGGTGTACCTTCGAGAAAAGAATTTCTCCTTCCTTGTAGTCGACACTTAGTAAATCCCGAAATATCTCTTCAAAGTTTCGACAACAAGATATTAATGGGGTTAGTCCTAGATTTTGCAAATCTTAAGAGAAAAAGGATGGAAATCGATAATCACTAACCTTACCCTTAATGCACAAGTCGACAACCCCATGCTTGAAGTCTCAAACTATTCGGCTATGGTCTTGATAATAGCAAGTTTTTGGCGATTGGAATTTAACAAGAAATCGGCTAAAGGTTATCTGTGTTGTTGGTTTATCAAAAGAAAAGAGAGGGAAAAGAGTCACTAGGGGATTCGGCAATGGTGGACTTATGGAGAAAAAGATTTCAGCTATGGCAAAAATAAGAGAGAAAGGAGAGAGTTTGCTAGGAAATTTTCGGCAGAGACTTCAATGGAAATGAGAATATTGATGAATAGACTTATTTTCCTCCTTTTGCCGAAATTACTAGGCCAATACTCCCTTACTTGGGCATCACTTCTCTTATTTTGATAACTTTATCACTCTAATTATCACCCATTCAATTTAATAAAACTTAATCCAATATTTATCTCTTATCTCTTAATAAAAATGATAATAATAGTCCATCATTGATCCACCTATTTAGCCGAATTTTAAAGAGAATTGAACTCTTCCCTAAGTGCCTTGGTGCTGTCCAACTCCCTTGCTCCTTGCAGCAAAATAAAACTCTTTTATTTGCTTCCCACGTGACTCGAACCTAGGCTCCTTCCCCCTTGATTGTGGCGTCACTTATTGGGCTTTAAGTGGTGCCTCCTAGCCACTTCTCCAAGCCCGTTCTTGTGTCAAATTTCTCTTTATTAATTTTCTTAAGACCACCTTGCCTTAGTTTTCTCTTTTAAACTTAACATTTCTAAAACATTTCCTTACATTTCCAAGTTTCCAAAAATGTTCACTTTCTTCTTTTAAACTTAACATTTCCAAGTTTCCAAAAATGTTCACTTTCCTCTTTTAAACTTAACATTTCCAAAACATTTCCTTACATTTCCAAGTTTCCAAAAATGTTCACTTTCCTCTTTTAAACTTCACCATACATTCATAATACATAAGACAAGCCATTTCGTATAATTAAATCAAAATGCATAGGCCCATTTTCAGGATGTTACATTATGAGTCGGCTCGGTGATGCGAGTCGAGTCGTCTTCAATTGCCCCGATCATAAAATTAAGAAGTATGAGTTGTGGTTTCAAGTTGGGTTGTAAAAGAACAAGTTGGATGGAAACAAGAAAAGATTTAAGTGTTTAAAAGATGGATAGGGTAGGTTCATTTTTAAGGCTGAAGAAAGAACCGATATTATATGCAATATCGACCCAAATCTTATGTTAGCTTAAAATGAAGAAGATAGTTAATCGTGACCCACTATCTATGAGAGATAGGAACCAACGATATAAGATTGAACGCCACAAGAAATTCTTGATAAGTCAATGGAGTCAAGAGAGAACAAAGGGAGTTGAAACACTTACCAATGAAAAAAAGTTCATAATTGATCAAAAGTCTAAAATTGGGTAACCTTCAAATGATTACAAAACAACAATTTATAGGCTGAATATGTTCCAGCCGAATGGACTCAAAGCAATCAACTTAATTACACTTAATTGAACTCAAATGGCTGTTGAAATAACCAAAAAGTCATTTGGAAGCTTCTATGCATAGGTGACGCTAATATGCATGTTGTTTAGTCTTCTAATTCAACTAATAATTGGCACTAATAAGCTGAAATAAGTTTTTCCATATTTGATCAACTGAGGACATTATGAGCAGCCTTTAATTCCTCATTAGGCAGCCACTTGGGGGATTGAATCAGCTGAATGATGGTCATTAGATAAAGAGCTGATTGCTGGATAGATTCGGCCTAGGTAATCTATTAAATGTTAATTGAGCTGCCTTGGGTATTTGAAGAGCTATTGAACTTAATGAGCAGCTTAGATCATTTCAATGGACATGGAAGTGTGAAACCGAATTTGAGAAGTCCATTGTGTGTGAAAACACATAACCGAATGGGCACAAGTGTGAATGGAATTTTCCAGCAAATGTGAAAGCTTTCATAGCTGGTTGGAGAGCTAGACGGTCAGCCTAGGGAAAAGAAAGCATTAGCTAGAAGTTTAATTCAGCTTAAGGTCCTTTGAGCTTCACGAACAACCACGTGAAAAAGAGTAATCATTAGCTCCTTTAATGTCGTTCCATGCATGTTGCTGCACATTAAATTCAACAAATTAATCAGCTTAAGACATATTAAATCAGCAACATCTGTGACAACTTAAATGAGCCACATTTGGCTGGACAAATTAATTAGCAACAAGAATTTAATTTGTCCTAAACTTGACACATTAAAAATATGCATTAATTATGACACATTTAATATGTCTCAAACTTAGACACATTAAATCAGCAATTAACATGTATTAACTAAGACATATTTAACACTTTAATAAACATGTTCAGATTAGCACATATTTATTAACTTGAGCTGAACTAACTAAATTAACTAAACGCATTTAATTTATTCCAGCAACTAAAAAAATGCATGAATTAAACCGAGCTAGAATCGAGCTTAATGAGCTAGAAGCGAGCTAGATAAGCTGGGGAAAACTAAGATTGAGCTCGTTGAGCTGAAATTAAGCTTCATTTTGCACTTGGGCCCCTCGTGTTTAGGTGAATCGAGCTCAATGAGATAGGAACGAGCTAGATAAGCTGGGGAAAAACGCATTTAATTTATTCTGGCAACTAAAAAAATGCACAAATTAAATCGAGCTAGAATCGAGCTCAATGAGCTAGAAGCGAGCTAGATGAGCTGGGGAAAACTAAGATTGAGCTCGTTGAGCTGAAATTAAGCTTCATTTTGCACTTGGGCCCCTCGTGTTTAGGTGAATCGCGCTCAATGAGCTAGGAGCGAGCTAGATAAGCTGGGGAAAACTAAGATTGAGCTTGTTGACTTGAAATTAAGCTTTATTTTGCACTTGGGCTACTCTTGTTTAGGTCAATCCGGTGTCGTCGAGTTGAATCGAAACATGACGTGGCCTAGGCCGTATCATTCTCTCCCTCTTGAAGACGATTTGTCCTCAAATCGGGCCATTTTCTTGTAAAGAAGGAAAAGATAGAAGTTAAAGATTCAAACAAAGATCAAAAGTAAGATGGTTAAGTAAGGGAATGGATAGTTTGGCTAAGGGCCGAGAATGAACCAACAATATTGGGATTGTTAACCTTAGTCTCAAATTAGCTCTTAGGCGAGTTTCAGTTTAGGAAAAATCTACAAGGACCTTGACCCGCTATCAAAAAGTGATAGGAACCAAAGGTATATGAAAGCCACACCAAAGGTGATAAGTTCGGTTTAGCAAAGGAAAAATTAACACCACAAGACAACTTGATAAATCAATTCAGTCCTGAAAAGAACAAGGAGAATTGGAAATCTCACAAGTTTCAAATTAAACATAAAATTGGCAAAAGTCTCTTACAAAATGAAAGGAGCTAAATATTTATAGCCATCACATGAGATAGTCGAGTAGGAATTTTTAGTGAGCTGAATGGACTACAAATAAAAGCTTAAGGAAGCTGAAATTTCCTTGAAGTTTCCTAGAACGTCTTTGGGAAGCTTCCTAACTTGGAGAACGTCAATGGGCAGCTTCTAGAGTGTCTACATGTAGCTGGAATTAATTGGAATGCATGGGAGCTGGTTAGCCTTCTTGGGGACGTTAATCATCAGCTCATTTAGTCTTTCAATTAAGCTAAATTAATAAGCTAAATACTTAGGTTGAAAGGGTTCAATGATTAAGCAGCTTAAGTGTTTAAAGATCAGCTTTAAATCCTCCTTGGGTAGCTGAACAAGTAGCAACAAATTAATAGCATTTTGGGCACACAAATAGACCATGTTGTGAACAATTGGTTGCAATCAGCCAAATAGTGTGAAAGGGAGGAAATGGACAATCCCCAAGGTGTGAAAACGTTTCTAGCTGAATAGGCTCAATGTGAATAGAATTTTAGCTATTAGACTCCACGAACAGACACTTGGAGAAGCTAAAAACAGCAGCTTGCTTTGATTGGCATTTCATGCATGTAGCTGCACATTAAATTCAACAAATTAATCAGCTTAAGACATATTAAATCGGTAGCAGCTATGGCAACATAAATGAGCTACATTTGGCTGGACAAATTAATTAGCAATAAGAATTAAATTTGTCCTAAACTTGACACATTAAAAATATGCATTAACTAGGACACATTTAAGCTAAATTAAAATGTCCAGAATTTAGACACATTAAAATGCAATTTAATTATTTGAGCTGAACTTTAACTAAATTAACAACTCAATTAAATAGATAAATTTATTCCAGAAGCTTAAAATGCATGAAATTAAATAAATTAGAATCAAGCTCAATGAGCTAGCATCAAGCCAAATTGAGCTACATTGAGCTGAATAAGACCAAGATTGAGCTCGTTGAGCTGAAATTAAGTTTTATTTTGCACTTGGGCCCTTTGAGCTTAGGCCATTCTTGGTGGCGTCGAGTTGAGGCATAACATGATGTGACCAGGTTTACATCATACCCTCCCTCTTAAAGACGATTTGTCCTGAAATTGGGCCATTTGCTCAAAAAAAATCTTTCAAGGTCACGAATCCTTTTGCTCATGAACCTGATAGATTCATTTCCAAAAACTTGAGAATCAAAAATGGCTCGGAAAAAAAAGTAGGTCATTCGTATGCCCTCCTTCTTTAGGAGGGTACCACTTCACATCGGTCACCTACAAAAGAATAAAAAAAATTAGTGACATGATGAAGGTTAAACACAAAACAACTTTCAGAAATTTTATTCACGACTTGAGCAAATAAACCAATGCCGGGATCAAAAATAGAAATCGATCTTACCTTTTTCTTCAATGGAAACAAACTAGATTCACAAAGTATGCGAAGGTTATAGTCTCAGAAATCAAAATTCCACGGTTCAAATCCCTTGAACGATGAATAGAATAATGTTCACTGGGATCAAAGAAAAGGTTTTTGCTTACCATTTCACTTTGACTTAAAAATTTCTTGGCTGGCAACATGATAGGAACACGAAGCAGACTAAAGTCATAAGCATGCAAAACATGTTCGAATCCCTTAAACCATAGCATAGAACAACCTCCGAAATCAAAAAGTTGATTTTGACTTTGCATGGCAGCAAAATTCACATACTTTATTTTTGAACATAACGATAAAACATCAAACAAGGAAAGATTGTTCTCACATTTATTCACATAAAATTTATGTTGCTCACCTTTGCTTAACATCAACATATGAAAACATGATCCGGGCTTAAAAACATGGTTTTGATCTCTTGTTCCACCACACAACAAAAATTTCATTTTCACCAAGAACTCACACATGCTAAGCAAACCAGATTTAGGCATACAGACATTCAAACAATTAAACCTCTCAAGTCTCAATTGATTAGGCATGCAAATACATGAAGATTTCGCACAAAAATGTGAAGATTTCATATTAGCATCACAAGCAAACAGATTAAACATCTTACGCGAAAACTCGTTATCACATATGATCAAGTTTTGTATATGATAATTTGATTGAACTTTATCAACAGAATTACCAACACAAAACTTATCATAAGAAAATTTCTTCATGCCAGTACTTAAAACAAAATTACTAACAACAAACATAGAATGAAAATTAACTAATTTAAAATGAGGGGATCTTTTGAAAGTGAAATCATTAGTAATTTTATCAACAACATTCAAGTTGAATTTTTGCGACTCAATTGCTAAGGATTCCGTATCATGCTTACCTTCACGCACTTGCATATTGGTTTCATTACCGATCTTACCTTTTTCAAACAATAGGAATCGTCTTTCATCAGAAAGGTATTGAAGTTGAAACTTGTCAATTAACTCTTTAGTGACCTGAAAAGAAGAAAATTTACATGGCAAACTTGCAAGTGGGTTAGTTAGGAAATTCCTCGCTTTTGCTCAATTACTTTCTCCTTTTTCACTCGTCTCTTTCTCATACTCATTTCCAAACTCTCTCTCTTTTTCCATGGTATATTTTATTTTTGAAAACTCACTCTCACTCATTTCACTCACACCATCTTTTATTTCTTCAATCTCACACTCTTTTCAATTTTCTTTTCTTGCTCACAAACTTTTTCTTTTTGCTTTCTTTCATTCAATTTTTCTTTTTCGATTTCCTTTTCTTTCATTTCTTTTTTTCTTCTCTCAATTTTATTTCATATTCACTCATTCTCTCTTATTAACATTTCTTGTCTCTCTTTTCATTTAAGTTCATTTTCTCTCTTCCTTTCATTACGAGATGGCGATATTACGAAATAATCAGAACGAGATGATTTTTGTAGAGTATGAATGGAATTATTTACGTACGAATCACGTTCACCTCTTCGTGATTGATTCTTCATGGATGAATACTTTGGTGTACTTGAAGAGATACTTGTACCTTCATGTTCGTCATCGTGAAAGGATTCAAATTCATAGCTTGCTTTACTTCATCTTGAATTCTTCGTTATATAAGAATCATGGTCTGGTTCTCTTCTCAAATAGTCATTGTGTAACAGCCCGATTTAGGGGATATTTAGAATAGTGATCTCGATATCACTAATCCGGGGTCAGAGAAAATTTCTTTTAATGTTATTTTATGAATTAGAGTATGATTATATAAGTGCATGAAAATTTTGGTGCTTTAATTTTAGCAATTTCAAGCTTAATCGCGAAAAAGGACTAAATCGCATAAAGAGTGAAAGTTCTATTTTATAAGATAAATGTTCCTTATAGCCATAGAATATTAATTGGAGGTATTTAATGTGCAAATATATCCTTATACATAAGGTGGCTTGCCATAGGAGACAAAAATTGACAAATTGGTCAAAGTTGGTAAAAGTTGATAACTAAATTGAATTGTATTAATAAAATAAAGAAAAGAAAAATATCATCTTTTCTTCTCTCCATCACCATTGAAAATTAGCAGCAACGAGTGGTTTGTAAACTCAAAAAATTTCAGCAAGTTTTCTTCCTAACAAGTAAGTGATTTTAATGGTTTTTCTTGAAGATAGTTGTACTTTTAGAACCCCTAGAGCTTAAGCTTTCTAATGAGAGGACTATCTTGCAATATGGTGAAAAGATTATAGTTTTTCCATGATATCTTTCAATGTTATATGCTTCATTTTTATGGAAGAAAATAAGTCTTAGTTGTTAGATGAACAACTTTTGTGAAAGGTGTTGCCATGAAAACACCTAAATGAACCTTTTTGTAAAGGTTGTAAAATTGGTAGTAAAATGTGTGAAATGTTAGGTTTTGATGATAGCCATAAGAGAAATAAATGTCCACCTAGGCTCATTAAAGGTAGAAATTTGATTAGAATTGATTTCCAAGCCTAGGGGTAAAATGGTCATTTTGCCCAAGTGTAAGGGCAAAATAGTAATTTTACCAAAGCATGATTATTAAAATTCTTTTATTAATGCGATGACTGAAACGAGCAATTTTCTATTATAGAGCAAGAAGAACCAATAATTGATCATGTCAAACAGTTGAGTTTTAATATTTATAAAGAATGATCGAACCTGTAGACTAACTATGACAACGATTGAGGCAAGTGCACCAATCGAACAATAGTATAGTTTAGGCAAGATTATTTTATCGAACCCAAAGGAACCTAAAAGTACTACTACTTACGTTCTTTCTATTATTTAGCCTAAAATATGGAGTGATTGGTTTATTAATCTAAAAACTAATGAAAAACTAAACTAGATGCAAAGACAAAAGAATGAAACTTTGGGAGAAGACTGTGGAAAAACTCAGTTGATTTTAGACGATACCCTCAGGAAGAATCCACCTATGACTTCTCTTATTATCTAACTTTTAATTCATATGACTTTTTTACTTAGCTTGATCCTTGAGACTCCCTAACCCATATTAAACCCTCTCTCGAGGCGAATAACGTCTAACCTTAGGTTAATTAGTGGAACTCTCGTTCTCTTATAATAACCCTCTAAGGAAGCAGTAAATCGATCAATAGACTCTGATATTAGGTTTCACCTTAATTCGGTAAAATCTCGTCACCCTATCTTTATGCGTGCGATCAACTCCGCTTAATTATGCTAGATCTAATCTTAGGCAGGGTCTATTCCTCCTCCACCTAAGCACATCAGATTAAATTAAGCAGCATAATTAAGAACAAACTAAGTACTTATCATATAATTTGGAAATCAAATAGCAAAATCCATCATAGGTTTCATCCTCTTCAGGTATCTGAAAGGTTTAGTTCATAACAAAATAAGAAAACATCTCAAGAGAAAAGATAAAACAAAACATAAGAAATCCCTAAAACCCCCTGAAGGAATTGGAGAGGAGATCCTCTATCTTGAGTAGAACTATGGCTTCTTGAGATGGATCAACTAGCTATCTTCGAGCAATTCCCTGAATAAAAGCTCTGGCAGAAAACTCTGCCTAAAACTTCCTCCCCTATTTCGGCTTCTACCGAACTCCCCTTTTTAGTTGCTACCTTGGATGTTTATATAGGCTTTGAGATGCTTTACTTGGCTCCTAAGTATCCTAATTCAAGTAGAATTCCTCCTAGGATGTTTAAGTGGACTTAGGAATGTGTTTCTTTGCCTCCAAGCATCCAAATTCGAGTGAAATTGCTCTTTCCCGCGGCAGGGGCACAGCCATGGTACACGCTCGTGTAAATCATCTTCAGGCCGTGTCTCGATTCTGTTGATTGGGGCATGACCGTGTAAATCGTGGCATGGCGGTGTGAAGTAATTTGACGAGGCACGACCGTGTGGCTTGAAGTCCAGGCCATGTCGATTTCCTCTTTGACCCAAATTGGCCCGTTTTAAGCCCATTTCTTGTTCTTTTTATCCTTTGGTGCTTTCCTGAGTATAAGACATGAAAAGAAAGGATTAAGAGCACCTTTTTACATAAATTAGGGATAAATTATTCAAAAGCATACTAAATGTGGGATTAAAATATGTTACTTTTACGGTTTATCAAATACCCCCACACTTAAGCTTTTGCTTGTCCTCAAGCAAAATTCTCAACTTACAGTTAAAACAAACTTTCCATAATTCATAATTCCTATTGACAATGTCTCATCATAATTCATAGATAATTTATACATGGATAATTCATCTCAAAGAACCCTAAAGATTCAATCAAGATAAGTCAGACCTTTGTAGTATGAAAACATAGGTGTCTCCCCTTATCTAAGTAATTACCTTTAATTCAAAATCGACAAGGATTGACATCCTCACTAAAGGTTCACTCAAATCACTCAAAGTGTTTAAGGTTCAAGAATAAGCACTCATAAGTCGAACCTAAAAAGTTAATCCCATAGGCTTGCCAGAAAATCAAATCTCCACCACTGTATATGAGATGATACACAAATTAAAAGGTCTTTATCAGGGTTGTAACGGGGCTAAGGTCAAGGGTGTGGATACAGGCTAAATTAGAGGGTTAGAATCGAGACTGACTTGACAAATTACCTAACTAGAAACAATGAACTAAATATGAATATTTACATCGAATGAAAACTAATAATACCACTATTGATAATTACTCTACAATAAAGAGTATTTTCATCACTTAAAATTTGATAATACTTTAATACGAGCTTTTTCTTAAACAATTGGAATTTAAATGCTCGAAGCTTTTTTTAAATACTACTACTATTGAATATACTTGGGTTTTTTTAAGAACAAAATCCTAAAATATTGCATCATAAATGATAAATGTAACTACTAAACTAATATAATTTGGGAACTTAATCAAATCAAACCTCGATTAAAGGGTAGTCGAAAGAATGGTGATAACAAATACAAAGGGATTTTGGGTTAATATTAGTGGGTGAGTCAAATAAAAAGAGTTGTTAGGATTAAAAAGGGTTCATTAAGGGTTAATTATGTGGGTAGGCTTTTAATGGTGTGAATGGGTTAAAACCTAGGTGCCTTTATCATCCCAGTATATCAAATCATAGATGTGGTCTCAACATGTATAAACGAGGCAAGTTCTAGAATAATAGTTCAAAGTTGACACGCTCATAATAATAAAGTGAGCACGAAAAAGAATATATGCTCTATAAGGCTCAAAATATCACAAAAATTATGGGTGTTTTTGACATCAATCCCTGTAAATTTCAAACTTCAAAGTAATACTCAAATTCAGTTCAATGACCTATTAATTTTTAATTTTTAGAAAGTAGACTTATCATGCTCGATTCTCTAGTATCCTTCAAATTTAATCATCAATGCACAATTAACTATGACTTACTCTAAAACATATCAATACAAATCATAAATCAATAGAAGTTTCATCCTAATTAGTAATATGAGAAAAATACTTGAAAACAAGACTAAATTCAGGATTTGAGAATAATGCAAAAAGTCAAGTACTTTTACCCCCCCCACACTTAAGATGTACATTGCCCTCAATGTACAAAGATAGATAAACAATTATGTAATAATAAAATTAAAAGAGAAGGGGAGAAGTAACACTTCCTGAACTTTTGGATGAAGTCTATGAAAAAAAACCAGATAAGATTGGAGGTGAACATGGGGAAGCATCTCGAACTGTTTGAAATTGAATCCTCAAAGTAGCTGGCTTGGTTTTATTGTATCCTAAGCTAAATCTAAATGCCATTGAGAAAAAGGAGAAAATAATAAAGGAAGTAAAAATAAAAATAAAAATAAAAATAAAAAAATAAAAAATGAATAAAAGTAAATAATTAAATAGAGATAAGGTCCACGCTCATGTGCCTAGTCGTGGTGTCCACACGGCCACGGCCACGACCGTGTGCAAGGCCGTGTGGGTATGGGAACCTATGCCTAAATATGAAAAGAAATAAAACCAAACTAATTAGTGCGGTTAGTACTCGAGTTGCCTCCCGAGAAGCTCGTTTAAAGTCTTGAGCTACATTTACCTGTTGTATGCACAATCATGGTGGTTTGAGGAGATGGAAATCCTTTCTCATGAGATCAAATCGGTTATGGATATAAAGCTTAAGTCGAGTAATGTTTACCTCAAAAGTGTTGAATTTAGGATTGATTACCTCGACTGTGACGTATAGGAAGACATTAAGTACCTCAAAAGTGATTTTTTCATTTGCCTTGAGTTCTGAATTGGTGATTCGAGGGTCTTCCTTATTCAACAATACCTGATCCTCTATTTTGATGTGATTTGTTATTCCTATCAGCTCGTCTAGGGTTTCCTTCGGTTTTACTTCATGTCGTTTTGGTTCTTCTTTAAATTGTGTTTTCCACTCTTCTAGTTTGTTGACCCTAAGGCTTCGTTCCTCATATAATTCTTTATTAGCACGAGGTCTTTTGTAGCTTTGTGGTGTTTCCTGCAATGAAGGTTGAACAAGTTGGTTATCAACTGAATTTACTTTCTCACCTTTATCACTTGATGTTCTAGCCGAGTCAAGAGCTTGAAGAGTGACTATCTCGTCGCCTACACGAAGTATGAGTTCTCCTGCATAGATATCAATTTTAGCTCTGACAGTTGCTAAAAAGGGTCTTCCTAAAATTAAGGGGATCGTGTTGTCCTCATCCATGTCTAAAACGACAAAGTCTACTGTGAATACTAATTTATCTATTTTGATTAGAACATTTTCTATTATACCCCTAGGAATTCTTATAGTTTTATCAGTTAATTGAATGCTCATCCTAGTTTGTCTGGGTTTCCCTAGACCTAGTTGTTTAAACATTTTGTAAGGCATAACATTGATGCTTGCCCCTAAATCCGCTAATGCATTATCAATAGATAAACTACCAATTAAACATGGAATTGTAAAACTCCCTGGAACTTTTAGCTTTCGTGGTAGTCTATTTTGTAACATTGCTGAGCATGCTGCGTTTAATTCCACATGGTGCTCTTCGTCTATTTTGTGTTTGTTTGTCATGATCTGTCTTAAGAATTTCCTCGCATCTGGCATCTGAAAAAGAGCTTTAAGAAGAGGTAAGTTAATATGTATTTTCTTTAAGAGTTTAAGAAACTTACCGAACTGTTCCTCTGAATCGTCTCTTTTTAATTGCTTCAGGATAAGGTATGCGAGGTTGGTACTCCTTGATTACCGATTTTTGCTTTTCTTGTGTTACCTCTATCTTACCTTCGTCTACCTTGGCTTTTTGTATTGAGTTTGGTTCATCTAACCCCTTACTGTCTTGAGCTGAGATGGCTTGAATTTGCTCCTTTGGGTTAATCTTGGTGTTACTTGGTAGACGTCCTAGCGGTCATTTTGACATTAGCTTTGCGAGTTGTTCGACTGCATTCGTGGCTTCCTTGACTAACTTCGCAAGTTCCCTGAATTGGTTCTCGTTGCTTTTAAGTGTTTTCTCAGTTTCTTGGAAATGATTTTCTATGTTTTCCATGAATTTTGTCAGCATCTCTTCAAGATTTGGCTCCTCTTCTTGTTGGTGAGGTGGTTGTTGAAAATCTGGAGGAAGTTCCGATCTTTGGCTATTTTGATCATCCCACGAGAAATTGGGATGGTACTTCCAACCTGCATTATAAGTGTCACTATAAAAATTATTTTGATATCTAGAATAGTTACCTGTATAGTGAGCTTGCTCGTTTTCCATGCCATATCCGTAGGGTGGGTACTTAGGATTCGCCACGCCTCCTAGATTCAAATCATATTGTATTTCTGGATGTACCTACGAGGGACTATACCAATCATCAATTTTTTTATTCATCATCTCTAACTGATTAGATAACCTGGTGACCACGTCGAGGTTGAAGACACTGGCTGTTTTAGTAGGAATTGTCCTCATGATTTGCCACTGATAGTTATTCAGTGTCATCTTTTCCATAGACTAAAATTTTCTGCCAAAAGCAAAATAGAGGAAAAAATTAGCAAAGTAAAAAAATAAAAATAAAAATAATAAATTATAATAAAAGAAATTGCCTAAAGTAATAGAAAGAGAGTTGTCTTAATATTTTAGTGTTCCCCGACAACGACGCCAAAAACTTGATCATGTCAAAAAGTTGAGTTTTAATATTTATAAAGAATGATCGAACCTGTAGACTAACTATGACAACGATTGAGGCAAGTGCACCTATCGAACAATAGTATAGTTTAGGCAAGAGTATTTTATCGAACCCAAAGGAACCTAAAAGTACTACTACTCCCTTTCTTTCTATTATTTAGCCTAAAATATGGAGTGATTGGTTTATTAATCTAAAAACTAATGAAAAACTAAACTAGATGCAAAGACAAAAGAATGAAACTTTGGGAGAAGACTGTGGAAAAACTCAGTTGATTTTAGACGATACCCTCAGGAAGAATCCACTTATGACTTCTCTTGTTATCTAACTTTTAATTCATATGACTTCTTTACTTAGCTTGATCCGTGAGACTCCCTAACCTATATTAAACCCTCTCTCGAGGCGAACAACATCTAACCTTAGGTTAATTAGTGGAATTCTCGTTCTCTTATAATACCCCTCTAAGGAAGCAGTAAATCGATCAATGGACTCCGATATTAGATTTCACCCTAATTTGGCAAAATCTCATCACCCTATCTTTAGGCGTGCGATCAACTCCGCTTAATTATGCTAGATCTACTATTAGGCAGGGTCTATTCCTCCTCCACCTAAGCACATCAGATTAAATTAAGCAACTTAATTAAGAATAAAATAAGTACTTATCATATAATTTAGAAATCAAATAGCAAAATCCGTCATAGGTTTCATCCCCTTCAGGTATCTGAAGGGTTTAGTTCATAACAAAATAAGAAAACATCTCAAGAGAAAAGATAAAACAAAACATAAGAAACCCCTAAAACCCCCTGAAGGAATTGGAGAGGAGATCCTCTGTCTTGAGTAGAACTACGGCTTCTTGAGATGGATCAACTAGCTATCTTCGAGTAATTCCCTGAATAAAAGCTCTGGCAGAAAACTCTGCCTAAAACTTCCTCCTCTGTTTTGACTTCTGCCGAACTCCCCTTTTTAGTTGCTACCTTGGGTGTTTATATAGGCTTTGAGATGCTTTACTTGGCTCCTAAGTATCCTAATTCAAGTAGAATTCCTCCTAGGATGTTTAAGTAGACTTAGGAGTGTGTTTCTTTGCCTTCAAGCATCCAAATCCTAGTGAAATTGCTCTTTCCTGCGGCAGGGGTACGGCCATGGTACACGCCCGTGTAAATCGTCTTTAGGCCGTGTCTCGATTCGATCGATTGGGGCACAGCCGTGTAAATCGTGGCATGGCTGTGTGAAGTAATTTGACGAGGCACGGCCATATGGCTTGAAGTTCAGGCCGTGTCGATTTCCTCTTTGGCCCAAATTGGCCCATTTTAAGCTCGTTTCTCGTTCTTTTTATCCTTAGGTGCTTTCCTGAGGATAGGACATGAAAAGAAAGGATTAAGAGCACCTTTTTACATAAATCAGGGATAAATTATTCAAAAGCATACTAAATGTGGGATTAAAATATGTTACTTTTACGGTTTATCAGTAATCAACCTTGATCGGGGCAAGAATAAAGTCTCGGGCTAGATTGAAGATCTGGCTCATTTTGAAATCGAGGTAAGTTTGTATTTGATAAATTCAACATTGATGCTAACATGTTTGAGAATGTTTGATGTTATAATGATACATTATGCTCTATGAAATTAAGTATTTGGTATTGAATGAGAAAGTTGAGATGGATGAGGTCCCGTGTAAGACCATGCTGAGGGCATGGCCTCGGCATCGAATTGAGATCCTATATAAGACCATATCTGGGATATGGCTTCAGTATTGAATATGAAAAATCGTATAAGACCATATCCAGGATATGGAATCGATATTAATGTGAGGTTTCGTATAAGACCATATCCGGGATATGGCATCGGTATTCAGAAATGATCGATGTAAGACCACATCCGGGATGTGGCATTGGCTTCATGTTTATGTTAATGATAATGAACATGCATCTATGAGTATCCTTAGTGATTTATTGGGATAAATAGATTTTCTTGGAAATAGAAATGAGACTTGTATTAAAGTCATGTGAATGAGTGAATACAGGTACCCATGAGAAAATTCACGAGGAATGTTTACGATATGTGGCATGGTATGTTCTAAATAAGAACAAGTACGAGTAAGTATGAAAAAGTGCTTATGACTTTGTATGGTTATCTAATGCTATGGATTGATGCCATTATGAGCTTATTTTTGCCACTTATTTTCATGCAAACTTACTAACCTTTATGCTTACCCCTCTCATTTCCCTTTTCCTTGTAGTATTGCCAAGATAATTCGGGGATCGTGGGACGCAGGAGTTCGAAAATCACACTATCAACATCACTTTGGTATAACAATTGAGACTTATTTTGAGTATGGCATGTATAGGACTTGGTATTTTGTTAGGTCGTAATTGTTAGCCAAAGTGTTGGCTATGTATTTTATCAAAGTCATTTTGTAAATTGCCATACGGTTGAAGCACATGGGCATGTGACAGACCGTGTGGAATAAGTCAGTGTCGACCACGGGTACAGAACACGGGCGTGTGGCTGACCGTGTGAGATAAGTCAGTGTCGATGATCGTGTCAAACAGTCGAGTTTTAATATTTATAAAGAATGATCGAACCTGTAGACTGACTGCGACAACAATAGAGGCAAGTGCACCTATTGAACAGTAGTATAGCTCAGGTAAGAATATCTTATCGAACCTAAGGGAACCTAAAAGTACTACTACTCACTTTCTTTCTATTATTTAACTTAAAATATGGAGTGATTGGATTATTAAACTAACGAAATACTTAAACTAAATGCAAAGACAAAAGAATGAATTGGAGAAAGGCTTTAAGAAAACTCAGTTGATAAAGACGATACCCTCAGGAAGAATCCACCTATGACTTCACTTATTATTTATTCCCCAAACCATATGATTTCTTTACTTAGCTTGATCCGTGAGACTCCCTAACCTATATTAAACCCTCTCTTGAGGCGAATAATGTCTAACCTTAGGTTAATTAGTGGAACTCTCGTTCTCTTATAATAACCCTCTAAGGAAGCAGTAAATCGATCAATGGATTCCCATATTAGGTTTCACCCTAATTTGACAAAATCTCGTAACCCTATCTCTAGGCGCCTGATCAACTCTGCTCAACTATGCTAGATCTACTCTTAGGTAGGGTCTACTCCTCCACCTAAGCACATCAGATTGAATTAAGCAACATAACTAAGAACAAACCAAGTACGTATCATATAATTTAGAAATCAAATAACAAAATCCATCATAGGTTTCATCCCCTTCAAGTATCTGAGGGGTTTAGTGCATAACTAAATATGAAAACATCTCAAGAGTAAAGAATAACAAAAAACATAAGAACTCCCCAAAACCCCCTGAAGGAATTGAAGAAGAGATCCTCCGTCTTGAATGGAGTTTCGACTTCTTGAGATGGATCAACTGGCTATCTTCAAGTGACTTCCTAAAAGATGAATGCTTCAGAAAAAAGCCTCTGCCAAAAAGCTCTCTTTAATGCCTGCCTTGGGTTGTTTATATAGGCTTTGGGATGCTATACTTGGCTCCTAAGTATCTCCTTCAAGTAGAATTACTATTAGGGTGTTTGAGTAGACATAGGAGTATGTTTCTTTGGCTTCAAGCATCCGATTCCAAGTGAAATTGCTCATTCCCGCGGTAGGGGCATGCCCATGGCACACGCCCGTGTAATTTCAGGGTTGGGCCGTGCCTTGATTATGTCATTTTGGGCACAACCATATAGATCACCAGGCACACCCGTGTGTGGTAATGAGATGATGCACAGCCGTGTAACTCATGATTTGGGCCATGTTCTAGGTAATTGTTAAGACACAATCGTGCAGGTTTTGGGCCAGGTCGTGTTGATTTCTTGCTAAGGCCCAATTACTCCGTTTTAAGCCCATTTTGCGTTCTTTTTATCCTCGAGTGCTTTCCTAAGTATAAACATGAAAAGAAAGGATTAAAAGCACCTTTTTATATAATTCAAGGGCTAAATCATCCAAAAGCCTATTAAATATGGGGTTAAAATATGTTACTTTTACGGTTTATTAGTCGACCACGGGTGAAAAGCACGGGCATGTGAAATATCACACGGGCGTGTCCCATTTCACACGGGCATGTGGCCCCTGTTTAGACAAAATTTTTCTAAGTGCATAAAAGTTTTGAATTAATTCCCGAAACCTTCCAGGAGTATGTTTAAGGCCTCGTAGGCCTAGGATGAGTATGTTATAGGTGTGAATGGGAAGTTTTTAAGACAAAACGAAATTTTATAGCCCGAATCATTATGTTGAAGGAAGTTGAGTTAGGTAATACCTCGTATCCAGTTCTAGCTTCGAACATGGGTAAGGGGTGTTACTCATTGGATGTGTGTCTCCGTGATGATCTTGTCTTCGTCCCTCGACTTGGTGAAATTTGCTCACGTTGGACTCGTTCATTCAATCGGGCCACCCGCTCTCGTATTGGCTTTAGATGTCTTTTGATCATTTGGCCCACCTCGTGGATAAGTGCTTGATATTCACACACTTTTTGGCTTTTATTCACTCGAATAGTCTCACCTTACTCTTGCCTTTTTCCACTCAATACGCCTCTCTAAGTTCTCAATTGACTTCCTTAGACGAATCAACAATCTTTGTGGAGCCTGCTTCAAAACTTGATGTGA
Organism: Gossypium rotundifolium; assembly: GCA_025506655.1. Taxonomy (NCBI): domain Eukaryota; kingdom Viridiplantae; phylum Streptophyta; class Magnoliopsida; order Malvales; family Malvaceae; genus Gossypium; species Gossypium rotundifolium. The sequence continues at coordinate 183,559,249 of CP106722.1, read as the reverse complement.
AGGCGGAAGTAATTGTTGGGACAAAAAGGTAGGCTAGAAAACAAATTTGGAGTGGTTTAAAGTGTGGCTGAATGGTTAGAGTAGTGAATGATATGGTTCGGACAATAAGAACACTTACAAGCTAGCTTCCTCTTCTTTTTTTTTTTTAATTTTGAATTTTTTCTCATAATTTGTACTTGAAACATATATATTTTCTCCTTTTTTTACACGATTTTTTATTTTTTTGAATTTTTTAACTAACGACAACCCGGGATAGCTAAAAAGGTAAATACTTAATTTTTACTAGCTCTGGTACCAAATGATAAGGACTCGGTCGTTGTTGTTTCGAGTTGTATTACTTTGCTCGATCGTGAATTGAGTAAGGCTAGGTTCGTTTCAAGTTGAAGGAAAAGAGAGAAGATAAAGCTTCAAACAAATATCAAAAGTAAGATGGTTAAGTAAGGGAATGGATAGTTTGGCTAAAGGCCGATAATGAACCAACAATATTAGGATTGTTGACCCGAGTCTCAAAGTAGCTCTTAGGCGAATTTTGGTTTAGGAAAAATCAGCAAGGACCTTGACCTACTATCAAAAAGTGATAGGATCCAAAGGTATATGAATGCCATACCGAAGGTGATAAGTTCAGTTTAGCAAAGAAAAGATTAATGCCACAAGACAACTTGATAAGTCAATTCAGTCCCAAAAAGAACAAGGAGAATTGGAAATCGAAAAAGAAAAAGAGAATGAAAGAAAGCAAAAAGAAAAAGAGATTGAAAAAGAAAAAGTGTGTGAGCAAGAAAAGAAAATTGAAAAAGAGAGTGAGATTGAAGAAATAAAAGATGCTGTGAATGAAAGAGTGAGAGTGAGTTTTCAAAAATAAAAGCTACCATGGAAAAAGAGAGAGTTTGGAAATGAGTTTGAGAAAGAGACAAGTGAAAAAGGAGAAAGTAATCAAGCAAAAGCGAGGAATGTCCTAACTAACCCACTTGCAAGTTTGCCGTGTAAATTTTCTTCTTTTCAGGTCACTAAAGAGTCAATTGACAAGTTCCAACTTCAATACCTTTTCGATGAAAGACGATTTCGATTATTCGAAAAAGGTAAGATCAAAAATGAAACCAATCTGCAAGTGCGTGAAGGTAAGCATGATACGGAATCCTTAGCAATTGAAAACTAAGATTGAGCTCGTTGAGCTGAAATTAAGCTTCATTTTGCACTTGGGCCCCTCGTGTTTAGGCCAATCCCGGTGTCGTCGAGTTGTATCAAAACATGATGCAGCCTGGGCCGTATCATACCCTCCCTCTTGAAGACAATTTGTCCTCAAATCGGGCCATTTGCTTGTGAAGAATCTTTCAAAGTCACGAACTCCTTTGCTCATGAACCCGACAGAATCATTTCCAAAAACTTGAGAACCACAAAAGGGTTTGACAAGAAGGTGGGTTACTTTCATGCCTTCCCTCTTTAGGAGGGAACCATTGCAAAGTGTCACCTACACAAGAATGAAATAAACTAGTGACACTTTGAATTATAAACACAAAATAACTTTTCAGAATCTTATTCAAAAATTGAACATATGTACCAATGCTAGGATCAAAAACAGAAGTTGATTTTACCTTTCCATAATGAATTAAAAAATTAGCACGCAATCTAGTGCTGGAATAAAAACATGAGTTGGCCTTACTATTTCAAAAACATGACTCAAATCCTTTGAATAACGATGTAGAACCAAAGCTTTGATTTAACATTTGCAACTTATCACAGTTCAACAACTTTTTTTTCAGATTTAAAGTCAAAAGATCAAGCAAGCACAAATAGTTCACACATATATTCACACAAAATTTAGAGTATTGTATTTCTTCCATTAATAATTCAGAATAACATAGCTTTCGATAGTTATAGTCTCGGCAATCAAAATCCCTTAGGTTAAATCCCTTGATCAATAATAAAGAACAATAATCACTGGGATCAAAGACAAGGTTTTTGCTTACCATTTCAATTAGACTTGAAAGTTTCTTCACCAGCAACATGGTTGGAACTCGAAGCAAACTGAAGTTATAATCATGCAAGACATGTTCGAATTCCTTAAACCATAATATAGGGCAATTTCTATAAAAAAAATTGATTTAGACTTTGCAGGTCAACACATTTCACATCTTTTATTTTCGAACAAAATGATAAAACATCAAACAAGCAAAGATTGTTCAAAACATAGGATTTACGATGCTCACCTTCGATTAACATCAACTTATGAAAACATGCTCCAGATTTGAACACAAGATTTTGATCACTCATTTCACAACGCAACAGAAATTTCATTTTCACCAAGACATCACACATGCCAAACAGGCAAGATTTAGGCATACAAATATTCGAACAATCAGACCTTTCACATTTCATCCGAAAAGGCTTGCTCAAACATGTGGTTTTTGTACAACATATTAAAGAATTCACATTATCAACACAAACAAATAGTTTAGGCATTTTATGTGTTAACTCTTTACCACACGAAATCAAATTTTGTTTGTGCCGATTCATTCTATAACATTTGTGAGTTTTTCAACTCTCTTAACTCGTTTTAGACTCAGCTTGACTTATCTAGCTTGCTAGTAGCGTCATTCTATTTCTTTAGAACTTATCACTCACCATCGAGTGTGGCGTTCACCCTATTGATACCTGTGGCTCCTAACTTCCTAGTTAGCGGGTCAAGGTTCTATCCTTCAACATCCATCCACCTTAAGTATCGTATAAGGTTCGGGTCAATACTCCCTATAGTATTGGTTCTTCCTTGGCCTTAAGCCTATTCCATCCATTCGACTTTTTCCATTTCTAAGCTATCCTAATTTCTTTGTTAGCCGAATCAACATCCATCTACTTGCAAACCTTTTTGAGCCATTCTTGCAATCCAATTTCCAGTCTCAATCACTTAGCCATTTCCATTGTCATTTCACTTAGCCAATTCAGCCTTCTTTTTATTCCCCTTTGTTCCAACACATAGCTGATCCTTTCTTAATCCATTCTAAAAGTCTTCAAAAATCCCTTTGTTTAAAGACTATTCTGAACCAATTTTAGCTTATTTCAATTGGAACGATACTTCTTCAATTTTATGATCGGGCACAACAAATGACTCGAATCATTCTCAAGGCGAGATTGTATCAGTTACTGTGTTTTAGAGCTCGAAGGTAACTAGGAAAAATATTTACCGTTGGTCGAATTTACGTATAATAATTACTGTCGAGTATAAGATGGCACCGTATGATGCTTTAAATGGCCGTAAATGCCAAATCCCATTTGTACTGAATCGAGATTAGTGAGAAAAAGGTACATGAGGTTGATTTAATCAGAGAGACTGAAGAGAAAGTGAAAGTGATTCATGACAGTTTGAAAGTCATTTCAGATCGACAGAAATTATAACACCCCAAACCTGGCCTGGACGTGATAAACCGTAAAATAAACTTATTTTAATCCCACATTTAGCATACTTTTGGATGATTTTCCCTTTAATTATGGAAATAGGTTCTCCTAATCCTTTGTTTTCATGTTTTATACTCAGAAGAGCATCGGAGGATGAAAAGAACGAGAAATAGGCCAAAAATGGAGAAAATGGGCCGAAGCACGAATTCCACATGGCCGTGCCTTTTAAGAAGAGTCGACCTCGGCCTGGACCCCAAAATGCACGGTCGTGCCTCATCAACAGGTTCGACCATGGCCTGGCCTCGAATCACACGGGCGTGTGCCATGGGCATGGCCTTGCCGCAGAAAAGAAGAATTCTATTCGGATTAGGACACTTTTGGGCCAAGTAAGGCATCTCGAAGCCTATATAAACACCTTATGATGTAACTTAAAAGGGGGTTCGATGAGAGTTCGATAGAAGCCTTCTGTCAGGGCTTTTCGGGCATTCACTAGGCCAAGGAGCCGAGCCAGAGAAGCTGAATACAAGGATTTACTCGAAGGAAGCCAGTTGGTTCATTTCAAGAAGCTGGAATCATACTTAAGACGGAGGAACTCTCATTCAATTCCTTCAGAGGATTTTAGGGTTTTCTTATGTTTTGTTTTATATTTTCTTCTGAGATGTTTTCTTTTACTATTATGAACTAAACCCTCAGATACCTGAGAGGGATGAAACCTAAGACGAATCTTGTTATTGTTATCTGAGCTATATGATAAATACTTGATTTGTTCTTAACTATGTGTTCTTAATTCTTTTTTTGGTATTTTTGGGATATTGATTCAAGAATTTATGCTCTTAGGCAGAGGAGGAATAGACCCTGTTTAAGAGTAGATCTAGCATAGTTAAGCGGAGTTGATCGTAACCCTAGAGATAGGATGACGAAAATCTACCGGATTAGTGTTAAACCTAATATGGGAGTCCATAGATCGAGTTAATGCAATTCTAGGGTTTTTAATTAGAAAGAGATTTCAATTAATCAACCTAGGGTTAGACGTTACTAGCCTCGAGAGAGGTATTAATATAACTGAGGGAATCCTACGGATCAAGTCAAGTGAATAAATCGTCTGGTTCAGATTTAGATAACAAGTGAAGTCTAGGTGGATTCTTCCTCGGGTATTGTCTAAATCAATCGGTTTTCCCTCAAGTCTTTCCTTAATTTCTTTTCTTTGTCTTTGCATCTTTAGCTTAGTAGTTAGTTAATTTTAGATTAGATAAACAAATCCCTTAATTCTTAGGCTAGATAATAGAAAGAAAGTTAGTATTAGAACTTTTGGCTCCTTTGGGTTCGACAAACCGGTCTTGCCACTAAACTATACTACTGTTCAATAGGTGTGCTTGCCTCCATCGTTGTCTTAGTTAGTTTCCAGGTTCGATCATTCTTTTTATAAATTTTTAAGACTCTGACACACGATCAAGTTTTTGGCGCCGTTGTCGGGGAACTAAAATATTAAGAACGCTCAATTTTTATTATTTTAGCCATATTTTTATTTTTTATTTTTTATTTTTGCAATTAAACTTTATTTTTTTTTACTTTTCTAAATTTTCTTTTTCTTTTTCTCTTTTCCTAGCAGGTACCTCTAGTTTATGAGTAGAAGGAACCCTAGGGACCACTACTGTATGACAGTGATATTGAAGGAATCGTACGTAGAAATCGTAGAGAAGTAAGGCGAGATTTAAATTACATACAAGAAGAGCAAGAAGAAGAAACAAATACCACTGAAGTAATGGATGAGAATAATCCGCTACCTCAGGAAGTAGCCGATCATCATGCTCCTCGAACTATGTATGATTATGCTAAACCTAATTTTACAGGAGCCGAATCAAGTATTGTTAGACCTGCTATAACCGCTAATAACTTTGAACTAAAGCCTAACACTATTCAAATGATTCAATAGTTTGTTCAGTTTGATGGTTTTCAGGACGAAGATCCGAATACTCATTTAGCAAATTTTTTTAGAATTTTGTGATACCTTCAAAATAAATGGTGTTTCTGATGATGACATTCGTCTTTGGTTATTTCTATTTTCTTTGAGAAATAAAGCCAAACAATGGTTACATTCTCTTCCACGAGGATCAATCACAACATGGGACCAAATGACCGAAAATGTTTTATTGAAACATTTTCCACCGGCCAAAACAACCAAATTAAGGAATGATATCTATTCTTTGGTGCAGATGGATTTAGAAACATTATACGATGCATGGGAGAGATACAAAGTGATAAACTGAAATATGAACATATTTTAATCCCACATTTAGCATACTTTTGGATGATTTTTCCCTTTAATTATGGAAATAGGTGCTCCTAATCCTTTGTTTTCATGTTTCATACTCAGGAGATCACCGGAGGATGAAAAGAACGAATAACGGACTGCCTCGTAAGAAGAGTCGACCATAGCCTGGACCCCAAAAACATGGCTGTGCCTCATCATCAGACCCGCACACGGCCTGGTCATGATTTAAATGGGCGTGTGCCATGGGCGTGTCTCTGCCGCATATAAGAAGAATTTTATTCGGATTAGGGTACTTAAAGGCAAAGAAACATATTCCAAAAGCCAATATAAAGATCCTAGAGGCTAACCTTTAGGGGGCATTCGGCTAGGCCAAAGAGCCAAGCCAGAGTAGTTAAATTCAGGGATTTACTCGAAGAAAGGCAATTGATTCATCTCAAGAAGCCGAAATCATACTTAAGGCGGAGGAGCTCTCCTTCAATTCCTTCAAGGGGTTTTAGGGATTTCTTATGTTTTGTTTTATCTTTTCTTCTGAGATGTTTTCTTTTACAATTATGAACTAAACCCTCAGATACTTGAGGGGGATGAAACCTAAGACAGATCCTGTTATTGTCATCTGAGCTGTATGATAAATACTTGATTTATTCTTAACTACGTGTTCTTAATTCTTGTTTTGGTATTTCTAGGATATTGATTCAAGTGTGATGTGCTTAGGTAGAGGAGGAACAGACCCTATCTAAGAGTAGATCTATCATAGTTAAGAAGAGTTGCCCTCGAGTGATAAACCGTAAAAGTAACATATTTTAATCCCACATTTAGTATGCTTTTGGATGAATTATCCTTGATTTATGTAAAAAGGTGCTCTTAATCCATTCTTTTCATGTCTTATACTCAGGAAAGCACCTAAGGATGAAAAGAAAGCAAAACGGGCTTAAAACGGACTAAATTGGGCCAACCCAAGAATTCGACACGGCCTGGCCCATAGCCCACACGACCGTGCCTCTCCAATTACCTAGAGCACAACCTCAACTCCGTCACACACAGCCGTGCATCATCCATTTACTATACACGGACGTGCCTGGTGATCTAGATGGCTGTGTCCCAATCGACAGACCAAAAGCACGGCCTGAATCCTGACTTACATGGCCATGCCCAAAATGACAGAATCGAGACACGGCCCAACCCCGAATTACATAGGCGTGTGCCATGGCCATGCCCTTACCGCAGGAAAGAGCAATTTCACTCGGAATTGGATGCTTGAAGCCAAAGAAACATACTCCTAAGTCCACTTAAACACCCTAATAGTAATTCTACTTGAAAGAGGTAGTTAGGAGCCAAGTAAAGCATCTCAAAAGCCTATATAAACAACCCAAGGCGGATATTAAAGGGAAAACTTTTTGCAGAGGCTTTTGTCAAAGCTTTCATCTTTTAGGGAATCACTAGAAGATAGCCAGTTGATCCATCAAGAAGCCAAAACTCTATTCAAGACGGAGGATCTCTCCTTCAATTCTTTCAAGGAGTTTTAGGGATTTCTTATGTTTTGTTTTATCTTTTCTTTTGAGATGTTTTCTTATTTAGTTATGAACTAAACCCTTTAGATACCTGAAGGGGATGAAACCTATGATGGATTTTGTTATTTTATTTCTAAATTATATGATAAGTACTTAGTTTATTCTTAATTATGTTGCTTAATTTAATCTGATGTGCTTAGGTGGAGGAGGAATAGACCCTATCTAAGAGTATATCTAGCATAATTGAGCGGAGTTGATCGGGCGCCTAGAGAGAGGATTACGAGATTTTTTTAGATTAGGGTGAAACCTAATATGGGAATCCATTGATCGATTCACTGCTTCCTTAGAGGGTTATTATAAGAGAATGAGAGTTCCACTAATTAATCTAAGGTTAGATGTTATTCACCTCGAGAGAGGGTTTAATATAGGTTAGGGAGTCTCATGGATCAATCTAAGTAAAGAAATCATATGGTTTAGGGTTAAATAATAAGTGAAGTCATAGGTGGATTCTTCTTGAGGGTATCATCTTCATCAACTGAGTTTTCCTAAAGTCTTTCTCCAATTCATTCTTTTGTCTTTGCGTCTAGTTTAGTTTTTTTTTCATTAGTTCTATAAACCAATCACTCCATATTTTAGGCTAAATAATAGAAAGAAAGTGAGTAGTAGTACTTTTAGGTTCCCTTGGGTTCGATAAGATATTCTTGCCTAAACTATACTACTGTTCAGTAGGTGCACTTGCCTCTACCGTTGTCATAGTTAGTCTACAGGTTAGATCATTCTTTTTATAAATATTAAAACGCGACTGTTTGACACGATCAAGTTTTTGGCGCCGTTGCTGGGGAACACTAAAATATTAAGTAAGCTCTATTTCTATTACTTTAGCCATTATTTATTATTTTTGCAATTTACTTTTATTCTTAGATTAAATTTTTATTTTTACTAATCTCTTTCTTTCTTTCTTTTCCTAGCAAGTACCTCTAGTTTATGACTAGAAGGAACCCGAGAGGACCTTTAGCATTCGAAAGTGACATTGAAGCTACCGCTTACAAAAATCGTCGAGAAATTAGACGAGCTCTAGACTACCAAAGAGAAGAACAACAAGAAAGATCCAATCCTACTGAAGGGATGGACGAAAACAATCCACTGCCAAATGTGCAAGAACAGAATGCTCCGCGTACTATGTATGATTATGCTAAACCTAATTTGATAGGAGCAGAATCTAGCATTGTTAAGCCGGCTATAGCCGCTAATAATTTTGAATTAAAGCCTAACACAATGCAAATGATTCAACGGTGTAACATCCTGAATTAATGGGCCTATGCATTTAGTGGGTGGATATGTTTAATGTGTTAATTTGAGTGTTAGGGGTTTAAATTGGGCCTAGGATTGGGCTGAAGCCTTGGTTAAAATTCCTGTTTGGGTACCATGGGGTTTAAAAGATGGTATCGGTGCTTTAGGTTGCAAAATGGGCTTATGGCCCAGTAGTATGTGGTGTTGCAGAGGAGTTATAGGTTGGCGCCAATAGCAGGAGGTGAGGCCCAAGTTTTACCGCAAGGAGCCCATGTCTTTGGGCCATTTTTCGGCATTAAAAAAGAGCAAGGAGGGGGACGACAATGACGCTTAATTTTAGGAGGGATTTAATGATTGGGATAATGTGGATATTATGCTGATAATAGTAGGAAGAGGTGGTGTTATTTAGGCCTCCTCTAAAGGTATGAATAGATTAAGATAAAGGAGAAAAGATAAGAGCTATCTGCTGAGAGCAGTGTTGGTCAAAATTCTATCTCCTATAGGGGGAAAGAAATCGGTTTCTTTATGGTAAAGGGGGTGCCGAAATTTCCCCTATTATTTGATTAATTGTTAGTTACTAGGAAGGGCATTTTTGGGTTTTGATAACTAAGTGCCAAAATTCTCTATGGATAGGGGTGGTATCTCTTCAATTCTGGCATTTGAACCCTATTCTTTTCCTCATTCTCTGTGCTGAAACTCTCAGTCATTCTCTGTAATTTCTTTTCTTTTGAATTCTTCAAAAGTCGAAACCTCTCACTTCACTTTCTTTTTCCATTCTTTTCCTCTTGTGCCGATTTCCCCATAAAGTCGAAATCTCTAAGCCTAATCTCTCATCTTCACTTTCATTCAAAAGCTGAAACTCTGAAATTTCTTCTCATCTCCATAGCCGAATACCTCCTATTCTCTTTTGTCGATTTTTCCACTAAAAGCCAAATCCACATAGATTTTTTCCTATCATCTTCTCTCTTTTTGATCTTCTCAAAAGCTAAAAATTCTTTGGTAGTTACCGAATTCTCTATTAAGGTAGGTGCTGATCTCTTCTGTTCTTTTCTTTACTTTCAGTTTTTGGAGGCCAAAGCCGAAAGACTTATAGGCGTGGTAAGGTCATCTTTTGAATAACGATTGGATTGTTCTTGTGTTCACATCATGGGGCGATACCTTGGGAAATCAGAATAGATCAAATTATCTAGATTTCGAAAGCTGAAATCTGTTAGTCTTTAAGTATCCTATCTATTTCGGGATTTCAAGGTAAGGGGTTTTCATTAGATTTCTGTTAGATTCGTTATCATACTTAAGATCTTAATCATACGACATGGTTTAACAGCCCTATTTCATTATAGTAGTTCTGACAAGGACTTTTGATGGAATCAAATATGGATCAGGCAAAGGAGAAGATTGGGTCCGTAAACCCAATCCCTAAGTTTAAGAAATGAGCGGTGTCTGCTGTTCAAGATTGGCCACCGGGTTGTGGACCAGCTTCTAAATAGCATCTTAGGCAGATAATAGTCGTATCGACTTTTGATAGTGTCGACATAGAGAGTGTCATCTTAACGGAAATCGGTATGTAGATCTCTATCACACTCATTAATTTGTATTATATGTATGTTGTGGGTTAAAAGCCGGAAAGAGAGGCTGTATGAACAGTCGTATGCCCAGAAAGGGTAGGCAAGGGATTCCAGGTACGTAATTATAGAAACTCCTCTATGTGTATCGAAGTATGAGAAAGTCTGCGATCTGTTTAGATAATTTAATGTTTTGATTATTGTATGTATGTATGCATGAGATGGGATTGATTGATTTACGGAAGGGGAGCAGGTCGCGAGGCGATTAGTGGCTTTGCCACATAGGTCACATAGTGATCGGTCTATATGACAGGCAGCATAGCTGTCGAAACTATAATGTATTATTGAGGTCGCATAGTGATCAGTGGCTTTGCCATAAAGGTCACATAGTAATCGATATGGTGTGTAGCGGATGGAGGGTTGATTGTAGAAATCCCCACGGTGTGAAGGTTGGTACTGGGGTGTGTAGAGGATGGACTCTTAGGATTAGGATGGGCCATGTTGCATGAAATATTCTATTGCCATTGTGTATGGGCCAAGGCCCATAATGTGTTTGTGGGCCTAAGGCTTTTATGTGTTTTTGGGATTTGCACACTGAGTCTTGGTGACTCACCCATTTATTTTCCCCAACTTTTCAGATGAGCAGTAGATCGTGGACATGGGAGCTGAGGCAGACTCGAGGGGCCATCAAGATTATTGTCTACATAGACTGTTTTCAAATTTTCATTTGAATTTTAATTTTCGGGAATATTTTTGTAATAAGGCCTCCATTACTTAGGTTTTCGATTTGTTTTTTTTATGTTAAGTTTTTATAAACTTATGTTTTTTTTTCTTTAAAGTCTTAATTAAAAAAATGAAATGGTAAATGGGCTTTTCAAACACAAACAATGCGAACGCTTAAAGTTGTTTCAAGAATTTCACAATTATTTGATTGACAGGCTATAATAAACTAAGATTTTCAAAACCCTTCAAGGCAAAGTTTTCAAGTTTCAACCCGTAGCATACCAGATCCGGTCATGACGTATGGGCCGGGTTTGGGGTGTTACATTTTTTGTATCAGAGCCCAGTTCAAAACTCAGGCTGTGCAATGGGTCCAGTAGTGGTTTGTAAAAATGATGTAAGTTTGAGAAAAATGCAGTTGAGATATGGCCTTCGAGTCTACCGGCACCCGATCTACGCAGGTAAGTATTCTAACTCTTGATGTGGTGTGGATTGCTGGGCTTTAAAGGGACGTAGGCTAGTATGTTAGAATTGATGGACTTTAGATTTAGTATAAACAATTCTCCAAATTCCACAAAACTTAATTTCTAATTAAACATGTCTGTGGACAAGTCACAGGGTTAAGGTGTGGTAACAGGCATAGCATGTCTAGGATTGGATCCAGGAAGAGCTTGGTATTTAAGCGGCCCTAACGGCTCACCTCCTCTTTTCTGGAATCCTACCTGGTGCGTAGTGTTTGTTCACTCTAACCGAGAGGGCTTGTTGACGGGCCAAAACTTACAACTAAAACCCGAAAGGGACCAGCCACCCTATTTTTGTAAAATTATCCCTAGTTTTAGAAATTTTTGAAATACCCTTGATTTGTGGAAACTTCTCAAAAGTACCCTAGATTTGTAAAAATTACTAAAATTTGTAAAATTATTGAAATACCCCCAGTTGACAAAAATTACCGAAATACCCCCAGATTGCAAAATTACCAAAATGCCCTTATTTTGTAAAATCACCAAGATACCCTATTTTGGAAAATTACAAAAAATATCCCTGTAGGATAAAATTACAAAAATACCCTTAGGTAGTGAAATGACGAAAATACCCTAGGTGATGAATGTGAGTTCATGAACACTGCTTGTATGTAGATGTGTGATGGATGTTGTATGTATGTGTATTCTAAACTAGGAAATATAGACTTGAGAACTGAACTTTGTAGATAGAATTCGAATTCGAAAGAACTACTGTTAAAACTACTTTCCATAAGACTGTCCGTTATTAATCAGTGGAAGAAAGTATTAATCAATAAAACTTCTAATCTGATAAATCGCGAACGATAGAATGAGCACGAGGGGACGTGGTGTGCGTGGCTGAGGTAGAGGTAGGATTGCTGTGTCAAAACCCGTAGGGTCTGGTCACGAGTCAAGAAATGAGGTACCAGTGCCACCAACTGTGGAGGCAGAATTTCAAGATCAGACGGTCGGGGATGATGCTGTATCTCAGGCTATGTTAAGGGTTTTGGAGAGAGTAGCTGGGGCAGACATGGGCACAGGAGCCCAAAAGTCTGTGCCGGAGTGACTTAGAGCCAATAGGGCAGAGGTGTTTAAGGGAATTTTTGGTGTAGCTCCTAGTACAGCAGAGTATTGGTTGGAAGCAATGGAGTGTATAATGGATGTTCTTGACTTCACAGAACAGGAGAAGTTGAAGGGAGTGGTGTCTCTCCTCCGGGACGAAGCGTATCAATGGTGGCTTACGGTTAAGGATGGTACCCTAGCTGACCGTATCACCTGGGATTACTTCAGAACGGCGTTCCAGAGTAAGTACATTGGAATAAGCTATGTGGATGCGCAGCGTAGACCATTCCTGAATCTGGTTCAGGGAAGTAGGTCGGTGGCGGCATATGAAGCGAAATTCTTACGCCTTAGTTGTTATGCTCAGGGGATAGTGGCCACAGAGCACGAGCGATGTGTTTGTTTTGAGGATGGCCTGAAGGATAATCTACATGTGTTGATAGCTCCACAACGAGAGAGGGAATTTGCTGTGCTTGTGGAGAAAGCTAAGATAGCTGAGGAGGTGAAATGGACGGAAAAGCTGAACCGGGATAGAGATAGGGGTAGAGGTAAGAGAAATTTTGGATCATTAGGGACAGTCGTGCGTACTCAGCAAAGGCCTAGATCGGATGGACCGAGACGGGCTGAGAGACTTGTTGCTGCTAGCTAAACACGGAAGTGTGCTCGATGTGGTAAGTTCCACGTAGGTGAGTGTTGGGCAGGCAGTGGGAAGTGCTTTAGGTGTGGATCTACGGATCATCAGATAAGAGGCTGTCCTCAGCCACGGGAGGAGGTAGGACTCGCAGGGTAGGGAAATGCTCAGCCGGGTAGAGGAGGTCAGCAGTCGCAGAGGGGTTGTGGTCCAGCTAGAGGTGGCAACGATTTCGGTCAATGCCGAGGAGCACCAGGCCGAAGGGCAAGAAACACTGAGGCGAGGCAGTCGGGGTTGGTCTATGCTGCCAGACGTCGAGAGGAGGCTGATGTACCGGATGTTATAACTGGTACGTTTTAAATTTTTGGATTGCCTTATACTGCATTGATTGATATGGCATCGACACACTCATATGTTGCTAGTAGTGTGTCTGGTACTTTAAGTTTAGATTCTGAAATTACCCCTAGGGAGATGACAGTAATTAGCCCATTAGGACAATCTGTGGTATTAGATAAACTTTTTTGGGAGGTATCTTTAGAAGTTCAGGGAATAGTTTTCCTGATGGATCTGATGGAATTACCGTTCGGGGAGTTCAACTTAATATTAGGCATGGACTGGCTGATGAAGTACCAAGCTAACTTAGATTGTGCAGCCAAGTGTATGGTGTTAAGAACCCCTGAGGGAGGTGAAGTGTTAGTGATGATAGAAAGGGGGAATTGTCTGTCGAATGTGGTGACTGCCCTAAGAGCGAAAAGGATGGTGAGAAAAGGATACAAGGCAGTTTTAATATTTGTACGGGCTTTGGAAGCCAAAGACCTAACTGTTGGGGACGTTAGGATGATGAAGGAATTTCCTGATGTTTTCCCAGAAGAGCTTCTGGGATTACCTCCGGATCGAGAAGTGGAGTTTGGAATCGATCTTCTTTCGGGAACAACGCCGGTATCTATTGCTTCTTATTATATGGCGCCAAAGGAGTTGGTGGAATTGAAAGCACAAATCTAGGAGTTGTTGGATAGAGGGTTTATTCGACCAAGTGTGTCACCTTGGGGAGCACCAATGTTATTTGTTAAGAAGAAGGATGGTTCAATGCGTATGTGCATTGACTACCGTCAGCTGAACAAGTTGACTATCAAGAACAAGTATCCGTTGCCAAGGATTGATGAGTTGTTCGATCAACTGAAAGGAGCGTCAGTGTTCTCAAAGATAGATCTAAGGTTATGATACCATTAGCTCAAGGTCAAGAAGGCGTATATTCATAAGACGGCTTTTAGAACTCGCTATAGACATTACGAGTTCATGGTGATGCCATTTGGGTTGACTAATGCACCAGCAGCATTTATGGATATGATGAACCGAGTGTTCCAACCCTACTTTGATTGGTTTGTCGTGGTATTTATTGATGACGTCTTAGTTTACTCAAGATCGGAAGAGGAGCATGATTCACATCTACGAGTGGTTCTGCAGATTCTGAGGGAGAAGTAGCTTTATGCCAAATTCAGCAAGTGCAAATTTTGGCTTAAGGAAGTTACTTTTCTAGGTCACGTTGTGTCAGTAGAGGGGATTAGGCGGACCCTCAAAAAATAGAAGCGGTGTTGGATTGGAAGCCATTTAGATCTGTGGCGAAAATTTGGAGCTTTCTTGGCTTGGCCGGGTACTACAGAAGATTTGTTGAAGGATTTTCTCTGATTGGAGCACCGTTGACTAAGTTGCTATGGAAAGGAGTTCCATTTGTTTGGTCTGATAAGCAGCAGGAGAGTTTTGAGAAGTTAAAGGGATTTTGACGGAGGCTCCGGTGTTGATTCAGCCAGAGGCTGGGAAGGAGTTCGTAATTTATTGTGATGCTTCACACACGGGATTAGGATGTGTGTTGATGCAAGATGGAAATGCTGTTGCTTATGCATCTCGGCAGTTAAGACCGCACGAGTCAAATTATCCCACCCATGATTTGGAATTGGCGGCGGTAGTGTTTGCCTTAAAAATTTGGAGGCATTATTTGTACGAGGAGAAATCTGTTATCTACACGAATCATAAGAGTTTAAAGTACCTTTTGACTCAAAAGGAGTTGAATCTAAGGAAGAGGAGGTGGATCGAGTTGTTAAAGGATTATGACTGCTCGATCGAGTATCTTCCGGGTAAGGCTAATATGGTGGCAGATGCCTTAAGTCGTAAGGTGATCACTGACTTGAGAGCAATGTTTGCTCACCTTAGCTTATATGATAATGGGAGTTTATTGGCTGAATTTCAAGTGCAACCCTCTTGGGTCAGTCAAGTTAAGGAGAAGCAGCAGACTGATGAGTTGTTAAAGGAGAAGTTTTTGGCAGGATCAAGTGATGAATCAACAGAATTTAGTGTGAATGAGGAAGGGCTATTATGTTTCCAAGGGAGAGTGTGCATGCTGAAGGATCCTGAATTGAGGCATAGGATTCTGCAAGAAGTGCATGGTAGTCCATACGCTATGCACCCCGGAGGGAGCAAGATGTATCGAGATTTACGGGACCGGTTCTGGTGGTTGGGCTTGAAGCGTGAGGTAATTAAGTTTGTGAGTAGGTGTTTGACCTGCCAGCAGGTCAAGGCAGAACATCAGTTGCCATCAGGGTTGTTGCAGCCAATGAAGATTCCACAGTGGTAGTGGGAAAGGATCACAATGGACTTTGTTAGTGGGCTACCTCTCATGCCTACTAAGAAAGATTTGGTCTGGGTGATTGTAGATCGCTTGATGAAGTCTGCTCATTTCATGCCAGTACGAGTCGATTACTCTTTACAGAAATTGGCTAAGCTATACATAGCGAAGGTAGTAAGGTTGCATGGAGTACCAGTATCGATCATATCAGATAGGGACCCTAGGTTCACGTTGTGATTTTAAAAGGCGTTGCATCAAGCGCTGGGTACGAAGTTGGATTTTAGTACGGCGTTCCATCCTCAGACCGATAGACAGTCTGAGCAGGTGATTCGGATCTTGGAGGACATGTTAAGGGGCTGTGTCATTGATTTCAGGGGTAGTTGGGAGGAGTTTTTGCCATTGGCAGAGTTTACGTACAATAATAACTACCAGGCTAGTATTCAGATGGCGCCTTATGAAGCATTGTACGGACGGAAGTGTCGTACTCCTATTTTTTGGACGAAACTAGGGGAACGTTAGATTTTGGGTCCGAACTTGGTCATCGAGATAGATGAGAAGGTTGAAATAATTCGCACTCGACTAAAGGAAGCCTCGGACAGACAAAAGTCCTATGCTGATTTGAAGCATAAGGACGTAGAGTTTGCAATGGGGGACAAGGTATTTATAAAGGTGTCACCGTGGAAAAAGGTGTTAAGATTTGGACGAAAAGGTAAATTAAGTCCCAAATTCATCGGACATTATCGGGTGTTGAAACGAGTGGGACTGGTAGCCTATCAGCTGGAGCTACCTGTTGAGTTGAATTAGATCCATGATGTATTTCACGTCTCTATGTTAAGGCGTTATCGTTTGGATCTATCTCATGTAGTGCTTGTGGAAGAAATCGAAGGAAGACCTTACCTATCCTTTGAGGAAGAACCAGTGGAGATCTTGGATCGTGATGTCAAAATGTTGCGAAGGAAAACAATTCCATTGGTTAAGGTTCTGTGGCGGAATCACGGCTCTGAGGAGGCTACGTGGGAACCAGAGGAAGCAATGCGATAGCAGTACCCCCATCTATTCTGACCAGGTAATTTCGAGGTCAAAATTTCTTTAAGAGGGTAGAACTGTAACATCCTGAATTAATGGGACTATGCGTTTAGTCGGTAGATATGTTTAATGTGTTAATTTGAGTGTTAGGAGTTTAAATTGGGCCCAAGATTGGGCCGAAGCCTTGGTTAAAATTCATGTTTAGGTACCATGGGGTTTAAAAGATGGTATCGGTGCTTTAGGTTGCAAAATGGGCTTGTGGCCCAGTAGTATGTGGTGTTGCAGAGGAGTTATAGGTTGGCGCCAATAGTAGGAGGTGAGGCCCAAGTTTTGCCGTAAGGAGCCCATATCTTTGGGCCATTTTTCGGCACTTAAAAGGAGCAAGGAAGGGGATGGCAATGAGGCTTAATTTTAGGAGGGATTTAATGATTGGGATAATATGGATATTGTGCTGATAATAGTAAGTAGAGGTGGTGTTATTTGGCCTATTCTAAAGGTATGAATAGATTGAGATAAAGGAGAAAAGATAGGAGCTATCTGCTGAGAGCAGTGTTGGCCGAAATTCCATCTCCTAGAGGGGGAAAGAAACCGATTTCTTTATGGCAAAGGGGGTGCCAAAATTTCCCCTATTATTTGATTAATTGTTAGTTATCAGGAAGGGCACTTTCGGGTTTTGATAAGTAAGTGCCGAAATTCTCTATGAATAGGGGTGGTATCTCTTCAATTCTGGCATTTGAACCCTATTCTTTTCCTCATTCTCTATGCCGAAACTCTCAGTCATTCTCTGCAATTTCTTTTCTTTTGAATTCTTCAAAGTCGAAACCTTTCACTTCACTTTGTTTTTCCATTCTTTTCCTCTTGTGCCGATTTCTCCATAAAGCCGAAATCTCTAAGCTTATTCTCTTATCTTCACTTTTATTCAAAAGCCGAAACTCTGAACTTTCTTCTCATCTCCATAGCTGAATACCTCCTATTCACTTTTGTCAATTTTTCCACTAAAAGCCGAATCCGCATTGATTTCTTCCTATCATCTTCTCTCTTTTTGATCTTCTCAAAAGCTGAAAATTCTTTGGGAGTTGTCGAAATCTCTATTCAGGTAGGTACCGATCTCTTCTGTTCTTTTCTTTACTTTCAGTTTTTGGAGGCCAAAGCCGAAAGGCTTATAGGCGTGGTAAGGTTATCTTTTGAATAATGATTGGATTGTTCTTGTGTTCACATCATAAAGCGACACCTCGGGAAATCAGAGTAGATCGAATTATCTCGATTCTGAAAGCCAGAATTCGTTATTCTCTAAGTATCCTATCTATTTCAGGATTTCAAGGTAAGGGGTTTTCATTAGATTTCTGTTAGATTCGTTATCGTACTTAAGATCTTAATCATACGATATGGTTTAACAACCCTATTTCATTATAGTAGTTCTGACAAGGACTTTTAATGGAATCAAATATGGATCAGGCAAAGGAGAGGATCGAATCCATAAACCCAATCCCTAAGTTTAAGAAACGAGCGGTGTCTGCTGTTTGAGATTGGCCACCGGGTTGTGGACCTGAACAGCATCTTAGGTAGATAGCAGTCGTATTGGGTTCTGATAGTGTCGACATAGGGAGTGTCGTCTTAAAGGTAACCAGGTGTGTAGATCTCCATCACACTCATTAATCTGTATTATATGTATGTTGTGGGCTAAAAGCCGGAAAGAGAGGCTATATGAATAGTCATATGCCTAGAAAGGTTAGGCAAGGGAAGCCGGTACGTAATCATAGAAACTCCTCGTGTATCGAAGTATGAGAAAGTCTGCAATCTTTTTAGATAATTTAATGTTTCGGTTATTGTATATATGTATGCATGGGATGAGATTGATTGATTTACAGAAGGGGAGTAGGTCACGAGGCGATCGGTGGCTTTGCCACATAGGTTACATAGTGATCGGTCTATATGACAGGCAGCATAGCTGTCGAATACTATAATGTATTAGTGAGGTCGCATAGAAATCGGTGGCTTTGCCACAAAGGTCACATAGTGATAGATATTGTGTGTAGCGAATGGAGGGTTGATTGTAGAAATCCCCACGATGTGAAGGTTGGTACTGGGGTGTGTAGAGGATGGATTCTTAGGATTGGGATGGGCCATGTTGCATGAAATATTCTGTTGCCATTGTGTATGGGCCAAGGCCCATAATGTGTTTGTGGGCCCAAGGCTTTTATGTGTTTTCAGGATTTGCACACTGAGTCTTGATGACTCACCCTTTTCTTTTCCCTAACTTTTCAGATGAGCAATAGATCGTGGACATGGGAGCCGAGGCAGACTCGATGGGCCATCAAGATTATCGTCTACATAGACTGTTTTCGAATTTTCATTTCAATTATAATTTTTGGGAATATTATTGTAATAAGGCCTCCATTACTTAGGTTTTCGATTTGTTTTTTTTATGTTAAGTTTTTATAAACTTATTTTTTTTTCCCTTAAAGTCTTAATTAAAAAAAATGAAATGGTAAATGGGCTTTTCAAACACAAACAATGCGAACGCCTAAAGTTGTTTCAAGAATTTCACAATTATTTGATTGACCGGCTATAATAAACTAAGATTTTCAAAACCCTTCAAGGCAAAGTTTTCAAGTTTCAACCCGTAGCATACCAGATCCGGTCATGACGTATGGGCCGGGTTTGGGATGTTATAAACAGTTTGTTTAATTTGATGGTTTGCAGGATGAAGATCCAAATACTCATATATCTAATTTTTTAGAATTCTGTGATACCTTCAAAATAAATGGCGTTTCTGATGATGCCATACGTCTTCGGTTATTTCTGTTTTGCTTAAGGAATAAAGCAAAGCAGTGGTTGAACTCGTTACCACGAGGGTCAATCACCACATGGGATCAAATGACCGAAAATTTTCTTTTAAAATATTTTCCACCAGCCAGAACGGCCAAATTTAGGGATGACATATCTTCTTTTGTGCAAAATGACGTAGAAACATTATATGATGGATGGGAGAGATACAAGGACCTCCTGAGAAGATATCCACACCATGGATTACCTTTGTGGCTTCAAGTCCAAACTTTTTACAATGGTATGAATTCTTCAATGCGGCAAATGATTGATTCATCAGCCGGTGGAACTTTGAATAACAAAACTCCTGAAGCGGCTTACGATTTTATTGAGGAGATGTCATTAAACACTTATCAATGGCAAATAACAAGAGCCAAACCGACAAAATCAGCCAGAGTTTTCAACATAGACGCAGTGACAATGCTGTCAACACAGGTGGAGATGATGAATAAAAAGCTTGATAACTTATGTTCTTCACAGGTACACCCAGTCATGCAATGCAAAGCGAGTGGGAATGTGGCGAATTCTGAGTACCCACCCTACCAACCGGGCACAAACAACGAGCAAAAAAACTATATAGGTAACAATTTCAGATCTAATAATAATCCTTATAGTAACACTTATAATGCAGGTTGGAGGAACCACCCAAATTTTTCATGGGGAGGACAAGGAAATCAAAGGCAGCAACCTCCTCCAAATTACCAAAATCAGCCCTATCCACAGGAAAAGAAATCAAACCTTGAAGAGATTCTGACAAAATTCATGGCAGCTACAGATTCTCTTATCCAAAAGACTCACTTGATGAACAACAAAAATCGATCAAAGGGATCGAGAATCAAGTTGGAGAACTTACTAGGTCAGTGGGACATCTCTAAAAGTTTATTTCTGAACGCCAGCAAGGACGTCTACCAAGCAACATAGAAATAAACCCAAAAGAGCAAATCCAGGCCATTACAGCTCAAGAGGGTCCAGGAGTAGACAATCCCAAATCAGCACAAGAAACTAGGGAAGAAAAAGGTAAAACAGAGGTAAATCACGAAAAGCCAAAATCGATAATCAAAGAATACCAACCTCGCATACCTTATCTCAAAGCATTAAAAAAAGAGGACTCAGAGGAACAATTCGGTAAGTTTCTAAAACTTCTAAAGAAATTACATATTAACTTACCTCTTCTTGAATCTCTTTTTCAGATGCCTGATGCAAGGAGATTTTTAAGACAGCTCTTGACGAACAAACACAAAATAGATGAAGAGCACCATGTGGAACTCAACGCAACATGCTCAGCAATGCTACAGAATAGACTACCACAGAAACTAAAAAATCCAGGGAGTTTTACGATTCCATGTTTAATTGGTAGTTTAACTATTGATAATGTGTTAGGTGATTTAGGGGCAAGTATAAACGTCATGCCTTATGCATTGTTTAAACGACTAGGTCTAGGGAAGCCCAAACAACCTAGGATAAGTATTCAACTAGCTGATAAAAATATTAGAATTCCTAGGGGCATTATTGAAGACGTTTTAGTAAAAATTGATAAATTTGTTTTCCCAGTAGATTTTGTTGTTTTAGACATGGATGAGGATAATTCAGTCCCCTTAATTTTAGGAAGACCTTTTCTAGCAACTGCTAGAACTAAAATTGATGTTGCCACAGGTGAACTCATACTTCGCGTAGGAGATGAATCTATTAAGCTTCGAGCTCGGACTCGGCCAGAACAACAGATGATGAAGGTAAGAAAATCACTTCAATAGTAAATCAAATTGTTCAACTTTCATCTCAAAAAACACCACATAAAGACAAACCTGAGCCCACTCATAAGTCCCAAAACAACAAAGAAGAATCCTACAAGGGATAAGACCTTAGGCTTGATAAGTTTGAAGAGCAGAAGATACACACCAAAGAAAAGCCGAATCCGCACGAAGTAAAACTAAAGGAACCGCTAGAAGAGCTCATAGGGACATCAAATCACTTTAAAATAGGAGACCAGGTGCTGTTAGACAAAAGCAATCCTCACATCACTTCAACAGACATAAAGAAAAAGGGAGAAATACTCCTTCAGGTACATGATATTTTCCCACACAAAATAGTCGAGGTAAGCAATCTAATTTTTGACAATTTCAAGGTAAACACTTCTTGACCTAAACTTTGTCACGAAAATAAAACTGTCAGCAAGAGGGAAAATATTCAAACCTTTAAACCTCCCTAAAATTTTCAAAGTCAAGGACAGTCTAGCTTAAGACTATAAACGAGTGCTTTTCGGGAGGCAACCCGAGCACTAACACTATTTACTTTCAAATTTATTTTCTTTTCTTTCCTTCTCTCTTCTCTCAACATTTGAACTAACACAAAAATGCAGATTTCCAGGCCATACGGCCTTACACACGGCCGTGCTCGTAGCCGTGTGGACCACCAGGACCACCATACTGACCGAGCAGAGCCGTGCAAGTCAGTCCACCCACCCCCCAACGTCACGATCCAACCACCCACAGCACGGGCACCGAAAAATAGCACGACCGTGCCTCACGACCATGCTAAGATACTGACTTATTGAGCACGGGCAAACCACGCTCGTGCATTCCATCCATGCTCACATCCTGGCCTTTTAGGAACGGGCGTGCCAATCAACTAAACGGGCGTGGAAGAAACAACACTCCCCATAATACGCCCATGCGATACGATCGTGTGAATCGACACACCCTCGGTACACGGGCGTGGGAACGTGCCAGATTTAAAATCTTATTTAAATCCCTACAGCCCTTCCTCTTTTTCCCATCTTCTTTCTTTCTTCTCTTTCCTTTCAAATTTTTCTTTCTGTTCATAGAAAAGGTCCAAGACTCTTGAGCAACACAAAGATCATGCCAGAGAAATGTAAGCATCATCTCCTCAGAGGAGACCCCAACATGAGTTCATGCTGGCAGCTTCAGCTAATTGACACACCAAGGGTCTCCGAAACCTTTTCGGTCCTATTTTTCTCCTTTTCGGTCCTATTTTTCTTTTCTTATCTCCTTTATTTTTGTTATCTATACTCTTTTCTACTTGATTTAATTTATTTCATATTAGTTTCTTGGTTTTAGGTTCTAAAGGCTGCTAGGGAATCACGCCACTTCCACCATCACCAACACTTGGCAGCCTTAGAAATCATATCCACCTCACGAACCATCTGCTAATAAGGACTCCTTAGTCCATTAGTCTTTTCTTTAAATTTTAGTTTTCTTTTTAATCTCCTTCTTTTTCTTTCCTTAATCTTTAATTATATTATTAGTTTATTATTATTATTTCTCTAGATCTCTTGGCTATATCTTCGCAGGCTATCCAATTTCTTCATCTAGCAAATTACTTTTCGGTAGCCACACCACTAGGCCCATAGAAAACACCATCACCGCCACCAAAGATGCTAGGGATCATCCAGATTTCAGGGAGTATTACTTTCCCCACTTATCTTTTTGATTTGGCATCTAATTATCATTATTTATCTTTGTACATTGAGGGCAATGTACATCTTAAGTGTGGGGGGTAAAAGTGCCTAAATTTTTGCATAATTCTCAAAACCTTGAATTTAGTCTTGATCTTAAGTATTTTTCTCATATTACTAATTAGGATGAAATTTCTAATGATTTATGATTATTATTGATATGTTTTAGAGTAAGTCATAGTTAATTGTGCATTGATGATTAAATTTGAAGAATACTACAGGATTGAGCATGATAAGTCTACTTTTTAAAAATTAAAATTGATAGGTTGTTGAACCAAATTTGAGTATCACCTTGAAGTCCAAAATTTATAGGGATTGGTGTCAAAAACACCCATAATTTTTGTGAGATTTTGAGCCTAGAGCATAGACCCTTTTTTCATGCCAACTTTTAACTGTTATTCTAGAACTTGCCTCGTTTATACATATTGAGATCACATTAATGATTTGATATGCTGAGATGATAAAGGCACCTAGGTTTTAACCCATTCACTCCACTAAAAAGCCTACCTACATAAATAACCCCTAGTGAACCCATTTGATCCTAACAACCCCTTTTGTTGAATTACCCCTTTGATATTAACCTAAAACCCTTTCTATTTGTTATCAACATTCTTTTGACTACCCCTCTATCGAGAATTGATTTGATTAGTTGCCGGATTAGGTTATTTCAATTATCAAAATTCTTTCTATTATGTTTCTTTTAGTTTGTTCTTAAAAAAAATCAAAGTTTATTAAATATTAGCAGTATATAAAAGAGCTTAGAGCATTTAAACTCCAATTATTGAAGGAAAAGCTCGTATTAAAGTATTATCAAATTTCAAGTGAGGAAAATACTCATTATTATAGAGAAATTATCAATAGTAGGTATTATTGGCTTTCAATTGATATAAGTACTTATATTAGTTCATTGTTTTTAGTGAGGTAATTTGTCAAGTCAATCTCGATTCTAACCTTCTAATTCAGCCTGTATCCACACCTTTAACCCTAGCCCCATTACAACCCTAATAAAGACCTTTTGATTTGTGTATCATCTCATACACAGTGGTGGAGATTTGATTTCCAGGCAAGCCATTAGGATTAACTTTTCAGGGTTGACTCTTGACTGCCTTATTGTGAACCTTAAACACCTTTGAGTGATTTGAGTGAATCTTTTGTGAGGATGTCAATCCTTGTCGGTTTTGAATTAAAGGTAATTACTTAGATAAAAGGAGACACCTATGTTTTCATACTACTACAAAGGTATGACTTATCTTGATTGAATTTTTAGAGTTCTTTGAGTTGAATTATCCATGTATAAATTATCTATAAATTATGATGAGACATTGTCGATAGGAATTATGAATTATGGAAAGTTCGTTTTAATTATAAGTTGAGAATTTTGCTTGAGGACAAGCAAAAGCTTAAGAGTGGGGGTATTTGAGAAACCGTAAAAGTAACATATTTTAATCCCACATTTAGTATGCTTTTGGATGAATTATCCTTGATTTATGTAAAAAGGTGCTCTTAATCCTTTCTTTTCATGTCTTATACTCAGGAAAGCACCTAAGGATAAAAAGAACGCAAAACGAGCTTAAAACGGACTAAATTGGGCCAACCCAAGGATTTGACACGGCCTGGCCCATAGCCCACACGACCGTGCCTCGCCAATTACCTAGAGCACGGCCTCAACTCCGTCACACACGGCTGTGCATCATCCATTTACTATACACGGACGTGCCTGGTGATCTAGATGGCCGTGTCCCAATCGACAGACCTGAAGCACGGCCTGAATCCTAACTTACACGGTCGTGCCCAAAACGACAGAATCGAGACACGGCCCAACCCCGAATTACACGGGCGTGTGCCATGGCCGTGCCCTTGCCGCGGGATAGAGTAATTTCACTCAGAATTGGATGCTTGAAGCCAAAGAAACATACTCCTAAGTCCACTTAAACACCCTAATAGTAATTCTACTTGAAAGAGGTACTTAGGAGCTAAGTAAAGCATCTCAAAAGCCTATAAAAACAACCCAAGGCAGACATTAAAGGGATGGATTTTTGTAGAGGCTTTTGTCAAAGCTTTCATCTTTTAGGGAATCACTTGAAGATAGCCAGTTGATTCATCTCAAGAAGCCAGAACTCTATTCAAGACAGAGGATATCTCCTTCAATTCCTTCAGCGAGTTTTAGGTATTTCTTATGTTTTGTTTTATCTTTTCCCTTGAGATGTTTTCTTATTTAGTTATGAACTAAACCCTTCAGATACCTGAAGGGGATGAAACCTATGATGGATTTTGTTATTTGATTTCTAAATTATATGATAAGTACTTAGTTTGTTCTTAATTATGTTTCTTAATTTAATTTGATGTGCTTAGGTGGAGGAGGAATAGACCCTACCTAAGAGTAGATCTAGCATAATTGAGCGGAGTTGATCGGGCACCTAGGGATAAGGTTATGAGATTTTGCCAGATTAGGGTGAAACCTAATATGGGAATCCATTGATCGATTTACTGCTTCCTTAGGGGGTTATTATAAGAGAACGAGAGTTCCACTAATTAACCTAAGGTTAGACGTTATTCGCCTCGAGAGAAGGTTTAATATAGGTTAGGGAGTCTCATGGATCAAGCAAAGTAAAGAAATCATATGGTTTAGGGTTAAATAATAAGTAAAGTCATAGGTGGATTCTTCTTGAGGCTATCGTCTTCATCAACTGAGTTTTCCTAAAGTCTTTCTTCAATTCATTCTTTTGTCTTTGCATCTAGTTTAGTTTTTTTTTATTATTTCTATAAACCAATCACTCCATATTTTAGGCTAAATAATAGAAAGAAAGTGAGTAGTAGTACTTTTAGGTTCCCTTGGGTTCGATAAGGTATTCTTGCCTAAACTATACTACTATTCGATAGGTGCACTTGCCTCTATCGTTGTCATAGTTAGTCTACAGGTTAGATCATTCTTTTTATAAATATTAAAATGCGACTGTTTGACACGATCAGCGCGCCTAGAGATAGGGTGACGAAAATCTATCGGATTAGGGTCAAACCTAATATGGGAGTCCATAGATCGAGTTAATGCAATTCTAGGGGCTTTAATTAGAAAGAAATTTCAATTAATCAACCTATGGTTAGACGTTAGTAGCCTCGAGAAAGGTATTAATATAAATTAGGGAATCCTACAGATCAAGTTAAGTAAATAAATCATCTGGTTCAGAGTTAGATAACATGTGAAGTCTAGGTGGATTCTTCCTCAAGTATTGTCCAAATCAATCGGTTTTCTCTCAAGTCCTTCCCTAAATTTCTTCTTTTTCTTAGCACCTTTAGCTTAGTTAGTTAGTTAATTTTAGATTAGATAAAAATTCCCATAATTCATAGGCTAAATAATAGAAAGAGAGTTAATATTAGTACTTTTGGTTCTTTTGGGTTCAACAATCCGGTCTTGCCGCTAAAATATACTACTGTTCAATAGGTGCGCTTGCCTCCATCATTGTCTTAGTTAGTTTCTAGTTTAGATCATTCTTTTTATAAATTTTTAAGACTCGACAGACACGATCAAGTTTTTGGCGCCGTTGCCGGGGAACTAAAATATTAAGAACGCTTAATTTTTACTACTTTAGCCATTTTTTATTATTATTGCAATTTATTTTCATTAATATTTTTATTTTTATTTGTTTTTACTTTGCCAATTTTCCCTTATTTGCTTTTGGCAAAAATTTTAGTTTATAGAGGAGATGGCATTGAATAATTATCAGTGGCAATTCATGAGGACAAAGCATACTGAAGCAGCCAGTGTCTTCAACCTTGACGCGGTCACCATGCTATCAAATCAGGTAGAGATGATGAACAAAAAGATTGATGGCGTATGTAATTCTTTGCAGGTACATCCGGTAATACAGTACGGTATGAATGGAAAAGGGGTGAACAACGCAGAATATCTATCCTACAACCCTAGCACAGAGAACGAACAAGTCCACTATATGGGAAACTATTCTAGACCTCAAAATAATTTTTATAGTGACACTTATAATGCAGGTTGGAGGTACTGATAAATCGTAAAAGTAACATATTTTAATCCCACATTTAGCATACTTTTGGATGATTTATTCCTTGATTTATGTAAAAAAGGTGCTCTTAATCCTTTCTTTTCATGTTTTATACTCAGGAAAGCACCTAGGGACGAAAAGAACAAGAAACAAGCTTAAAATGGACAAAATTGGGCCAACTCACAAAATCGACACGGACTGGGCCCAAGACCACATGGCCGTGCCTCCCTAATCTACTATAACATGGCCTGGACCCCGAAACAACTGGCGTGTCTCTTTAGCAGACTCGACCATAGCCTTAAATCGATTCACACAGGAGTGTGCCATGACTATGTCCCTGCAGCGGCCAAGAGCAATTTCACTCGAATTTGGATACTTGAAGGCAAAGAAACACATTCCAAAGCCTATTCAAACACCCGAGTAGGAATTATACTTGAATTAGGATACTTAGAGGCCAAGTAAAGCATTCTAATAGCCTATATAAACACCCTAAGCATAACCTTCAAAGTGGAGCTAGTAGAGCTAGGCCAAGGAGCCGAGCCAGAAAGGCCAGATTTGTGGGAATCATTCGAAGATAGCCAGTTGATCCATCTCAAGAAGCCAAAATTCTACTCAAGACGGCGGATCTCTCCTTCAATTCCTTCAGGGAGTTTTAGGGATTTGTTATGTTTTGTTTTATCTTTTCTTCTGAGATGTTTTCTTTTATTGTTATGAACTAAACCCTTCAGATACCTGAAGGGGATGAAGCTTAAGACGGATCTTGTTATTGTTTTCTGAACTATATGATAAATACTTGATTTGTTCTTAATTATGTGTGCTTAATTCTTATGTTGATATTTACGGGATATTGATTCAAGTTGAATGTGCTTAGATGGTGGAGCAAAAGTCCCTGCCTAGGAGTAGATCTAGCATAATTAAGTGGAGTTGATCGCGCGTCTAGAGATAGGGTGACGAGATTTTGCCGGATTAGGGTGAAACCTAATATGGGAGTCCATAGATCAAGTTAATACGATTCTAGGGGTTTTAATTAGAAAGAGATTTCAATTAATCAACCTAAGGTTAGACGTTATTCACCTCGAGAGAGGGTTTAATACAAATTAGGGAATCTTAAGATCAAGTCAAGTGAATAAATCGTCTGGTCCAGTGTTAGATAACAAGTGAAGTCTAGGTGAATTCTTCCTAAGGGTATCGTCTTAATCAACTGTGTTTTCCCAAAAAGTTATTTCCCCAACTCATTCTTTTTGTCTTTGAATCTTAGCTTAGTAATCAGTTAGTTTTAGATTAAACAACCAATCACTTAATATTTAGGCTAAATAATAGAAAGAAGGTTATTATTAGTACTTTTAATTCCTTTGGGTTCGACAATCCGGTCTTGCCTAAGCTATACTACTGTTCGATAGGTGCACTTGCCTTAAGTCGTTGTCAGAGTTAGTTTCCAGGTTCGATCATTCTCTTTATAAATTTTAAGACTTAACAAAATAACGATCAAGTTTTTGGCGCCGTTGCCGGGGAACTAAAATATTAAGAAAGCCCTATTTTTATTACTTTAGCCATTATTTTTATTTTTCCGTAATTTATTTTTATTTTTATTTATTTTAGTTTTAACCTTGCTAATTTTCTTTCTTTCTTTTCCACACAGGTACCTCTAGTTTATGATTAGAAGGAACCTGAAAGGACCACTAGTATACGACAGTGATATTGAAGCTACCGCTTGCAGGAATCGCAGAGAAATTAGGCGAATCCTAAATTACAGAGAAGAAGAAAAACAAGGCGGATCCAATCCTACTGAAGGGATGGACGAGAATAACCCACCACCACAAGATGTGGCAGAAAACAATGCTCTACGTACTATGTATGATTATGCTAAACCTCATTTAACAGGAGCAGAATTGAGTATTGTTAGGCCTGCTATAGCTGTAATTATTTTGAATTAAAGCCTAACGCTATACAAATGATTCAACAATTTGTTCAATTTGATGGTTTGCAGGATGAAGACTCGAATACTCATATAGCTAATTTTTTAGAGTTCTGTGATACCTTTAAAATAAATGGCATTTCTGATGATGCCATACGTCTTTCGTTATTTCCCTTTTCATTAAGGAATAAAGCCAAACAGTGGTTAAACTCGTTACCACGAGGGTCAATCACTACATGGGACCAAATGACTAAAATTTTTATTAAAATATTTCCCACAGGCCAAAATGGCCAAATTACGGAATGATATATCTTCTTTTGTGCAGATGGATTTAGAGACATTATACGATGCATGGGAGAGATACAAGGATCTCTTGAGAAGGTGTCCGCACCATGGTTTACTCTTATGGCGCCAAGTCCAAACTTTCTATAACGGTGAAAACCCCTCAACGAGGCAACTAATTGATTCAGCCACCGGTGGAACGCTAAAGAACAAAACTCCTGAAGCAGCCTACGAGTTTATTGAAGAGATGTCACTGCATAACTATCAGTGGCAGGTTATAAGGACAAAACCAACAAAATCAGCCGGAGTTTTCAACCTCGACGCAGTAACTATGCTATCAATTAGGGAGAGATAATGAATAAAAAGCTTGATAGTTTGTGTTATTCGCAGGTACATACAATAATGCAGTGCGACGCAAGTGGAACTGTGGCAAATCCTGAGTACCCACCCTACCAACCGGGCACAGAAAACGAATAGATGAACTATATAGGTAATAATTTAGAACTAATAATAACCCTTATAGTAATACTTATAATCCAGGTTGGAGGAACCACGCAAATTTTTCATGGGGATGTCAAGGAAGTCAAGGAAATCAAAGACAACAACCTCCTCAAAATTTCCAAAATCAGCTATATCCACAAGAATAGAAGCCGAACCTCAAAGAGATGTTGACAAAATTCATGGCAGCCAAAGAAAACTATCTCCAAGACACTGAGGCAACACTTATAAACCAACAAACATCGATGGAAGGGATCAAGAACCAAGTTGGAGAACTTACTAAGTTAGTCGGGGAAGTTACAAACTCAGTTGGACAACTTATGAAGTTAATGTCCGAACGACCGCGAGGGTGTCTACCAAGCAACACCGAGATTAACCCAAAGGAGCAAATCCAAGCCATAATAGCTCATGAAAATGTAAGGTTAGATGAACCCAATTCAATTCAAGAAAGTGAGGTAGAAGAAGGTAAAGTTGAGGTAACACAAGAAAAGCCAAAATCGGTAATCAAAGAGTACCAACCTCGCATACCTTATCCCGAAGCGTTAAAGAGAGACGATATAGAGGAACAGTTCGATAAGTTTCTTAAACTTTTAAATAAATTACATATTAACTTACCGCTTCTTGAAGCTCTATCATAGATGCCAGATTCGAGGAAATTTTTAAAACAACTCCTGACGAATAGGCGTAAGTTAGACGAGGAGTCGCATGTGGAGTTAAACGCAATATGCTCAGCAATTCTACAAAATAGACTACCATGAAAGCTAAAAGATCCAGGGAGTTTTACAACTCCATGTTTAATTGGTAGTTTATCTATTGATAATGCCTTAGCTGATTTAGGGGCAAGTATAAATGCCATGCCCTATAAAATGTTTAAGCAGCTAGGTCTAGGGAAACCCAAACAAACTAGGATGAGTATACAATTAGTTGATAAAACTGTTAGAATTTCTAGGGGTATTATCGAAGATGTTCTCGTAAAAACTGATAAATTCATTTTCCCAGTAGATTTTGTTGTCTTAGACATGGATGAGTATAATTCGATTCCTTTAATTTTAGGAAGACCCTTTTTAGAAACTGCCAGGACTAAAATTGATGTTGGCACAGAAGAACTCATTCTTAGTGTAGGTGACAAATCGATCAATCTACAAGCTCTTGACTCGACCAAGACATCAAATGATGAAGGTGAGAAAGTAAATTCTGTTGATGACCAATTTGTTCACCTTTCACCACAGGATCCACCACAAAGCCACAGACCTGAGCCGGATCATAGACCTCGTGAAAATAAAAAAAAACTATATAAGGAACAATGCCTTAAGGTCGATAAACCAGACGAATGGAAAAAACACTTTAAAGAAGAACCAAACCACACGAAGTAAAATCAAAGGAGACCTCAGAAGAGCTCGTAGGAACATCAAATCACTTCAAAATAGGAGATAAGGTATGGATGAACAAAGAAGATCCTCGAATCATCCCATTAGACCCAAATACAACCGGAGAAATCCCTCTTGAGGTATGCAATATCTTCCCATACGAAATAGTCGAGGTAAGCAATCCCATATTCGACACTTTTAAGGTAAATGCTTCTCAACTTAAACTTTATCATGAAAATAAAACTGACAGCATGAGGGAAGATGTTCAAACCTTCAAACCACCATGATTATACAAACGAAGGGAAAGTCCATCTTAATACTTTAAACGAGCACTTCTCGGGAGGCAACTTGAGTACTAACCTTAAGTACTTTACATTTTTTTATGTTCTTTTATTTTATTTTCTTTTCTTCTTTCTGAATGCCTAGTTGTAAACTAACCAAAAGCGCAGATTCCCAGGTCACACGGCCTTGCACACGACCGTGGTCGTGGCCGTGTGGAAGTACAGAATCTCTGTATTGACAATGGTAGAAGAGGTACAAGTCAGAGGGGATCAAATCTTTAAGTCACGGACTCCAACCACCACCCCACGAGCACCAGCAGAACACCACGGCCGTGCAACGCGATCGTGGTCGACACTGACTTCTCAAAAATGGGTGTGGCAGTCTAAAAAATGAGCGTAGGGAAACAACACATCTCATAACACGGCCGTGTGAGGCAGCTGTGTGAATAGACATGCCCATAGTCCACAGGTGTGAGGAGGTGCTAGAATTCAAAACTCTATTTAAACTCCCCCTACTTCCCACTTTTCACCCCATTCTCATTACTTTTCATCCCCACCATTCTTCTCCTAACAAAGCCCCTGTTCTACCTTAACGATGTCAAAGAAGCAGAAGGATTCAAACACAATCTCCTTATCGGAGACCGATCTACATAAGTTCATGCCAGCCGCTTCAACCTTCCAACACGCCAAGGGTCTTCAGACCTTTTCGGTTCTATTTTTCTTTTCTCTTTTGCTTCAATTTCCTTATCATTACTTCTCTTCTGCTTAATTTAGTTTATTTTATTCTAGTTTCTTAGTTTTAGGTTCTTTAGGTTGCTAGGGAATCACACCAGAACCACGACCATTGGCTCAACACAGCCTTAGAAATCACACCCACCTCACGAACCATCCAACAATAAGGACTTTTCAGTCCATTAATCTTTTCTTTTACTTTTATTTTCCTTCTTAGTCTCCTTCTTTTTATTTTCTTGTCCTTAAATACATAATTAGTTTATTTTAAATATGTCTTAATAATTCTTGGCTAATCCGTCATGAGTTTCCCAATTTCTTCATCTAGCACAGTGACTATTGGCATCCACCACAGCACCATCGCCTCCTCTTCCAAATCAGGCCGGGAATAGTGATCCCAAAAAAGATTCAGGAAGTCTCACTTCTCCCCTTCTCTTTTGATTTCAATATCACATGATTATTTATCTATCTTTGTACATTGGGGGCAATGTACATCTTAAATGTGGGGGGTAGAAGTGCCTAACTTTTTGCATTATTCTCAAATCCCTAAATTGTATCTAGTTCTTAAGAAATTTTCTCATATTACTAATTAGGATGAAATTTTTGATGATTTTTATGATTTTTATTGAAATGTTTTGGATTAAGTCATAGTTAATTTTGCATTGATAATTAAACTTTAAGATACTAGAGAATCAAGCATGATAAGTCTATTTTTCAGAATTAAAAATTTTCTAGGTTGTTGAGCTGAATTTGAATATTATCTTGAAGTTTGAAATTTACAGGGATTGATGTCAAATATCCATAATTTTTGTGAGATTTTGAGCATTATAGAGCATATATTCTTTTTCATGCTCACTTTATTGATTATGAGTATGTCAACACTGAATTGTTATTCTAGAACTTGCCTCGATTATACATGTCAAGACCACATTTTTGATTTGATATACTGAGATGATAAAGGCACCTAAGTTTTAACCCATTCACTCCACTAAAAAGCCTACCTTCACAATTAACCCCTAGTGAACCTTGTTGATTCTAACAACCCTTTTTATTGATTCACCCAATAATATTAACCCAAACCCCCGCTTGTATTTGTTATCACAATTCCTTTGACTACCCTTCTATCGATAATTAATTTGATCAATTGCCTAATTACTTTATTTCAGTTGATAAATTCTTTCTTATATTATGTATTTATTGATTTGTTCTTAAAAAAAATGAAGTATATTCATTATTAGTTCTATGTTCTAAGAGCTTGTATGTTTAAATCCAACATCTTGAAGAAGAAGCTCGTATTATTAGTATTTTAAATTTTCATGTGATGTAATTATTCAGGTTATCAGTTCATTTTTCTAAAGTTAGGTAACTTGTCAATTCAATCTCGATTCTAAACCTTCTAATTCAGCCTTTATCCACACCTTTAACCCAAGCCACGTTACAACCCTATTAAAGACCTTTTGATTTGTGTATCATCTCATATTACAGTGGTGGAGATTTGATTTTTAGGCAAGCCTATGGGATTAACTTTTCAGGTTTGACTTATGAGTGTTTTTTTCTTGAACCTTAAACACTTCGAGTGCTTTGAGTGAATCTTTAGTGAGGATGTCAATCCTTGTTGGTTTTAAATTAAAGGTAATTATTTAGATAATGGGAGACATCTATGTTTTCATGCTACAAATATATGACTTAGAATTGTTTGAATCTTTAGGAGTCTTTGAGTTAAATTATCCATGTATAAATTATCTATGAATTATGATGAGGCATTGTTAATGAGAATTATGAATTGTGGAAAGTTTGTTTTAATTGTAAGTTGAGAATTTTGCTTGAGGACAAGCAAAAGCTTAAGTGTGGGGGTATTTGATAAACCGTAAAGGTAACATATTTTAATCCCACATTTAGCATACGTTTGGATGATTTATACTCAGGAAAGCACTTAAGGATAAAAAGAACAAGAAACAGGCTTAAAACGGACAAAATTGGGCCAACTCAGGAAATCAACACGGCCTGGGCCAAAGCACGAATTCCACATGGCCTGGGCCCAAGACCACACGGCCGTGCCTCTTAAGAAGAGTCGACCATGGCCTGGACCCCGAAATGCACGGTCGTGCCTCATCAACAGGTTTGACCACGGCCTAGCCTCGAATCACGCGAACGTGTGCCATGGGCGTGGCCCTGCTGCAGAAAAGAATATGTAACAGCCCAATTACGAACCTAATCAGAATGGTGGTTTCGAAACCATGAATTCGGGATATAAAAAAATATTTTAATACTTTATTTGATATTTTTACTATATGTTTGAGCATGTGTTAAAATATCGTAGATTAATTTATCTGTTTGGGTGTTTAATTTTGGAAAAAGGGATTAAATTGTATAAGTGGTAAAAGTAGCCCATTTATTTAATTACGTGATTAAATTGCCTTGACTTCTTTTGTAGGAGCACTTAAGTTTCAATTTACCATTTTAAATGGTAGTGGACGGCAAGTGACCTTAATTTGGGTTGAATTATATTATAATTTTATTATTATATGATAGTGGAATGTTATAATATGTATTAATATTATTAAAATAAAAGAAACATGTTTTATTTTCATCTCTCTTCCTCATCATCTTCACCGAAACTTAACAAAGAAAAGAAGAAATTTGAGCTTCCATTTATCCGGCCATTGCATGTCACATTAAGGTGAGTGTTTGAGCTTGGTTTTTTTAAATTTTTACATTTTTGAGTTAGTTATCTTGAGTATTATCAAACCCATGTTGAAACTTTTGAGTTTGAAGCATGTTATAGATTCGGCCATGGATGAGTGTTATATGCTTGAAATCAACATGTTTTGAGTAGGAAATTTTGATGGAATGGAGTATGATGGCTTAAATTCTGAAAATAATTAGTTGAGGGTCTAAAATGCTAAATAAATGGCTTGAATGGACTTGTATAGGGATGAAGAGTATTTGGCCCTTAAGAAGTTAATTCAAATTTCATATATTTTGTATTTTGTGCTTTAGGGGGACTAAATTGTAAAAATTGTAAATGATAAGGGTAAAATGGTAAATTTTATAATTATGTGTTTTTGGGATTGAATTGAGTAAAAATGTATTTGAATAAGTTTCATTTGGCATTATTTAGAACAAGAGCAAAAGGAAAAGGAATTGGATCGGGGAAAATCAAAATTAAACGAGTAGCCGGGAAGCTTAAATTGTCAACTTTTGATGTAAGTTTATAAGCAATTGAATTATTTGGATGTTTATTATAATGTAATATACATGTTCAAATGAAATAATGAAATGGATTATTCAATTTTCCGAATGAGATATGGAAATATAAAGATGGTTAGCTGAATGTATTTGATGATGTTCATGTGTATATGATTATCCATTGAATGGTTAAAGTAAGTATGACAAAGTCTATTCTTGTTGAATGAGTAGCGTGTGAAATTAAATATTTTTATTATCCGAATGTGGGTTGAATTATGCATGAAATTGATATATATATATATATATATATTTGGTTGAATAAATTGCTTATGAATTGAGTAGAGGTTCAAATGTGGACCTTGAGATAGGGGATGGGGGTGATCAAATAATTAACTATGTGTATGTATATATGTGTGTGGCCGATCGAATATATGTATATAAGTATGTTATATGCATGAAAAGTGAATGTGTATATATATATATATATATATATGTGTGTGTTATGTACAAAAGGAGGAAGTCAGATAAATTGGGGCACTATGTGTGCGAATTTATTCACCAAGCACTGTGTGTGCGAAATTGGTTGAATGGCACTATGTGTACGAATTTATTCACCGAGCACTGTGTGTGTGAAATTGATTGAATGGCACTGTAACACCCCAAATGTAATATCCGAAATTAGGGCTTGTGCATTATTGCTTAATTGTATGAAGTAGCATGCCTATGTGTGTTTGAATGTGTTGTATGAATTTTTGAGAACTTCAAAGTGTAGGTAAATGCCTTAGAAAATATTAGATTTTAAGTATTAAATGGGAGCTAAGCTTGATAGGCCTTAAGGGAATTTGTAGGAGTTTTTGGACATAAGATTGGGCTTGGTAAAGTGGCATGGAGGTGCCACTTAGGGCCTTGGTAGGTGAGGCCATAAGCAGGGGAGAGGGGCTCAGGTTCAAGTTGCAGAGGAAGCAAATGGGAGTTTGTTTTTGCGTCAAGGAGGGGAGGAATGTTGGACGGCATTGGGGCTTTAAAAGGAGGAGGATAAGACTTGGTTTTTCTTTTAAAATTTGGCTAGGAAGAAGAGATAAAGGTTGACTTATTCAAATTCTTTTGAATGAGCACCATGGAGAGAATATAGGAGAAAAATGTGGGATTTGATAGGGGAAGAGAGTGGTGGCCGAATATAGGACTCTAAGGGGTGGCATTTTCGGTTTTGAAGCTTGATAAGGAGGGTGTGCCAAAATTTAGACCTTTCTCTTCTCTCTAAGTGTCGTTCTTTCTCTTGTGCAAAAGTCATCAAGTTTTGACTCCCTTCCTCTTTGATTTGTGACCGAAACTTTATAGACCATTAAGGTCACTAGCATTTTTTTTTCTACTTCTCCTCTATTTGTTTCTTGGCCGAACCTATACCTCTTTCCCCAAACCTCTTCTTTTATTTTGTGTTAGCCGAATACCATTGCCGAATTGCTCAACCCCTTCTTCTCTTCTTTTCTTTCACAATTCTTTAAAAAATCAAAATAGTCAGGTGATTGTCAAATTCTCCTAAGCCTTTTCCATTCTTCTTTTCTTCATATAATTTCAACTCCACACCTATTCTCTTTGATAGCTGAATCTCAATCTTAGTGTGGGCCGATTCTTTGCAAAGTCGAGGGAATTCATCTTTAAGGAAAGGTTGCGACAACTCCTCTTCGTTTGGGATTTATGTCATGGCCGAATGGCTCTACGACTCTTTAAAGTGTGTTAAAGTCGATTGTAGGGGAAGGTACAGCCTAACGCAGGAGATCTTTCGGGATTCTTATAGCCAATGTTTGCAGAAGTGATCCTTCGGGATTTGTGTTATCAAGGTAAGTAATATGTGGTATTCGGCCAAGGGCCATCTTCATAGTTTCCATGTATTAAAGCCGATTCTAACCATTGATAAATAGGGATTTCGACAACTTCAGGAGCAAGTGACCATTTTGGGATTTAGATCCACAAGGTAAGGGACTATGAACATTCTACCAAGGCCATATTTAAGTGATTAAATGTTGGCGAATTCGACTTTGATTTTTAGGAAGTGTACACTCTATTTCTGTTGACTTTTGGGATTCAAAGAAAGCATTAGTATCGTGTGTAGCCCACACACTAAATCTTAATAGATTTATGGTAACATTTTAATATATGTGTTAATGAAAGTATGTGAACGTGGCTAAAGGTACCATACAATGGGACGAAACATTCTGTGCACGTAATCTTTAATATTACGTCAATAAATGTTATGAACATGTGAAATATGGCACATAAGTGAATATTGATAAGAATGTGAAATAAGGCATAAAGCATGATATTGGTATGATTTCTATGACATGGGGCATATGGGTGTTATTTTAAGGGAAATGGTCCGTGGTTTTACCACGAAATCAGTGACTCATGTCACGTGTCTCAATGTGGTGACTTATGTCACAAAATATTATCTGGTGGCTATGCCACAATTTATAAGGGTGATGTGCCGATCGCTCTGCGTGACGCCTTCGATGATGTG
The DNA here is from genome assembly GCA_025506655.1 of Gossypium rotundifolium. NCBI lineage: Eukaryota > Viridiplantae > Streptophyta > Magnoliopsida > Malvales > Malvaceae > Gossypium > Gossypium rotundifolium. The sequence goes on along the minus strand of CP106722.1, from coordinate 183,521,587 downwards.
TAGCGGATGGAGGGTCGACTTAGTAGTCCCCACGGTGTGATGGTTGGTATAGGTGATGTGTAGCGGATGGCTATCTAGGTTTGGGTTCGGGTTTGCATCATTGACTATATATGTTTTATATGTATGATTTGACATGCCTAAATTGATTGAGAGTTTGTGTGATGGTTACACATTGAGTCTGCTTTGACTCACCCGTTGTGGGATATCTTTTCAGTGACACTCAGTAATGGACCGGGTCGGCAGGAGCTCAGTGGTGGCCATGCTCAGCTCAGAGTTTTTCTATTTTCATTGTTTTTTTATTTTATTTAAGTATTTCAGATTTATTTTTGGGTTTTGCTTTGATGTAATTATGGCCATTATTATTATCTGTTTTAAGTAAGCGTTTGAAATTGGTTTATTATGATAATGTTATTATTAAGTTGAGATTAAATAATTTTTCTTAAAAATGCAAACAAATATTTAAATGTTTTGACACATAAACAACACCGTTTTCAATTTGAACCTAAGACCAAATCAAATGATCTGCAAAAACACACAAATTTTTCCAAAGTAGCAAACAAGAATTGAACTGTTTTACTCAAGGAACATACCAGATCTGATCAAGGCTCGTGGGCCGGGTTTGGGGTGTTTCAATTTGGTATCAGAGCCCAGTTTAAAACTCGACCTTGGGGGCTTCATGGGCTCAAAACGTTTTCTTTCTTTTGAAAGTGGATTTTACTAAGAAATGAGCAAGTTTTCTAGCATGGCACCTGAGTCTCCGGCCTGAAGTCCACCAAGTAAGTACCCCTAACTCTTCTGTGATTTGTATGTGGGAAATTATGGACGTAGATTAGTAAATTAGGAATTAAACCCTAGGATTAGTCTACTTCAACACCAAGATACATAAAACTTAAAATCTAACCAAACAAACCTATGACTGAGTCGCTGAGTTTAAGGTGTGGCAACCGTTGTGCGCATGTCTAGGATTGGATTCAGGGGGAGCTTGGTATTTAAGCAGTCCTAGTGACTCACCTCCTCACCGCTCGAATCCTACCTGGTGCGTAGTGACGGTTCACCCTAACCAAGAGGACTCAGCCACAGGCTAAGCCCAATAATTAAAACCCAAAAGGGACCGTGACCCTGTTTTGCAAAATTCTAAAGTCGAACCATGATTATAAAAATTTCAAAGTACCCTTGATTTAAAAAAAATGAATGACCAAAATACCCTTGATTTGCAAATTGACCAAATTACCCCTAACTTTGCATAAATGACCAAAATACCCTCGAATGGAAAGTTATCAAATACCCTCAAATTAAAAATTTTCAAAATACCTTTATTTCGTTAAAATCACCTGGAACCACATTTTGCAAAAATTACCGAAATGCCCCTAGTTTGGAAAATTACAAAAATACCCTCAGTGCATAAATTACCATTTTACCCTTGAAATTTTCTTACCAAGTATTTCAATTTTGTAAAAATGCCAAAATCTCTACCTTGTGAAATTTTCAAATACCCTAATTTGGAAAAATTACCAAAATACCCCTATAGGATAAAATAACAAAAATACCCCTGGGTAGTGGAAAACAACAAACAATGACAACTACAACAATTTTCTGTAATGAACGCAAGTTCATGAATGTGATTGAATGAATGAATTGAGACTGTATGTGTATGGAATCGAAAGAACTACTCCTTATAACAATTGAACATAAGACTGCTCGTGATAAATCAGTGGAACAAAAACTAATTTATAAAATTCTTTAATCAGATAAACGCGATTCGAAAGTATGAACTCTAGGGGCGTGGTCGTAACACGTGGGTAGTGGTAGAGGTGAATGACCGTGTCGAGCCCATTAGGTCCGGACAAGGTCGAAAATGAAATGCCGCCACCACCACCACCGATGTGGAATATCGAGGATCGACGGGAAGATGCACGATATCACGAGCGATCTCTGCGAGTTCTAAAAAGGGTGGCTGGAGCAGGTGGAGGCATGGGAGCTCGAAAGTCGGTACCTGAGCAACTTCAAGCTAATGGAGCTGAGTTTTTCCGTGGAGTATTTGGTGTAGCACCCAATACGGCTGAGTATTGGTTAGAGGTGACGGAACGGATTATGGACGACTTGGACCTAACTGTCGAGGAGAAACTAAAAGGGGTAGTGTCGCTACTCCGCGATGAGTCATATCAATGGTGGCTCACGGTTCGGGATGGTGCTGCCGCTGATGATCTTACATGGGAATACTTTAAGATGGCGTATCAGAAGAAGCACATTGGGACCAGTTATGTGGATGCGCAGAGGAAGGCATTTTTGAGGCTGGTTCAGGGAAAAAAGTTCATAGTGGAATACGAGGCAGAATTTCTAAGGTTGAGCCGATATGCTCGAGGTATTGTGTCAACGGAGCATGAACGATGTGTTCAGTTTGAGGACGGACTGAGGGATGACCTGAGGTTGTTGATAGCTCCACAACATGAGCGAGAGTTTGTCGTGCTGGTGGAGAAGGCTAAGGTAGCCGAAGGGATTAAGGACTCGGTGAGGCAGAATACGGATTGAAATAGGTAAAAGAGAGGTTTTGGACCATTAGGGTCATCTGAAAATGTGCAAAGAGGCCTAGAAGTGATGGGCCACGCGGTCAGCAGGCTGCTACGGGAGGACAGTACCGTACTTACGGCCAGTGTGGAAAGATGCACTTGGAGGAGTGTTGGAAGAAGACCGGAGGATGTTTTAAGTGTGGGTCCAAGGACCACATGATTAAGGACTATCCTATGAGAACAGAAAGGGGCCGACCAGTAAGTCAGGGTCCTAATCAGGCTGGAAGAGGAGGACAGCAGCCACCGCGGGGTCGTGATTTGGCTGGCAGAGGTAATGGTTCTAGTAGAGGATGGGGAACACCCGCAGAGTTAGTATCTGACAGAGGCAAGATAGCTGGTCCGTGTATGCGATTCACGGGAGGGAGGATGGAGACGCACCGGACGTCATAACCGGTATGTTCCTTGTAGCTGACAAACCTTACTTTGCTCTAATTGATGTTGGCTCTACCCACTCTTATTTGTATATAGAGTAGTTGAAACACTAGGCTTAGCCTCTAAACCTGCCTAATAGGGAGATGACCGTAGTAAGCCCATTAGGTCAAATCGTAGTAATAAATAAGATATTTGAGTGTACCTCTAGAGCTTGAGGAGTGGTATTTCTGCCGACTTGATGGAACTACCCTCGAGAATTTGATCTCATCCTTGGCATGGATGGCTAGTGGAACACCAGTCGTATTGGATTGTGCAAAGCGAATGGAGTTAAGGACGGGAGGATAAGGCGATAATTATGATAGGAGAAAGAAGAAACTACTTGTCTAACGTAGTTTCGCTTTAAAACTAATAAGATGGTTCGGAAAGGGTGCGAGGCATTTTTATCTTTGTTAATACGTTGGATGTAAAGGAAGGGGGAGTTAGTGGGGTTAGAAACGAAGAGAATTTGTGGATGTTTTTCGGAGGAGTTACAGAATACCCCGAATAGGGAAGTGGAGTTCAAAATTGACTTGTCGCCGTACAACTCCCGTGTCAATTGCCCGTCTGCATGAATGGCACCAAAGGAGTTGGTTGAGCTCAAGGCTTAGATCCAAGAGCTGCTAGACCGTAGGTTTATTCGACCCAGTGTGTCTCTATGGGGAGCACCGGTCTTGTTTGTGAAGAAGAATGATGGAACTATGCGCATGTGCATAGATTATCGTCAGTTGAATAAGCTGACCATCAAGAACAAGTACCCTTTGCCAAGAATAGACGACTTGTTCGATCAGCTTAAGGGGGCCGCGGTATTCTCAAAGATAGATCTAAGGTCTGGATATCATCAGCTTAAGGTGAAGGAGGCTGATATCCATAAGACAGCTTTTCGGACAAGGTACGGGCATTATGAGTTCTTGGTAATGCCGTTTGGATTGACAAACGCCCCAACCGCATTCATGGACATGATGAACTGGGTTTTCAAACCCTATCTGGACCGGTTCGTTGTTGTGTTCATAGACGATATTTTAGTGTACTCGAAGTCTGAGAAGGAACATGATGAGCACCTCCGAGTCATGTTGCAAGTGTTAAGGGAGAAAAAGCTATATGCCAAGTTCAGAAGTGCGAATTTTGGCTGAAGGAAGTTACGTTCTTAGGACATGTGGTGTCTGCAGAAGGGATAAGGGTGGATCCTCGAAAGATTGAGGTAGTATTGGATTGGAAACCACCCAAGTCTATGGCAGAGGTTCGTAGCTTCTTGGGATTGGCAGGCTATGATAGAAGATTCGTAGAAGGGTTCTTATCAATAGCCGCACCTTTGACGAAGTTGTTGAGAAAGGGAGTACCTTTCGTATGGTCAGATAAGCAACAGGAGAGCTTTGAGAAGCTTAAGAGGGTCTTGACTGAAGCTCCATTTTTAATTCAGCCTGAGGCAGGGAAGGATTTTGTGGCGTATTGTGATGCTTCCCATACAGATTGGAAGGTGTCCTTATGCAGGACGGGAAGGTAGTTGCTTATGCATCTCGACAACTAAGGCCACATGAGGTTAACTACCCGATACATGATTTGAAATTGGCAGCAGTGGTCTTTGCTCTTAAGGTATGGAGGCACTACTTATATGGAGAAAAGTCAGTGATTTACACAGACCACAAGAGCCTGAAGTATTTGCTGACTCAGAAAGAGATGAACCTGAGACAGCGAAGGTGGGTAGAATTATTGAAGGACTATGATTGCTCTATAGAGTATCACCCGGGCAAGGCGAATATAGTGGCAGATGCCTTAAGTCGAAAAGTAGTGATGGAGTTAAGGGCGATGTTTGCACACCTTAGTTTGTATAACGACGAAAGTTTAATGGCAGAATTGTAAGTGAAGCCGACATGGATGAATGAGGTGAAAGAGGGACAGTTGGCAGATGATGATTTCAGTACTAAGCTACAGCAAGTGCAGAGTAGGGAGTTGGAGGATTATGGTATTAATGGCGATGGAGTATTGTGTTTCAAGGGAAATGTTTGTATGCCTAAGAATAAGGAGCTAAGGCAGAAAATTTTTCAAGAATCGCATAGTATTCCTTGTGCTATGCATCCTGGAGGCAGTAAGATGTATAGAGATCTAAGGGAACAGTTTTGGTGGCCTGGTCTTAAGCGAGAAGTTGCCCAATTTGTAGGGAAGTGCTTAACGTGTCAGCAAGTTAAGGCTGAACACCAAGTTCTGTCAGGGTTACTTCAGCCAATTAAGATTCCGCAGTGGAAGGGGAGAGAATTACCATGGACTTCGTTAGTGGGCTTCCCCTTACGCCTACTAAGAAGGACTTGGTATGGGTGATCATGGACCAGTTGACCAAGTCCGCACATTTCATACCAGTGCAGGTTGACTATTCTCTACAAAAATTGGCAAAGTTGTATGCAGCCAAGATTGTGAGGATACACGGAGTGCCGGTGTTGATTATCTCAGATAGGGATCTGAGGTTTACGTCTCGATTCTGGAAAGTGCTACATCAAGCTTTGGGCACCAGATTAGACTTCAGTACGGCATTTTATCCGCGGTCAGACGGTCAATCTAAACGAGTGATCCAAGTGTTAGAGGATATGTTGAGGGGCTGTATGATAGACTTCAGAGGAAGTTGGGAATAATATTTGCCTTTAGCGGAATTTGCGTATAACAATAGCTATCAGGAAAGTATTCGAATGGCACCGAATGAAGCACTGTATGGATGGAAGTGTCGCACTCCTACATGTTGGACAGAATTGGGAGAACGTCAGATTTTTGGTCCAGAAATTGTGGCAGAATCGAAGGAAAAGGTTAAGGTAATTCAGACACGATTGAAGAAGGCATCTGACCGACAAAAGTCATACGCAGATCTTAAATGGAAGGACATAGAACTTGCTGTGGGAGATCAAGTGTTTCTCAAAGTTTTGCCTTGGAAAAAGGTAATGAGATTTGGTCGCAAAGGGAAGTTAAGCCCAAGGTTTATAGGACCTTATCGGGTATTGAAGCGAGTTGGACCAGTGGCATACCAGTTAGAGTTACCTCCGGAGTTGCAGCAGATGCACAATGTATTCAATATTTCGATGCTACGTTATTATCGATCGGATCCATCTCATGTAGTTTCGGTTGAAGAGGTGGAACTAAGGCCAGATCTGTCCTATGAGGAAGAGCCGATCCAGATTCTGGAACGAGATGTAAAGGTGCTTCGGAGGAAGTCGGTCCTCCTGGTCAAAGTGTTATGGCATAATCATGGATCAAGGAAGCTTCTTGGGAGCCGGAAGAAGCAATACGATGGTAATACCCTCGCCTATTCTAGCCAGATAATTTTGAGGTCAAAATTATTTCAAGGGGGTAGAACTGTAATATCCGGGAATTAGGGCTTGTACATTATTGCTTAATTGTATGAAGTAGCATGCCTATGTGTGTTTGAATGTGTTGTATGAATTTTTGAGAACTTCAAAGTGTAGGTAAATGCCTTAGAAAATATTAGATTTTAAGTATTAAAGGGGAGCTAAGCTTGATAGGCCTTAAGGGAATTTGTAGGAGTTTTTGGACATAAGATTGGGCTTGGTAAAGTGGTATGGAGGCGCCACTTAGGGCCTTGGTAGGTGACGCCATAAGCAAGGGAGAGGGGCTCAGGTTCAAGTTGCAGAGGAAGCAAATGGGAGTTTATTTTTGCGTCAAGGAGGGGAGGAGTGTTGGACAACATTGGGGCTTTAAAAAGATGAGGATAAGACTTGGTTTTTCTTTTAAAATTCTGCTATGAAGAAGAGATAAAGGTTGACTTATTCAAATTCTTTTGAATGAGTAGCATGGAGAGAATATAGGAGAAAAATGTGGGATTTGATAGGGGAAGAGAGTGGTGGCCGAATATAGGACTCTAAGGGGTGGCATTTTTGGTTTTGAAGCTTGATAAGGAGGGTGTGCCGAAATTTAGACCTTTCTCTTCTCTCTAAGTGTCATTCTTGCTCTTGTGCAAAAGTCATCTAGTTTCGGCTCCCTTCCTCTTTGATTTGTGACCGAAACTTTATAGACCATTAAGGTCACTAGCATTTTTTTCTGCTTCTCCTCTATTTGTTTCTTGGCCGAACCTATACCTCTTTCCCCAAACCTCTTCTTTTATTTTATGTTAGCTGAATCCTCCTTTGCCACCATAGCCGAATTGCTCAACCCCTTCTTCTCTTCTTTTCTTTCACAATTCTTTCAAAAACTGAAATAGTCGGGTGATTGCCGAATTCTCCTAAGCCTCTTCCATTCTTCTTTTCTTCATATAATTTCAACTCCACACCTATTCTCTTTGATAGCCAAATCTCAATCTTAGTGTGGGCCGATTCTTTGCAAAGTCGAGGGGATTCATCTTTAAGGTAAGGTTGCGACAACTCCTCTTCATTTGGGATTTATGTCATGGCCGAATGGCTCTATGACTCTTTAAAGTGTGTTAAAGCCGATTGTAGGGAAGGTACACCCTAACGCAGAGATCTTTCGGATTCTTATAGCCAACGCTTGCGTAAGTGATCCTTCTGGATTTGTGTGATCAAGGTAAGTAATATGTGGTATTCGGCCAAGGGCCATCTTCATAGTTTCCATGTATTAAAGCCGATTCTAACCATTGATAAATAGGGATTTCGACAACTTCAAGAGCAAGTGACCGTTTCGGGATTTATATCCACAAGGTAAGGCACTATGAACATTCGGCCAAGGCCATATTTAAGTGATTAAATGTTGGCCGAATTCTGACTTTGATTTTTAGGGAAGTGTACACTCTATTTCGGTTGACTTTTCAGGATTCAGTGAAAGTATTAGTATCAGGTGTGTAGCCCCACACTAAATCTTAATAGATTTATGGTAACGTTTTAATATATGTGTTAATGAAAGTATGTGAACGTGGCTAAAGGTACCATACAATGGTATAGAACATTCAAGTACGTAATCTTTAATATTACGTCAATAAATGTTATGAACATGTGAAATATGGAACATAAGTGAATATTGATAAGAATGTGAAATAAGGCATAAAGCATGATATTGGTATGATTTGTATGACATGGGGCATATGGGTGTTATTTTAAGGGAAGTGATCCGTGGTTTTACCACGAAATCAGTGACTCATGTCACGTAATCGAATGTGGTGACTTATGTCACAAAATATTATCTGGTGGCTATGCCACAATTTATAAGGGCGATGTGCCAGTCGTCTGCAGTGACTGCCTTCGATGATGTGTAGCGGATGGAGGGTTGACTTAGTAGTCCCCACGGTGTGATGGTTGGTACGGGTGATGTGTAGCAGATGGTTATCTAGGTTTGGGTTCGGGTTTGCATCATTGACTATATATGTTTTATATGTATGATTTGACATGCCTAAATTCATTGAGAGTTTGTGTGATGGTTACACATTGAGTCTGTTGACTCACCCCATTGTGGGATATCTTTTCAGGTGACACTCAGTAATGGACCGGGTCGGTAGGAGCTCAGTGGTGGCCATGCTCAGCTCAGAGTTTTTCTATTTTCAATTTTTTTTATTTTATTTAAGTATTTCAGATTTATTTTGGGGTTTTGCTTTGATGTAATTATGGCCATTATTATTGTCTGTTTTAAGTAAGCGTTTGAAATTGGTTTATTATGATAAGGTTATTATTAAGTTGAGACTAAATAATTTTTCTTAAAAATATAAACAAATATTTAAATGTTTTGACACATAAACAACACCGTTTTCAATTTGAACCCAGCACCAAATCAAATGATCTGCAAAAACACACAAATTTTTCCAAAGTAGCAAACAAGAATTGAACTGTTTTACTCAAGGAACATACCAGATCCAGTCAAGGCTCGTGGGTCGGGTTTGGGGTGTTTCACCAAACCCGGTCAGTACACCACAACCGGATCTGGCATGCCACTGAGTGATACCTTTTTTTTAAAAGCGAAAGGTTGCCGGATAATTTTCTTAGAAAACCTTTTTTAGTACGTACAGTTCAGAAATCCTTGCTTGAAGTCTACCTATCGTTGTTTTTAGAAAACATTCAAGTTATCTTTGTTATCATATTTTAAGTGGTGTTACCCGATGGCAACGCTTTAAAGAAAAACGATGGAGCTATAGTTTTGAAAAACATTACCCTTTACCGGTTAATTTAACAAAACCATATATCCAACATAGTTAAAATAATAGCAATAATAAAATAAAACCAAAACAAATCTTAGCGGCCTTATTACATAACCCAAACCAAAATTTAAAATTTAAATAGTAACTAAAAGAAATCAAAATCCAATGAACATGCATGGTCACTCGAGTCCTCCCTACTCCATCTCCACAATCTATTCATCTCAGAAATATAAGGGAAGGGTGAGTCACCAAGACTCAGTGTATAAATCCCCAACCCGATAGTGCATTCACTTACACAAACTATCAGTAGCAATATGCAAATCATGCAAAACATGCAACCTATAACCTAGCCATCCAAACACCTTTAACTACCCCGTGTTGTCAAAACCACTGGTGGTCAAACCACTGGTGACCGTAGTCACAAATATATCGGTGTGGTCAAAACCACTGATGACCGAGTCACAAATCAAGTGATGGGGACAACCCATCGTGTGGTCAAAACCACTGATGACAATCCCGTAAATAATCTCGTGGGGCCAACCCATTGTGGTACCAAACCACTGGGACGAGTCACAAATCGATATGTGGTCAAAACCACTGGTGGTCAAAACCACTGGGACTTAGTCACAATTTATAATATCAAGACGGAGCCAACCTGTCGCGTGGTCAAAACCACTGGTGACAGTCCAATATAAACCATCCCCCTCCTCTCATCATACCCATCATCATGTTCATAACATACATGCCATAGTATCGAATGATCATGCAAATAACATATAACATAGCATCAACAGATCATGACGATGTATACTAAAAGTCACATAACAGGGGAATTATCCGGTTTCTAAGCTCATGTCCACAAAGCATACTCACTGATTCAATAGTGATAACGGTAACACAATAAGCATATTATCTAAATAGGAGTGTGTAAGTGTTACACACCTGGCTATATGTAGATCTAATACAAAATCCTGAAACTACACGGTACTACAAGATCCCGAAACGTATGACCTCACTGCACCTTCAGCCGATTTGGTTTCCAACCAAATCCCAAAGCCACATAAAGAGCCTCCTTGCAATCGGCCACACTCTTTATAATCGATTCGTCTAATCAAACGCCAATGTTCGGCACCCCTAAATGATGTTAAAGGTTTCGACTCCTAGAGTTTCAACTATGATCCACAAGGAAGAGAAGAGGAGAAATCGTAAGAGAGGGAGAGGGAAATAGTTTCGAATAGGAGAAGAAAAGAAGATTCGATTAGGTCCTGAGAAGATTCGGCTATTGAGGTTTTCAAGAAAAAGATGAATCAATAATGGAAAGGGAGATAGGTATGGTGTTTTCGGCTTTTAAGAATAGCCAAGATGAAGAAAAGAAAGAGGATGGGGAAAAAGAATTCGGCAAGGTGAATGAAAAGAGATTTCGGCACAAATGGTGAGAGACCACCAAGGCACATTCGGCCACTACCAAAAAGACCCCAAACTGATTGCCCCTTAGCTCAAAACACCCCTTGCCAATTTCGCCTGGACACTTCCTTCCCTAGAGTTCAAATTCGGCCAAACACCTTCAAATGAGTTTGGAAATATTCAAACTCCTATGGTTCCTCCCCTCCACCAATTCAAATCTGTTTGAACAGGTCAAACTCCTCAAATTTCTCCTATCTATCCATTCAAAGGAGTCCCACCTGAGTACTCCTCCTCCAACTTGTGGCATCAAAAAAAAAAAAAAGAAATAGCAAGGAGTGCAATTCCTGCTGCTCGAACATAGGCACTCCCAACCTGCTTGTGGTGTTACTCCTCTAACACCCTAGTGGCGCCTCCTTGCCACCTTTCCCATTGATTTCTTGTGTCAAACTTCCCCAATAAAATCTCTTAACCCCTCTCTCCCTTAACTCCATTTCCTTAAATGCCAAAACAAAATTCTTAGCCCTAACTCAGGGTTATAACTAGACCCCAAAACATGTTAAATGAACATTATAGAAAATTCATCACATGCGACACAAGCAAAACGCAGAACCCCCCGATTAAGGATGTTATAGTTCCACCCCCTTAAAAATAATTTCGACCTCGAAATTACCTGGTCAAAAGAGTTGAGGGTATTGCTGCCGCATCACATCCTCTGGTTCCCACGTGGCCTCCTCCATACCCTGGTTCTGCCATAATACCTTCACTAGGGGAACTGACTTCCGTCGCAAAACCTTGACATCCCGATCCAAAATTCGTACCGGTTCTTCCTCGAAAGACAAGTCAGGGCTCACCTCTATCTTCTCAACTGGTACCATATGTGACGGATCTGATCGATAGCACCTAAGCATCGAAACATGGAAGACGTCGTGAATTTGACTTAATTTTGCCAGTAGCTCAAGCTAATAAGCTACCGGTCCAACTCGCTTCAACACCGTATACGACCCGATAAACCTAGGGCTTAGTTTCCCTTTTCGCCCAAATCTCAACACTATCTTCCATGGCGATACCTTCAGAAAAACCTTATCACCTATTGCATACTCTATATCTCTGCGTTTTAGATCGACGTAAGACTTCTGCCTGTCCGACGCTTCCTTGAGATGAGCCCGAATCACCTTAACCTTATCCTCAGTTTCTGCCACCAAATTCGGACCCAAAACATGCCGTTCACCCAACTCTGTCCAACACGTAGGAGGTCGACACTTCCGTCCATACAGTGCCTCATATGGTGCCATCTGGATACTCGCTTGATAACTATTGTTATAAGCGAATTCTGCCAATGGTAGATACTCCTCCCAGCTACCACTGAAATCCGAACACGACCCCTTAGCATATCCTCTAAAATCTGAATCACTCTTTCAGACTGTCCATCGGATTGTGGATGAAAAGCTATGCTGAAATCCAACCTCGTTCCCAAAGCCTGATGCAAAGCTCTCCAGAACCTCGACGTGAACCTAGGATCCCTATCCGAGATGATTGACACTGGCACTCCATGCAACCTCACAATCTCAGCCACATACAACTTGACTAACTTCTGGAGCAAATAATCAACCCTCACCGGTATGAAGTGAGCTGATTTGGTCAGACGATCCACAATCACCCAGACTGAGTCCTTTTTACTAGGTGTGAGGGGTAGCCCACTGACAAAGTCCATGGTAATCTTTTCCCACATCCACTGAGGAATCTTTACCTACAAGTAATTACGACGGTAGCTATGCTTCGACTTTGACTACTTGTGCGTCGAGACACTTACCCACAAACTCGGTCACTTCGCTTCAACCACGCCACCGTAATCGCTCAAATCTGGTACATCTTGCTCCTCCAGGATGCATAGCGTATGGGCTGCTATGTGCATCCTGAAGAATCCTTTGCCTCAACTCCATGTCCTTCGGCATACAAGCTCTCCCTTGAAAACACAGTACTCCATCGTGAGTCAAGCTGTATCCTTCCAACCCATTACTCTGCACTTGCAACCTCCGAGCATTCAAAGACTCCCATCGTCATACAAGCTAAGACGAACAAACATTGCTCTTAAGTCCGCTACTACCTTACTGTTCAATGCGTCTGCCACCATGTTAGCCTTGCCCGGATGATACTCTATCGAACAATCATAGTCCTTCAACAGCTCAATCCATCTACGCTGTCTCAAATTCAAATCCTTCTGAGTCAGAAGATACTTCAGACTCTTGTGATCTGTGTAAACTATCGACTTTTCTCCATACAAATAATGCCTCCAAATATTTAAGGCAAACACCACTGCAGCCAACTCCAAGTCATGTGTCGGATAGTTACCATCATGAGGCCTCAACTGCCGAGACGCATAAGTGACCACCTTACCATCTTGCATCAGCACACACCCTAAGCTAGTATGTGATGCATCGCAATAGACCGTGAATACCTTTCCTGCCTCAGGTTGTACCAGAACTGGTGCTTCCATCAAAATCTTCCTCAACTTGTCGAAACTTTCCTGCTGTTTCTCCGACCACACAAATGGAATGCCCTTCCTCAATAGCTTGGTCAACGGTGCCGCGATCAGAGAAAATCCTTCCACAAATCTCCGGTAATACCCTGCCAGACCTAGAAAACTCAATTTCGCAGAATCGACCTCAACGGTTTCCATTCCAACACCGCCTCAATCTTGCGAGGGTCCACTCTAATCCTTTCATGGACACTACGTAACCCAAGAAAGTTACTTCCTAAGCGAAATTTGCACTTCATCGAATTTGGCAAATAGTCGCTTCTCCTCGAATTTGCAATACCACCCGTAAGTGTGTATCATGATCCTCCTCGCCTTTGAGTACACCAATATGTCGTCTATGAATACTACGACAAACTGGTCCAAGTACTGCTAGAACACCCGATTCATCAAGTCCATGAATGCTGCCTGTCCATTGGTTAACCCGAATGGCATTACCAAAAACTCGTAATGCCCATATCGAGTACGAAATGCCGTCTTATGAACATCAGCCTCCTTCACTTTGAGTTGATGATACCTCGGCCTAAGATCTATCTTAGAGAAAATCGATGCACCCTTAAGTTGATCAAACAAGTCATCAATCCTGGGCAATGGATACTTGTTTTTTATCGTCAACTTGTTCAGCTGGCGGTAGTCTATACACATCTGCATTGTACCATCCTTCTTCTTGACAAAGAGCACTGGCGCTCCCCAAGGAGATATACTCGATCGGATGAAACCTCGATCCAACACCTCCTGAATTTGGCCCTTCAACTCCACCAATTCTTTTGGCGCCATCCTATACTGGGCTATAGACACTGACGCAGTTTCGGGTAACAGGTCTATACCGAATTCAACTTCCCAATCCGGAGGCAGACCCGGAAGTTCTTCTGGGAATACATCAGCGAATTCCTTCACTGTTTAGACATTCTCCACTGCTGACTCCTTGGCCTCCAAGGCACACACTCAAACCAGAAATGCCTCACAGCCCTTCCTGACCATTTTCTCCACCTTCAGTGCAGAGACCACATTGGATAAGTACTCCCTCCTATTACCTATCATCACCACCTTCTCACATTCCATTGTCCTCAACACCATGCGCTTAGCCGCACAATCCAAACTAGCCTGGTACTTCACCAGCCAATCCATCCCGAGAATTAGATCAAACTCCCCAAACGGTAGTTTCATCAAATCAGTCAAGAACACGACCCCTTGAAGTTCTAGGGGTACATCCCTAAATAGTTTACTTACTTCTACAGAGTGACCTAAAGGGCTTATCACAGTCATCTTCCTAGAAGTAATCTCAAAGTCTATGTTCATAGTTTCCACTATGCTACTGGCTACATGTGAGTGCGTCGAACCCACATCTATTAAAGCATTGTAAAGTAGTCCAAAGATTAAGAACGTACCGGTTATGACATCTGGTGCGTCACCCTTCACTCGATGCCTCACCGTAGACTAACCCAAGCTGTCTAGCCTCCGTACCACCTGCACCTCTGCCTATTACTCCACGGCCTCTACTAGAGCCATTACCTCCCCTAGCAGCACCACGGCCCCTCTGTGGCTACTGACTATCCCTCTTATTCTGAGTACGGTTCTGATCCCCAGACTGCAATCTAGCTGACCACTGTGGATAATCCCTCACTCGGTGCTCCATCGACCCATACTCAAAACATCCTCTGTTTTCAGTCAAGCATTCTCCCGTGTAAGACTTTCCACACCGAACACATCGTGGCGGCCACTGAGTATTACCATTAGTAGGCCTAGCAGCTTGATTCGGCCCACTATATCTACCCCATTTCTGTTGATTCCCACTAGACCCAGATGATCCAGCATTCTTTTTATTCCATCCCCGGTCCTGATTCCGTCTCACTGACTGTTTCACCTCCTCAGCAACTTTGGCCTTTTCCACTAAGACCGCAAACTCTCTCTGCTACTGTGGAGCAATCAGCAGCCTCAAATCATCCCTTAATCCATCATCGAATCTAACACACCGCTCATGCTCTGTAGCTATAATGCCCGAGCATATCGGCCAAATTTTAAAATTTCGCTCAGACTCGACTGATTTATTCCCCGAACCAAACCTTAGAACGCCTTCCTTTGCGCATCAATGTAGCTAGACCCAATATATTTCTTCTGATAAGCTACCTTAAAATAGTCCCAAGTGAGATCATCCACTGCTGCACTATCCCGAACCATGAGCCACCACTGGTATGACTCATATCGAAGAAGCAACACTATCCCTTTCAATTTTTCCTCAGCAGTTAGATCCAAGTCATCCATGATTCGCTCCGTCGCCTCTAGCCAATACTCAGTCGTATTGGGAGCCACACCAGAAATACCTCAAAATACCTCGGCTCCATTGGCTCAGAGTCGCTCAGATACAAATTTCTGAGCTCCCGCACTTCCACCGCTCCCACCACTCTTTCCAAAGACTTTCGCAGATCGTCATGACATCGCATCTTCCCCGTCGATCTTGATATTCCATACCAGTAGCTGGTGGTGGTATTTCATTCTCAGATCCTTGACCAGACCTAACGGGCTCCGACACAGTCATTCAGCCTCTACCTCGGCCACGCACATTACGACCACGTCCTCTAGAACTCATCCTTCCGAGGTGTATTTATCTGATTAAGAATTTTATGAATTAGTTTTTGTTCCACTGGTTTATCACGAACAGTCTTATGTTTAATAGTTCTAAAAAGTAGTTTTTTTGAATTCATACACACACAGTCTTCATTTCAATTTCCTACCCTCATTCCACGTGTAGGGGTATTCTCATCATTTCACTACCCGAGGGTATTTTTGTAACTTAACCTATCGGGGTATTTTAATAATAAAATAGGGTTAATTCAAAAACCTTTACAAATCGTAGATATTTCAAAAATTCTAGAAATCAGGGGTATTTTTGGTAATTTCATAAACCAGGTGTATTTTCATAATTTTCATAATCCAGGGGTATTTTCGTAAAGAAATTTTGTTCAAAATATGTTCCAGGTGATTTTACAAAATAAGGGTATTTTGAAAATTTTCTATTCGAGGGTACTTTGGCAATTTCCCATACTGAGGGTATTTTGGTAATTTTACAAGTCAGGGGTAATTTGGTCATTTTTTAAATCAGGGGTAATTTGGTCACTTTTTAAATCAGGGGTAATTTGGTCATTTCTTAAATCAAGGTTACTGTGGCAATTTTGAAACCAAGGTTTAATTTTTTTGAGAGTCACAAAATAGGATGGCTGGTCCCTTTCGGGTTTTAGTTATTAAGTTTAGCCTGTGAATAAGTCATCTTAGATAGAGTGAACCGTCACTACGCACCAGGTAGGATTCGGGTGAAGAGGAGGTGAGTCACTAAGACTGCTTAAATACCAAGCTCCCCCCTGAATCCACTCCTAAACATGCGCACAACGGTTGCCACACCCTTGGCTCGGTAACGTACTCACAGGTTTGTTTAGTGGATCATTAAGTCTTATGTAACTTGTGTTGAAGTAAGCTCTTCCTAGGGTTCAATAATTCTTATTCTACTTAATCTACAATCCTGAAATACCCATTTCCCCACATATAATTCACACAACAGCCAGAGGTACTTACCTGGGCGGATTGGTGCTGGAGACTCGGTGCCATGTTGTTCAACCCATGTGCCTTTTCCACAAAACTTTTCAAAGTCCCAATTTAAAACATTTTGGGCCTCGGGTCCACAGCCGAGCTTTTGAACTTGGCTCTGGTACTAAAATTGTAACACCCCATACCCGGTCAGCACACCACAACCGGATCTGGCATGCCACGGAGTGGTACCCTTTTTTTTTTTAAAGCGAAAGGTTGTCGATAATTTTCATAGAAAACCCTTTTTGTAGTACGTACAGTTCGAAAATCCTTGCTTGAAGTCTACCTATCATTGCAAGTTTTTAGAAAACATTCAAGTTATCTTTGTTATCATATTTTAAGTGGTTTTACGCGATGGCAACGCTTTAAAGAAAAACAAAGGAGCTATAGTTTTGAAAAACATTACCCTTTACTGGTTAATTTAACAAAACCATATATCCAACATAGTTAAAATAATAGCAATAATAAAATAAAACCAAAACAAATCTTAGCGGCCTTATTACATAACCCAAAACCAAAATTTAAAATTTAAATAGTAACTAAAAGAAATCAAAATCTAACGAACATGCATGGCCGCCTCGAGTCCTCCCGGCTCCATCTCTCGCAATCTATTCATCATAGAAATATAAGGGAAGGGTGAGTCACCAAGACTCAAAGTATAAATCCCAACCCGATAGTGCATTGACTTACACAAACTATCAAGAGTAATATACAAATCATGCAAAACATGCAACCCATAACCTAGCCATCCAAACACCTTTAACTACCCGTGGTCAAAACCACCGGTGGTCAAAACCACGGTGACCGTAGTCACAAATATATCGGTGTGGTCAAAACCACCGATGACCAAGTCACAAATCAAGTGATGGGGCCAACCCATCGTGTGGTCAAAACCACTGATGACAATCCCGTAAATAATCTCGAGGGGCCAACCCACTGTGGTACCAAACCACTGGGATGAGTCACAAATCAATATGTGGTCAAAACCACTGGTGGTCAAAACCACTGAGACTTAGTCAAAATTTATAATATCAAGATGGGGCCAATCCGTCGCGTGGTCAAAACCACTGGAGACAGTCCAAAATAAATCATCCCCTCCTCTCATCAAACCCATCATCATGTTCATAACATACATGCCATAGTATCGAATGATCATGCAAATAACATATAACATAGCATCAACAGATCATGACGATGTATACTAAAAGTCACATAACAGGGGACTTACCCGATTTCTAAGCTCATGTCCACAAAGCTTTCTCACTGATTCAATAGTGATAACGGTAACACAATAAGCATATTATACTAAATAGGAGTGTGTAAGTGTTTAAAAATTAGGCAATGCTCTGTATTTAGAAATTTGAAAAATAGTGCCCTAACGTGCTGGGTTTCGATTTTTCCGTTTGACAAATAATTAAATATCCTTTTGATAAAATTTTTAACTCATGAGATGAATTTAGTTACGAGGGTTTAAAAATATCATGTCCTAACGTGCTAGATGTGATGTTTGTTTTCTTTCGGAACAAAGGAATCTCAAATTTTAACTCAAATTGTTCAAAGTTTTTTTTTTTGAAGAAATCATATTTTAAAATTCTTTCAAATTTTCAGCATTAGGACATGATTTTATCGATTAGGTACCAATTTTTAGGCGTTATGAGGGTGCTAACCCTTCCTCATACGTAACTGACTCCCGAACCCATTTTCTTATTTTTCGTGGACTAAAATCAAATGTTTTAAAATAAAACGTTTTACAAGGTGATCCAATTACACCTAAGTAAAAAGGGATTGGTGGCGACTCCATTTCTATTTTTTTTAAAGTTGATCCTCGATTTTACCAAAATTTTAAAAATGGTTTCGATAGTTTGGCGACTCCACTGGGGAAATCAATAAGAGAGTCAAGCCGTAAAATCGATAATTTCATGTCTTTTTGTCCGAATTTAAAAATATGTTTTAAAAATTATGATCCTTTTTTATTGGCATGTGGTTTTATTTTTATTTCTGCATTGCATTGCATGACCGTTGTGGTCACACCCTTAAGTGGGAGTGAGAAGCTACTGCTTCGTAAAGTTTTCACCTCCGTGCAGGATAGTGAATCACTTTCGGGATACATCCATACCTATGTTTTTGTGAGATTTTCATCTCCGTGTAGCCATAGGGAAATGTATTCCCCTGAACTAAACTCGGTCCATATGAGCCTATAATGGGTGAGGATCGAGGAATCTGCTAGTTTAGGTACCTCAACTTTAGAGCTAAACCACATATAGAAAACCTAAGTGCTTACCCTAGGTAAAATTGTACCAAACCTTAGCAATCACCCAAATATGTGAATGATTATTTTTTTTTATATTTTCCTGCATGTTACTAATTGATTGTGTTCTATTTTGTTGCATGTCATTTCATATTTTAAAGAGGTATCAATTCACGGTCAGTTTCTAAATTAGAAAGCTGGTTATGGAGAATGAATTCCTTGATAAAGTGGAAGACAATGCAGCCATTCGTAGGTGGTCAGAGCAAACGCAGTTAGGAAAAGGAGATAGCCTAGCCGAAGGGTTCAAATCAGAGCTATGGGGCTACACTCGCATTAGTGTGACGCAGAACAATCTTCAAGAATTAAGAGAGATATGGGATCAGTGGAGAAACGAGACCAAGCATTTGTTTTACTATAGCTATGGGGATTTGCCGTACCTGTTGGACATTAAGATAGATGAACATTTATTTCGGGACATCTCTCAATATTGGAACTCAGCGTATAGTTGCTTTACTTTCAGACTAGTTAATTTGGTATCTACGGTGGAGGAATATACAGCTCTATTGCAATGTCCTAATATTCAAGTTGATAAAGTTTACTCAAGGGCTCCTAATGTTACAACCTTTTTGAAGAAATTGATGAATATTATTGGGATGAGTGAGCAGTGGGTCATAGCCAGAATCAAGCAAAAAGGTGAGTATAAGTGCATCTCATGGAAAGCTTTGAAGGATTTGATTTTAGAGCATCCTGATATGAAAAAGAAAGTCGATGTATTTGCTTTGAGTATATATGGATTAGTGATCTTCCCTAGGGCATTGGGATATGTAGATGAAGCAGTTGTTGATTTATTCGATCGACTTAATAAAGGGGTCACACCTGTGCCTGCGATCTTAGCCGAGATGTTCAGATCTTTTAATTCATGTCGGAGAGCTGGTGAGGGCAGATTTATTGGAGGCGCACAGTTATTATTGGTTTGGTTTCACAGTCATTTTTGGAGGCTTGATAGGGTTCCTTACCGAGTGTTCTCTAAATGTTATTCCCTCTAAATGAGGCTACAAATACGACAAGGAGGGACGATATATCAGAGGAAAGGTGGATGGAAATTCTTTAAAACCTCCGAGAGGAATATATTGAGTGGAAAACCCATTGGATGGTTCCCGATGAAGTCCTTTATCGATGCAAAAATTTTGATTGGGTACCTCTTCCTGGAATATGGGGAGCTATTGGATATGTACCGTTGCTCGTACTAAGGCAATACAAAGCAAGACAGTTCATACCGGTGATATATGGGTTAGCTCAAAGTGAATTCTCATATAAGGGGGATAACTATAAGAAGAAGATTCAAGAGATTTCTGAGGCTTGAAAGCAGGCTCGCCGTATGAAGATATTGACTGGAGGACTGATGACAACCCTGGAATACAAGGAGTGGTCGAGTAAAAGGATTAATGATAACATCCCTAAGCCAAGCTTGACGGGTGCTCGATCGATGAAGGAGTATTTATAAGTGGTCCCATCAGAGTTAGAGATTATAAAGCAAGACTTTGAGAGGCAAATTTTAGAGCTCGGAAAGAGGATAGAGAAGCTAGAAGAAGAAAAGATGTACTTGAGGCTAGATGTGGATGTTCAGAAATCAGAGGCCGATAAATTAAGAAAAGAAAAAAGAAAGATAAAAGAAGATCAAGATAGTTTGAAGATAGAGTATAATAAGATACGTCTGATGATAAAGAACGGTGGATTGGGAAAGACTTCGAAACAATGCAACAGGAGATTCAAGAGGAAAAGGCCAAAGCTAACTATTGGGAGAGAAAGTTTTGAGAAATGTAAATGAAAAATGAGGCCTTAGAGAAGAGTTTGACAGAAAGTCGAAATGAAAAAGGAGAATTAAAAGCTAAAGTGGCTGAACTTGGGCGGTCTCTTCATCACCATCGAATTCGTAATTTTGAAATCGAGCTAAAATCAAGTCTAAACAAGATCGAGGAAATGAAGGGTAAGATTGAAGAGTTAGAATCAAGATTACACAGTTGTGAACTTCGGATCGAGCTTCTTGAAACAAGAGATGGGCATTGGAAGGAAGAGCTTCACCATTCTCATGATCAAGTTAGGAGTCAGGATTACCTCATGGGTGAAGCAATAGTTTAGATTCGAGAGGTAGATGATCATCTACAGACTTTGGTAGCACAGGCTAATATATTGAGCATGAAGTGTGAGCTACAGTCAGATCGTGGTCAAGAGCTAATCTCTTTTTTTAGGAAAATAAATCTTTGAGCCTTAGGGCGAAAGAACATTTGTAGTCCATTTTATGTAAAGGATTTTGTTTTCTAATAAAGTTTTATAGAATGAAGTTGAATCTGAATCGATGCCTTCTTTTTGCATTCATGCATTTGCATTACATTATAACTGAGAGAAAGAGAAAATGAGTAGAAAAAATCTAGAAGCTGAACACCATTACGGTACACGTGCCAAGACAAAAAAAATGGATCAAAGATTTGAACAATTCCAGAGGGATATGCAAGACCAAATGTAGGAGCGAATGGCAAAGCTACAATAAGAAATGAGAGACCAACTGTTGGAAGCTTAGAAGAGCATGATGGCTCAAATGACCGAGATGCTGAGTGGGGCAATGGACAAAGGAAAGGGTCTCTTAGTTAATGCTGAAGATAACGAGGATTTTCCTAGGGGTTTCACCCCACCGCATGTACAACTTGAGGAGTATCCCCAAAGGCCACCTGTCATGATTAGGCCTCAACAGGGGCAAGCTGATACTAGACCACCCATGAACTTCCTGGTCAGCTCAGGATCTAACCCAAGAGATAACCCTGCTAATCTCATTATCCTTGATTTGGATATAGCAGAGAGGGAAGGGACAAGAATTGAATCCTCGAGGTAGTTAGAGGATCACTGTAGATGGTTGGAGGAAAAGTTTAAGGCTTTGGAAAACGCTGATCATCACCAAGGTATTGACGCAAAAGACTTGAGTCTGGTTTCAAATTTGGTGCTTCCTCATAAATATAAGATGCCAGAATTTGAGAAGTACAATGGGACTAGTTGCCTTGAAACCCATATCACTATGTTCTGTAGACGCATGACTGGTTACGTGAACAATGATCAACTTTTGATTCATTATTTCAAAGACAGTTTAGTGGGGGTAGCATCCAGGTGGTACAATCAACTCAGCCGCGCTAATATTAGCTCCTGGGGAGACTTAGCCCAAGCCTTCATGAAGTAGTATAATCATGTTACAGACATGATGCCTGATAGAATCATGTTGTAAAACATGGAAAAGAAATCGAATGAAAGCTTCAGGTAATACGCGCAAAGATGGAGGGAAGTTGCCATGCAAGTTTAACTATCTCTCCAAGAGAAGGAAACCACCATGCTATTTATCAACACTTTAAAGGCACCTTTTATCACCCACATGATAGGAAGCATGACTAAAAGCTTCGCGGATATAGTGATTGGAAGGGAAATAATAGAAAATGCCATAAGGGGTGGTAAGATTGAAGCGGGAGAAACCACCAGAAGGTCTTCTCCTAAGAAAAAGACAATAAGGTGAACAACACAGGGTATTCGAAGGCCATCACTATTAGCTAGCCAAAGGTAGTTACGGCTGGGCAACAGGGGTCGACCAGACAAGAATCAGGTGCAAGGTAAAATTTTAAAAAGCTCCAATTTACGCCAATCCCAATGACGTATAAGGAGCTAAATCAAAGTTTATTTGATGCGCATGTAGTCTCCCATTCTATCTAAAACCGCTACAGCCCCCATATCCTAAATGGTATGACTCAAACGCTTATTGTGCTTACCACGCGAGAATATTGGGGCATTCAATAGAGAACTTCACCACCTTCAAAAAGGTAGTAGAGAGGCTCATCAAAATGGGGATCGTGAAGTTTGATGATACACTTAGTGCAGAGAACCCCTTACCTAACCATGGTGATAAGGGGATAAATGCGATTGGTAAAAATACCATGAAAAACATTAAGGAGGATATGACGAAGGTAAAAACCCCATTGAGAATAATTTAGAGAGAAATGATAAGGAGAGGATTGGTACAATCAGATTCTGTGGAAGGATGTGAAGAAATAAGGAACTACTGTGAGTTACACAAAACAGAGGAGCATGAGATTCAGGAATGTGCTGAGTTCAAAATATTGGTACAGAGCCTTATGAACAATAAGTGATCGTGTCAAAACAGTTGAGTTTTAATATTTATAACGAATGATCGAACCTGTAGACTAACTATGACAACGATTGAGGCAAGTGCACCTATCAAACAATAGTATAGTTTAGGCAAGAGTATCTTATCGAACCCAAAGGAACCTAAAAGTACTACTACTCACTTTCTTTCTATTATTTTGCCTAAAATATGGAGTGATTGGTTTATTAATCTAAAAACTAATGAAATACTTAAACTAAATGCAAAGACAAAAGAACGAAACTTTGGGAAAAGACTATGGAAAAACTCAGTTGATTATAACGATACCCTCAGGAAGAATCCACCTATGACTTCTCTTGTTATCTAACTTTTAATTCATATGACTTCTTTACTTAGCTTGATCCGTGAGACTCCCTAACCAATATTAAACCCTCTCTCGAAGCGAATAACGTCTAACCTTAGGTTAATTAGTGGAACTCTCGTTCTCTTATAATAACCCCCTAAGGAAGCATTAAATCGATCATTGGACTCCCATATTAGGTTTCACCCTAATCTGACAAAATCTCGTAACCCTATCTCTAGGCACTCTATCAACTCCGCTTAATTATGTTAGATCTACTCTTAAGCAGGGTCTATTCCTCCTCCACCTAAGCACATCAGATTAAATTAAGCAACATAATTAAGAACAAACTAAGTACTTATCATATAATTTAGAAATCAAATAACAAAATCCGTCATAGGTTTCATCCCCTTCAAGTATCTGAAGGGTTTAGTTCATAACAAAATAATAAAACATCTCAAGAGAAAAGATAAAACAAAACATAAGAAATCCCTAAAACCCCCTGAAG
Organism: Gossypium rotundifolium; assembly: GCA_025506655.1. Taxonomy (NCBI): domain Eukaryota; kingdom Viridiplantae; phylum Streptophyta; class Magnoliopsida; order Malvales; family Malvaceae; genus Gossypium; species Gossypium rotundifolium. The sequence goes on along the minus strand of CP106722.1, from coordinate 183,497,768 downwards.
GAATTGAAGAGGAGATCTCTGTCTTGAGTAGAGCACCAACTTCTTGAGATGGATCAACTGGCTATATTCGAGTAATTCCCTGAATAAAAGCTTTGGCAGAAAACTCTGCCTCAAAACTCTCTCTTTAGAATGGCTACCTTTGGTTGTTTATATAGGCTCCTTAGATGCTTTACTTGGCTCCTAAGTACCTCTTTCAAGTAAAATTACTATTAAGGTGTTTAAGTAGACTTAGGAGTATGTTTCTTTGGCTTCAAGCATCCAAATCCGAATGAAATTGCTCATTCCTGTAGTAGGGGCACGACTATGGCACACGCCCGTGTAAGTCGACTTCAGGCTGTGTGTCGATTCTGTTGATTGAGGCACTACCGTAGCACGCACTGTAAGTTGGGATTCAGCCGTGCTTGGTGCATCGATTGGGACACGACCATACAAATCGTGCTTTAGGCGTGTCTTTGAATGATTACAGGCACGCACTGTGTGACTTGAAGTCCGTGTAGTGCTAATTTCTTAGGTTGGCCCAATTTGGTCCATTTAAGCCCGCTTCTCATTCATTTTGTTCTTGGGTGCTTTCACGAGTATAAGACATGAAAAGAAAGGATTAAGAGCACCTTTTACATAAATTGAGGGCTAAATCATCCAAAAGCATACTAAATGTGGGATTAAAATATGTTACTTTTATGGCTTATCAAATACCCCCACACTTAAGCTTTTGCTTGTCCTCAAGCAAAATTCTCAACTTACAATTAAAACGAACCTTCCATAATTCATAATTCCTATCGACAATGTCTCATTATAATTCATAGATAATTTATACATGGATAATTCAACTCAAAGAGTCCTAAAGATTCAATCATGATAAGTCATACCTTTGTAGTACGAAAACATAAGTGTCTCCCCTTATCTAAGTAATTATCTTTAATTCAAAACCGACAAGGATTGACATCCTCACAAAAGATTCACTCAAATCACTCGAAGTGTTTAAGGTTCAAGAATAAGCACTCTAAGTCAAACCTGAAAAGTTAATCCCATAGGCTTGCCTGAAAATGAAATCTCCACCACTGTATATGAGATGATACACAGATCAAAAGGTCTTTATTAGGGTTGTAATGGGGCTAAGGGTAAGGGTGTGGATACAGGCTGAATTAGAGGTTTAGAATCGAGACTGACTTGACAACTTACCTAACTAGAAACAATGAACTAAATATGAATATTTACATCGAATGAAAACTAATAATACCACTATTGATAATTACTCTATAATAAAGAGTATTTTCATCACTTAAAATTTGATAATACTTTAAGACGAGCTTTTTCTTCAACAATTGGAGTTTAAATGCTCTAAGCTCTTTTGTAAACTACTAATATTGAATAAACTTGGATTTTTTTTTCAAGAACAAGCTAAAATATTACATCGTAAATGATAAATGTAACTACTGAACTAATATAATTCGATAATTTAATCAAATCAAACCTCGATCAAAGGGTAGTCAAAAGAATGGTGATAATAAATTCAAAGGGATTTTGGGTTAATATTAGTGGGTGAGTCAATAAAAAGGTTGTTAGGATTCAACGGGGTTCACTAGGGGTTAATTTGTGAAGGTAGGCTTTTTATGGAGTAAATGGGTTAAACCTAGGTGCCTTTATCATCTCAGTATATCAAATCATTAATGTGGTCTCGATATGTATAAATGAGGCAAGTTCTAGAATAACAGTTCAAAGTTGACACACTCATAATTAATAAAGTGAGCACGAGAAAGAATATATGCTCTATGAGGCTCAAAATCTCACAAAAATTATGGGTGTTTTTGATATCAATCCTTATAAATTCCAAATTTCAAGGTAGTACTCAAATTCAGTTCAACGACCTATTAATTTTTAATTTTTAGAAAATAGACTTATCATGCTCGATTCTCTAGTATTCTTCAAATTTAATCATCAATGCACAATTAACTACGACTTACTCTAAAACATATCAATAATAATCATAAATCATTAGAAATTTCATCCTAATTAGTAATATGAGAAAATACTTTCAACAAGTTTAAAATTCGTGATTTTTGAGAACAATGAAAAATTAGGCATTAAATTGAGAATTATGCAAAAAGTTAGGCATTTTTATCCCTCCACACTTAAGATGTACATTGCCCTTAATGTATAAATATAGGTAATAATAATTAATATAAGATCAAAAGAGAGGGATAGAGTGCCACTTCCTGAATTTTGGGTGATTTTCGGTAGGATGGCAAAGAAATATAAGTTGGAGGGGCCGGTCTGGTGGGGTGTCTACCGATGATCTTTGTGCTAGATAAAGAAATTGGGTAGCTAATGGACTGAATAGTTCTTATTAACAGAGGTTTGTAAAGTGGGAGTGATTTCTAAAGCTGCGGATTGTTGGTAATGGTGGAAGTGGCGTGATTCCCTAGCAGCCTTTAGAACCTAAAGCCAAGAAACTAGGATAAAGGGAATTAAATTAAGCAGAAAAGAAGTATAGATAAGGAAAATAAAGGAGAAGAGAAAAGAAAAATAGAACCGAAATGGTTTGGAGACCCTTGGCGTGTCGAATAACTGAAGCTTCCGGCATGTACTTATGTGTTGGGGTCTCCTTTAAGGAGACAATGCTTACCTTCTTATGCTTCTTCGACATGATTTTACTGTAGCTCAAGAGTTTGGACAATATCTTAAAGAAATAAGAGAAATTTGAAAAAAGAAGGAGGAAAGAATGAAAGAAGAAATTGGTAGGAAAGGAGAGGGCTGTGGGGTTTAAATAGGTGCTCAAATCTGGATCGTTCCCACGCCCGTGGACTGAGGGTGTGTTGAATTACACGGCCGCATCGCACGGTCGTGTTGTGGAGTGTGTCATTCATCCACACCCATGTTTCAGCTCATCATGCCCATGTTTGTGAAGTCAGTATATGGGCACGAGTGTGACATACGGGCGTGTTGTGCCGTCTTTGGATAAGTCGATAGCCTCAAGACGGTCGTGGCGCATAGTCGTGCTAATTTGTCAGTGCCCGTGGGGGAGGGTGGTTGGATCCGTGATGTCAGAGGGTGGTTGGCATGATTTGCACGAACTCTGCTATGTTAGTACGGGGATTTCGGTGGTCTACACGGCCACAGACATGGCCGTGTGTAAGGGCATGTGACCTTGAAATTTCGCATCCTTAGTTTAGTAAAAAAAAAAAGAAAGAAAGAAGAAAAGGAAAGAAACTGAAATAAAATTGAAAATAAAAAGTGTTAGTATTCAGGTTGTCTCCTGAAAGCGCTCATTTATAGTCTTAAGCTAGACTTTCCTCCTATTTGAAATTTTTAGGGAGGTTTAAAGGTTTGAATATCTTCTCTCATACTTACAGTTTTAGTTTCTTGACAAAGTTTAGGTCGAGAAGTTTTTTCCTTAAAAGTTTCGAATGTTGATTTACTTACCTCGACTATTTCATGCGGGGAGATATCGTGTACCTTAAGTGAGATTTCTCCCTTCACTCTTAGGTCTGTTGAAGAGATATGAGGATCGACTTTGTCTAATAGTACCTGGTCTCCTATTTTGAAGTGATTTGATGTCCCTACGAGCTTTTCTGGCGGTTCCTTTGGTTTTACTTCGTGTGGATCCGGCTTTTCTTTGACTTGTATCTTCTGCTCTTCAAACTTGTCAAGCCTAAGGTCTTGTCCTTTGTAGGATTCTTCTTTGTTGTTTTGGGACTTATGAGTCGGCTCAAGGTTGTCTTTATGTGGTGTATACTGTGATGAAAGTTGAACAATTTGATTATTTATTGAAGTGACTTTCTTACCTTCATCATCTGTTGTTCTGACCGAGTCTAGAGCTTAAAGCTTAATCGATTTATTTCCTACACGAAGTATGAGCTCGCTTGTGGCAACATCAATTTTAGTCTTGGCAGTTGCTAGAAAAGGTCTTCCTAGAATTAAAGGGATTGAATTATCCTCATCCACGTCTAAAATAACAAAATCTCTGGGAGCACAAATTTATCGATTTTACAAGAACATCTTCAATAATGCCCTAGAATTCTAACAGTTTATCGACTAGTTGAATACTTATCCTAGTTTGTTTAGGTTTCCCTAGACCTAGTCGTCTAAACAATGCATAAGGCATGACATTTATACTTGCCCTAGATCATTAACTAACGATTATCAATAGTTAAACTACCACCAAGCATGGAATTGTAAAACTCCCTGGATCTTTTTGTTTCTATGGTAGTCTATTTTGTAACATTGTCGAGCATGTTGCGTTTAGTTCCATGTGGTGCTCTTCGTCTATTTTTCGTTTGTTTGTCAAGAGTTGTCTTAAAAATTTCCTCGAGTCTGGCATCTAGAAAAGAGCTTCAAGAAGGGGTAAGTTAATATGTAATTTCTTTAAAAGTTTAAGAAACTTACCAAACTGTTCCTCTGAATCATCTCCTTTCAATGCTTCGGGATAAGGTATGCGAGGTTTGTATTCTTTGATTATTGGTTTTGGCTTTTCATGTGCTACCTCTATTTTACCTTTTTCTTCCTTGGTTTCTTGTGTCGTGGTGTGCTCGCCTACTTTTGCACCCTCTTGGGCTGCGATGGATTAGATCTGTTCTTTTAGGTTTATTTTTGTGTTGCTTGGTAGACGTCCTTGTTGACGTTTAGAAATCAGCTTCGTGAGATGTCCCACTGACTTAGTAAGTTTCCCAATTTTATTCTCGATCCCTTTGATCGATTTTTATTGTTCATCAAGTGCTGCTTCAGCCTTTTGGAAATGAGAATCCATGGCTGCCATGAATTTCGTCAGCATCTCTTCGAGGTTTGATTGCTTCTCTTATGGATATGGTTGATTTTGATAATTTGGAGGAAGTTGCTGCCTTTGATTTCCTTGTCCTCCCCACGAAAAATTTGGGTGGTTCCTCCAGCCTGTGTTATAAGTGTTACTATAAGGATTATTATTGGATCTGAAATTGTTACCTATATAGTTTGTTTGCTCATGTTCTGCTCCTGGTTGGTAGGGTGAGTACTCAGGATTTGCCACATTCCCACTTGTTTCACATTGCATTACCGGGTGTACCTGTGAAGAACATAAATTATCAAGCTTTTTATTCATCATCTCCACCTGTGTTGACAGCATTGTCACTGCGTCCATGTTAAAAACTCTGACTGATTTTGTCGGTTTGGCCCTTGTATTTTGCCATTGATAGGTATTCAACGACATCTCTTCAATAAAGTCGTAAGCCGCTTCAGGAGTTTTGTTATTCAAAGTTCCATCGACTGATGAGTCTATCATTTGCCTTGTTGAAGAATTCACACCATTGTAAAAAGCTTGGACTTGAAGCTACAAAGGTAATCCGTGGTGTGGATATCTTCTCAGGAGATCCTTATATCTTTCCCATGCATCATATAATGTTTCTGCTTCATTCTGCACAAAAGAAGATATCTCATTCCTAAATTTGACCGTTTTGGCTGGTGGAAAGTATTTTAAAAGAAATTTTTCGGTCATTTGAACCCATGTGGTGATTAACCCTCGTTGTAAAGAGTTAAACCACTGCTTTGCTTTATTCCTTAATGAAAAGGGAAATAAACGAAGATGAATGGCATCATCAGAAACGCCATTTATTTTGAAGATATCACAGAACTCTAAGAAATTAGCTATATGAGTATTTGGATCTTAAATCACGCAAACCATCAAATTGCACAAACTGTTGAATCATTTGTATTGTATTAGGCTTTAATTCAAAATTATTAGCAGCTATAGCGGGCCTAACAATACTAGATTCTGCTCTTGTCAAATTAAGTTTAGCATAAACATACATAGTACGCAGAGCATTCTGTTCTTGTACATTTGGCGGTGGATTATTTTCGTCCATCCCTTCAGTACTAGTGGATCTATCTTGTTCTTCTCTTTGGTAGTCTAGAGCTCATCTAATTTCTCTGCGATTTCTGTGAGCAGTAGCTTCAATGTCACTTTCATACACTAAAGGTCCTCTCGGGTTCCTTTTAGTCATAAACTAGAGGTACCTGCTAAGAGAAGAAAGAAAACAATTTAGTGTAAATAAAAATCTAAACTAAAAATAAAAGTAAATTGCCAAGAAAATAATAAAATAATGGCTAAAGTAATAGAAATAGAGCTTTCTTAGTATTTTAGTGTTTCCCGACAACGGCGCCAAAACCTTGATCGTGTCAAACAGTCGAGTTTTAATATTTATAAAGAATGATCAAACCTGTAGACTAACAATGACAACGATTGAGGCAAGTGCACCTATCGAACAATAGTATAGTTTAGGCAAGAGTATCTTATCGAACCCAAAGGAACCTAAACGTACTGCTACTCACTTTCTTTCTATTATTTAGCCTAAAATATGGAGTGATTGGTTTATTAATATAAAAACTAATGAAATTCTTAAACTAAATGCAAAGACAAAAGAACGAAACTTTGGGAAAAGACTGTGGAAAAACTCAGTTGATTACGATGATACCCTCAGGAAGAATCCACCTATGACTTCTCTTGTTATCTAACTTTTACTTCATATGACTTCTTTACTTAGCTTGATCCGTGAGACTCCCTAACCTATATTAAACCCTCTCTCGAGGCGAATAACGTCTAACCTTAGGTTAATTAGTGGAACTCTCGTTCTCTTATAATAACCCCCTAAGGAAGTAGTAAATCGATCAATAGACTCCCATATTAGGTTTCACCCTAATCTGGCAAAATATCGTAACCCTATCTCTAGGCGCCGATCAACTCCACTTAATTATGTTAGATCTACTCTTAGGCGGTCTATTCCTCCTCCACCTAAGCACATCGATTAAATTAAGCAACATAATTAAGAACAAACTAAGTACTTATCATATAATTTAGAAATCAAATAACAAAATCCGTCATAGGTTTCATCCCTTGTATCTCAAGGGTTTAGTTCATAACAAAATAAGAAAACATCTCAAGAGAAAAGATAAAATAAAACATAAGAAATCCTAAAACCCCTCAAGGAATTGAAGAGAGATCCTCTGCCTTGAGTAGAACACCGACTTCTTGAGATGGATCAACTGCTATCTTGAGTAATTCCACGAATAAAAGTTACGCGTAAAACTCGCCTCAAAACTCTCTCTTTAGAACGGCTGCTTTGGGTTGTTTAAATAGACTTAGGAGTATGTTTCTTTGGCTTCAAGCATCCAAATCTGAGTGAAATTGCTCATTTCCATAGTAGGGGCACGGCCATGGCACACACCCGCGTAGGTCGACTTTAGGCCGTGTGTCGATTTTGTTGATTGAGTCACGGTAGTACGCACGACTGTAAGTTGAGATTTAGATCGTGCTTGTGTCCGCCGACACACCCATACAAATCATACTTGGGGCGTATCTTTGAATGATTGGCGAGGCACGGCCGTGTGACTTGAAGTCCAGGTCGTGCCAATTTCTTGGGTTGGCCCAATTCTGTCCGTTTTAAGCCCGTTTCTCATTCTTTTCATTCTCAGGTGCTTTCTTGAGTAGAAGACATGAAAAGAAAGGACTAAGAGCACCTTTTTACATAAATTGAGGGCTAAATCATCCAAAAGCATACTAAATATGGGATTAAAATATGTTACTTTTACGGTTTATCAATAAGGAACTAGAGTTTTATGAAGAAGGCTCAGAGGGAGGAAACATACATGCAACCGAAGGATAGTGACAAATTAGAAAGTCAATTATCTGAGGATCATCATTTCCCGATCGAGAAATACGGAAGGTGGAGCACAAATCAAGCCTAAAGTCGTAATCCAAAAACCTGTTTCCTTTCCTTACAAGGATAGCAAAATGGTACCTTGGAATTACGACTGTAATGTGACAATACCAAGAGGGGAAAACTTAGCTAGCACTTCCAAGGAGGTCCAAAGTGAAGGATCCTACACACAAAGTGGAAGGCGCTATGACTCGGTAAATGTCAGAACTACGCCTGTGAAAACTAAAAATTTGGTAGTTGAGTAGGAGAAAGAGGCTGAGGCGCTGATCAATAAACATGTGAATGAGGAGGAGGCTAAAGAATTTTTAAAATTCTTAAAACACAGTAAATACAACGTTGTAGAGTAGTTGCGCAAGCAACCGACTCGCATATCGGTGCTAGCCTTACTCTTAAGTTCAGAAGTGCATCGTGAAGCATTGATGAAAGTTTTGAACGAAACTTATGTTACTAAGGATATATCTGTCAATAAACTTGACCGTCTGGTTAGTAATATAAATGCTGACAACTTTATTTCCTTCAGTGACAATGAAATTCCACCTGGTGGTATGGGATCAGAGGCTTTGCACATCACTACTCATTGCAAAGGATATACTCTACCGAGCGTGCTAATCAACAATGGATTGGCTTTGAATGTCTTACCATTGTCTACACTGAAAAGATTACCGATAGATAGTTCTCACATGAAAACATGCCAAAACATAGTGAGAGCATCTGATGGCACCGAGAGAAGAGTGATGGGAAGAATTGACATACTGTTACAAATCAAACCAAACCCATATGAGGTGGATTTTCTGGTGATGGATATATAGCCCTCTTAGAACTGCTTGTTGGGAAGACCCTGGATTCATTCAGCAGGGGCAGTGCCCTCTTCCTTGCACCAAAAGCTGAAACTGGCGATGGATGGTCGACTAGTTACTATAAACGTGGAGGAAGACATCATAGCGACCATTACCAATGACGCGCCATATGTAGAGAAAAATGAGGAGGCCATTGAGTGTTCTTTTCGATCTTTAGAGTTCATCAACGCAACATTCATTTTGGAAGGAAATGAAGTTCCGGTGCCTAATATATCCAAGATCGCGAGGATGGGCTTACAAATGATGGTAGAGAAAGGAGCCTTACCAGGAAAAGGACTGGGCAAACATCTCCAAGGGGAAGTTCAAGTGCTAATGCTAAAGGAGAAGAGAGACTGTTTTGGCTTGGCTTTCAAGCCAAATGCTAAAAAAAAGAAGAGAGAAATAGAAAAAAGCAGAAAAGAAGAAGAGCACGGTTGAATGGGGAGGAAGTCCAGTGGGAATCGATGATATTACCCTATATATCCCAGACTTTTGTATCCGGAGGGATAATTCACCCTGAAAGAGGGTTATTGGAAAGTCCTCACATCAATGCCATACACGGGGAAGAAGTTGAACAAAGAAACCTGTTGGGCATTCGGCCTTATGAATATGGAAGCATTTTGAACAATTAGACTACAGAGGAACTTTCTGTAGTTTTTAGACATTACACAGAGTAATATTCAGAACACTGTTGTTGTTTTTTAGCCTAGGAACAATAAGATTTCTTTTGTGAAATAGGCTCATGTTCAGATATTTCGTTTCAATAAAATACATCTTTAATGACCAATTCTAGCAAATGTTCTTTCATTTTTCTTATTCTTTTGACTTGCTAATTTCATTCCAAATTTTTTTATTTCTCATTCATATCATGTGAATAGTTGTCCTCGAATTCATTTGTTCTTTGTATATTCTTTGATGTCCATCATAGGTCCCTAAATATCAATGATATGAGTAACGATATAGATCCAGAGGTCCACTTTGAACAAGACATGTGTTTAGAGGAATCTCAGGATTTTAAAGGTGACCAAGATTGTAATTTATCTCCAGATTTGTTAATAATGGTAAAGCAAGAGGAGAAACAAATTTTACCCCATGAAGAGGAGGTAGAGAACATAGTCTTGGAGGAAGGAAAGGTTGTGAAAATTGGAACGTGCATAGCCGAGGAAATGAAGCAAGATCTTGTTGAGTTGCTACGGGAATTCAAAGACATCTTTGCGTCATCATACCAAGATATGCCTGGGCTAAGTACTGATATTGTAGTACATCGTCTCCCCATAAGAGAAGAGTGCAAGCCAGTTCAGCAAAAGCTACGAAGGATGAGGCCGGATGTAGTGTTGAAGATAAAGGAGGAAGTCAGCAAACAGTTTGATGTTGGATTTCTGCAGGTGGTTAAATACTCAGAGTGGGTTTCCAATATCGTTCCTGTCCCTAAGACGGACGGAAAGGTTTGGATGTATGTAGACTATAGGGACTTAAATAAAGCTAGCCCAAAGGACAATTTCCCTTTGTCATATTTTGACATGTTGGTGGATAATACGGCTGGATATTCATTATTTTCCTTCATGGATAGCTTTTCAGGATACAATCAGATCAAGATGCACTCTGAGGATATAGAGAAAACTACCTTCATAACATTGTGGGGTACCTTTTGTTATAAGGTAATGCCATTCGGACTAATGAACGCTGGGGCAACATATGAAAGGGCTATGGTAACATTGTTCCACGACATGATGCATAAAGAGATTGAAGTATATGTTGATGATATGATTGCCAAATCTCCAACAGAAAGGGAACACATTTAAGTTTTGAAGAAGTTATTTTTGAGATTGAGAAAATTTCAATTAAAACTTAACCCGACAAAGTGTACTTTCGAAAATCGGTCGGGGAAGTTACTATGTTTCGTGGTCAGCGAGAGAGGAATTGAAGTTGACTCAAATAAGGTCAAAGCTATACAAGAATTGCCTCCACCACGCACACAGAAGGAAGTCTGAGGTTTTCTTGGAAGGTTAAATTACATTTCTCGATTTATTTCACAATTAACTATGAAGTGTGACCCCATATTTCGTCTTCTCAAGAAACACAACCAGGATGTATCAGACGATGAGTGTCAAAAAGCATTCGAAAAAGTCAAACAATATTTATCGAACACCCCAGTACTGTCTCTGCCTAATCCAGATAGACCATTGATACTGTATTTGTCAGTGTTCAATAATTCCATGGGATGTGTGCTTGGTTAACACGATGAGTCAGGAAGAAAAGAAAGGGTGATATACTATCTCAGTAAAAAGTTCACTGATTGTGAAATGAGTTATTCGTCAATTGAGAAATTGTGTTGCGCCTTGATTTGGACAACTCAAAGATTGAGGCAGTATATGTTATATCATACAACCTGGATGATTTTGAAGCTTGATCTGTTAAAGTATGATGGATTCAACTGCTTTGAATGAAAGGATGGCAAGGTGGCAGATTTTGTTATCTAAATTCGATATAGTCTATGTGAGCCAAAAGGCTATAAAAGGGAGTGCAGTCGTAGAATTTTGGCTAGTAGGGCTTTGGAGGATTATGAACATTTGAGCTTTGATTTCTCCAATGAAGAGTTGATGTATGTGGCAAATACAGAAGAATGCCCATGGAAGCTAAATTTTGATAGAGCATCAAATGCTATTGGAAATGGAATTGAGGCAATTTTGGTATCCCCTAGTGGTGATTATTATCCATTCACATGCAAATTGAATTTTGATTGCACAAACAACATGGCAGAATATGAAGCCTGCATCATGGGAATTAGAGCAGCTGTAGAGCATAAGATCAGAGTGCTAGAAGTATATGGAGATTCTGCCTTAGTAATCTACCAGCTTAAAGGAGAATAGGAGACAAGAGATCCCAAGCTAAGTGATTATCGAAAAATAGTCCTGGGATTGATTGAGGAGTTTGATGAAATTACTTTTAATTATCTCCCACGAGATAAAAATTAAATGGTGGATGCTTTGGCAACCTTGGCTTCTATGATCAAAGTAAACAGACCAGAGGATATGAGACCTATTCAGATGAGTATCTTTGAAGTTCCAGCTCATTTTTATGACATAGAAGAAAAGGAAAGAGATGATTACCCTTGATATCATGATGTATTGCGATACGTAAAAGATCGTGAATACCCGGAGCATGCATCTGAGAACGATAAAAGGACTTTAAGAAGATTGGCTTCTAACTATGTTTTAGACAGGGATATTGTGTACAAAAGGAGGAAAGATCAAGTACTATTGAGATGCGTTGATGCAATGGAAGCTAGGAAAATCCTGGAAGAAGTTTATGAAGGCGTTTGCGGAACACACGCTAATAGATTCACAATGGCCAGACAGATAATGAGATTTGGGTATTATTGGTCCACCATGGAAGGTGATTGTATCAACTATGCTAAGAGATGTCATAAATGCCAGATTTACAGAGACAAAATTCATGTGCCTCCGTCACCTTTGTATGTTATGACTTCCCCATGGCCTTTTTCCATGTGGGGCATGGATGTTATTGGACCGATCTCACCAAAAGCTTCAAATAGGTATCGATTCATCTTCGTGGTAATTGACTACTTCACAAAATGGGTAGAGGCTGCTTCATATGCTAGTGTCACTAAGTCAGTAGTTAGTTGGTTTCTGAAGAAAGAGATCATTTGTCGATATGGAATACCCGAGAGGATTATATCAGATAACGCACTAAACTTGAACAATAGCACGATAGTAGAAATTTGTAGTCAATTTGGGATTAAACACCACAACTTGTCTCCGTATCGTCCAAAAATGAATGGGGCAGTGGAAGCGGCTAATAAAAATATCAAGAAGATAGTAGGTAAGATGACTGAGACTTATAGGGATTGTCATGAGAAACTACCGTTTGCACTCTATGCTTATTGAACGTCCGTCAAAACCTCTACAGGGGCAACGCCTTTCTTGTTGGTTTATGGGATGGAGGCAGTTCTATCAATTGAAGTGGAAATATCTTCTCTTTGATTTTTGTCAGAAATAAAGCTTGATAAAGCTGAATGGATTCAGACACGGTTTGATCAGTTGAACTTAATTGAAGAAAAAAGGCTAAGGGCTATTCGTCACGATCAGATGTAACAAAAATGAATGATGCGAGCCTACGATAAAAAAGTTTGCCCAAGAGAGTTTCATGAGGGAGACCTTGTACTAAAAAAGATCCTTCCCATACAAAAGGATTCAGATGAAAATGGATGCCGAATTGGGAAGAACCATTTATGGTGAAGAAAGCTTTCTCTGGAGGTGCACTAATTCTGGCCGATATGGATGGGAAAAGGATACCCAATCCTGTGAACTCAGATTCAGTCAAAAAGTATTTTGCTTGAAAAAGAGAAGAGGCCAAGGTGAAAACCCACAAAGGGCGCTTTGAGTTTCTAAAAAAAAGGGAGAGGCTAAGGCGAAAATCGGCAAAGGGCACCTTGAGACCAAAGGGGTCAAACTCAAAAAGGGTGGCTCAAATTTTGAATAGACACGTAGTCATCTTGCTATACTTGAATCAACAAGAAATGAAGAAGGTTGCATATTAGGGCATCAACAAAGTACTTTGGGTCTTCTAAACACATGTTGAGCTCAAGGCAGTCTTTATGAAGTTTGTATATAGAAGCTCAATCTGCGATATCTCGGGCATCTGATCTTTGTCCAATTCATTTTACTATTTTTGGATTCTTTTTCTTCTCAAAGATATGTTCCTAGTTAATTTTCTTTATATTCTTGATAATTCATTTAAGTCTCTTTGAAATCAATTTGGTACCCATTATTCATAAGCACGTTGCATTGAAATAATGATTGATGAACTAATAATTTCACAAAAGAAGTTCTTCATATTACTTTGGAAATTTCTAAATAAAAAAGGAATAAAACAGGACAATTTTTTAGAATTTCCATGTGCATAGATTGAAAATATTTGAGAAAAAAGAGTCTGGATGAAGAGTATTTCTCTGAATTCTTTGTCTAAATAATAAATGGACTTAATAATGAGTTGATGTGACAAAAGTAAATGATGTCATCAGGTCATAACGTTTGGGGAATGGTGTGACAAACTAAGTTGATGAAAAATTCAGAACCCCTAAATTATGGGGGAATGGGTTGAAATAGGTCCTATACCCTAAAATTGTAGATGGGAAGGATTGAAAAAGTTTTAACTCCTATCGTGCTAGGATGGTACAAGCCTTGTGTTCTTAAATTTCAAGCGGAGTTGACTCCGAAATTACAGCGGCGCAAGCTTATTGAGCAGAATATGATTGATGTTTCGAGAGGAACAAGGATGAAGAACAAATGAGTGATGACACCTAGAGTAGGAATCATTCTCATAACATTTTAGGAACATTTGATTCATTCCGATCATTGCATCCTAATCCTTAAAGGAAACATTTTCATGACATGTTGCATTCATGTCACTCATAAACATATGAAGCTAGAAGCATTTGATTTATTCTGATCATAGCATTTGGGTCATGTGACATAAACATATGGAATCGAGTCTACAAGACATGTCCCTCAATGGACAGTGTAGCAATATCGGTGAATTTGAAGATCTTATCTCCCTAAGTAGTAGTGGAGCAGATCAAATTTGGTGTAACATCCTGAATTAATGGGCATATGCGTTTAATGTGTGGTTATGTGTAATGTGTTAATTAGAGTGTTAGGGGTCTAGATTGGGCTCGAGGTTGGGCTAAGGCCTTAGCAGAATTAGTTATTGGACACTCTAGTGGAAAGCCAGTTCAGTTAGGACTTTAAAAATGTTATCAGTGTTTAAAGTACCAAAATGGGCTTGTGGCCCAAGGTTAAGTAGCGCTACATGGAACCATGGGGTGGCGTCATTAACAGATTAAGAGGGCCCAAGTTCAAGTCACTTGAAGCTCAATTCTTTTAATATAATTTTAGCTAATTTCTGGCTTTTAAATGGATAAAGTGGGATAGAATAGGGGCTTGAAAATAGGAGGATAATAACATATGGATAATGTGCTGATAAAGGGAAGAAAAGGTGGTGCTATCTAGGCCTCTTTTGAAGGAGTGATCGGATAAAGATAAGGGAGGAAGTTTAGGAGTTATCTGCTAAGCACAGTGGTGGCCGAATTTCAAACTCTAGGGGTTGCCAAAATTCTCTTTAAATAGAGGGGATATCTCTTCAATTCCTGTATTTGGTCCCTATTTTCTTTTTCCATTCTCTCAGCCTCACTTTTATGCAAAAGCCAAAAGTCCATTATTCTGTTCTCTTTTCTTTTTCTTTTTTCCTTCAAAAGCCGAAATCTCCCAATTATTCTCAACATCTTTTCTTTCAAAAGCCAAAACTCTAAACTCTCTTCTCATCCCCATAGTCGAATACTTCCTATTTCCTTTTGCCGATTTCTTCACTAAAGCCGGATCTACATAGACTTCTTCTTATCATCTTTTCTTCTGATCTTCTCAAAAGCCAGAATCTCTAAGGGGTAGTCGAATTCTTTGTGTTAAGGTGAGTGCCGATTTTCCTATCTCTTCACTTTCTCTTTCAATTTTTAGAAGACAAAACCGAAAAGCTAATGGTTTAATGGTTTTTTATAATTTCGTGTTGGGCATTTAGGTAGATCGTCTAGATTTAAAAGCTGAAAATGCTAGTCTCGGAGTCTCAATCTCTTTTTAGTATTTCAAGGTAAGGGTTCAATTCTTCCTATGTTGTTTAATCGAGTTCTTTTTCATTATTTGTGCCTTAACCTAATGTTGCGTTAAGCAATCATCATAGTATCTTTTGACCAAAGATCACTCATGGACTCGAATGTCAGCAAATCAAAGGAAGGGGTTGGATCTGTAGTTTCAGCCCCAAAGTTCAAGAAACGTGTAGTGTCAGCGGTTTGGGATTGGCCGCCAGGTTGTGGACCGACTTCGGAGCAAAACCTTAGGCAGTTAGCAGTCGTATCAACTTCTAATAGTGTCGACATAGAAAGTACTGTCCTGTTGGTAATCAGGTGTGTAGATTTCTATCACACTAGTTAAATTGTACTATGTATATGTTATGGGCTAAAGCTAGAAATTGAGGCTGTATGAACAGTCGTAATACCCAAAAAGGGTAGGCAAGGGATGCCAGGTACGTAATCATAGAAACTTCTCTATGTGTATCAAAGTATGTAAAAGTATGTGATCTGTTTTGATAGTTTAATGTTATGATTCTTGCATGTATGTATGCATGGGATAGGATTAAGGTCACATAGTGATCGGTCTTTATGACAGGCAGCGTAACTGTCGATATATATTATTAAGGTCGCATAGTGATTGGTGGCTTTGCCACATAGGTCACATAGTGATCGGTCTTTATGATGACAAACCAAATTGTCGATATGGTGTGTAGCGGATGGAGGGTTGATTGTAGAAATCCCCACGGTGTGATGGTTGGTACGGGGGTGTGTAGGGGATGGACTTTTAGGTTTAGGATGGGCCATGTTGCATGTAATATATATTCTATGCCATTGTGAATGGGCCTAGGCCCATAATGTGTTTATGGGCCCAAGGCGTTTATGTGTTTTCAGGATTTGTACACTGAGTCTTGGTGACTCACCCTTTTATTTTTTCCCAACTTTTCAGATGAGCAGTAGATTGTGGACATGGGAGCCGAGGCGGACTCGAGAGGCCATCAAGTTTTTTTTATCTTTATAGATTATTTCGATCTTTAAGTTTAAATTTGGGATTATTTTTGTAATAAGGCCCCCATAACTTAGGTTATCGTTTTACATTTTTTCCCTTTATTTATTCTATACGTCTTACAAACCTATGTTTCCAAAGTCTTAATTATAAAGTGAAACCAAATTGGATTTCCAAATGTGTCCAATGCAAATGTTAAAGTTGCTTCAAAATATCACAATTAATAATTAATTGGTTAAAATAAACTGAGATTCTTCAAAACCCTTCAAACAAAGTTTTCAACATTCAACCCGTAGCATACCAGATCCAGTCATGACAAATGGGTCGGGTTTGGGGTGTTACATTTGGCAAATCTTATCATCCCGAGGTAGCAGAGAAGTAGATTTTCGCCACCAGTCTTATCTCCCTGATGTTGCAGCGGAGTAGATTGAAGACAATAGATCTCATATTCCTGAAGTTGCAGGAAGCAGATCGAAGACACTTTCAGTCTTATCTACCTGAAGTTGCAGCGGAGTAGACTAAAGACAAAAGATCTCATCTTCCTGAAGTTGCAGAAAGCAGATCGAAGACACTTTCAGTCTTATCTCATTGTAGTTGCAGCGAGTAGACTAAAGATAGAAGATCTCATCTTCTTGAAGTTGTAGGAAGCAGATCGAAGACACTTTTAGCCTTGTCTCCCAGAAGTTGCAGCGGAGTAGACTAAAGACAGTAGATCTCATCTTCCTGAAGTTGCAGGAAGCAGATCGAAGACACTTTCAGTCTTATCTCCCTGAAATTGCAGCGGAGTAGATTGAAGATAGTATATCTCATCTTCTTGAAGTTGCAGGAAGCAAATCAAAGGCATTGTCAGCCTTATCTCCCTGAAGTTACAGCGGAGTAGATTGAAGATAGCAGATCTTGTATTCCTGAAGTTGCAGTGAAGCAGGTCGAAGATAGCAGATCTGGCATTCTTGAAGTTTCAATAAGCAGATCGAAGACATCAGATCTTGTCTCCTTGAGTTTGCAGTGGAGCAGATTAAAAGATAGCGGATATTGCCTTCCTGAAGTTGCAGTGAAGCAGATTGAAGCCATCAGATTAATTGAAATGAAGATGAATTTCCAATACTATTGAAGTTGTAGCGAAAAAGGCGAGGACCAAGAAGTCGAGGCTCGGTAAAGACCGGGCAAAAATTGGACCTTCTAAAGTCTTTGCTCAATTCTCGTTACACGACAATGAGCAAAGAGGGGCAGCTGTAA
This sequence comes from Gossypium rotundifolium, assembly GCA_025506655.1. Lineage (NCBI taxonomy): Eukaryota > Viridiplantae > Streptophyta > Magnoliopsida > Malvales > Malvaceae > Gossypium > Gossypium rotundifolium. The sequence goes on along the minus strand of CP106722.1, from coordinate 183,480,368 downwards.
CAGGCCCATTTTGCTCGGGCATAAATAAACCAGAATAAAAAATATAATAAAATAAAAATATAAAATGTCTAGCACAATCCATTTACAGACTTAACCCACTAACACAATTACCCGATTACACCCTTAGCCCAATACCTAAACTAACTCAGACCCAAAACAAACCTAAACTAACCCAACCCTAGACCCAAGTTTGCATGGCCCAAAAGGCCCAAAACTTAAGTGGACTCAGAGACCTAGAGTTTCTGGGAAACCCTAGGCGCCGCAAGCCTCGCACCCAGGCCACCAGTCACACTGCATCCTCACAAACCATGCCGCCTTCAACGCATGACAGCCCCGCACCATCGCCAAAATCCTCGTCGATTACCTGCAAGAAAAGAAAAAAAAGACAGTAGTAAAATACAGCAAACATGGCAACATTTTTTTATTTCCTTTTTATTTTCATTTCAAAGGCTATAAAAGCCCTACAAGAATCTGTAATAGGACACACAGAAAAGAGAATACAAGCAAATATTCAAAAAAACAAAACAGAGAAATAAAAACATTGAAATCCTTTTACAGAGATGATTTTCATTTTTTTTATATATGTTCTTTTTTATTTTTTTCTTTTGATTTGTGCATATTTACACACAAAATAATATTAAAGTATAAATGAGGCAACATTTTACCTTTGCACCGCCGTAGTTGACGGCGCGTGGGGCGGAGGCCCCTAAGCCCGATGACCAGACTCCGTCAGAGGAGGGGAGGGCCTTTGAAAGTATTTTTGGAAATTTTATTTTTAAAATAGAGTACTAAATGATTTTTTGCCTAAATATTAGCTTATATAGCAGTATAACACAATGCCATTTTTGCTTAAACCAATAAGCATTAAAACAATGTCGTTTAAAGGCCTGTGACCCGCGCGTTGACCCGAACCAGGAAGGATCCGTGTGTTTTCATTTAAGGGTCTAATTGCCCTTCAAGTCCTTCCGTTTTTTTTTTTTGAAAATTTACAATTATTTCCAAATAGTTTTTCTTTCTTTTTTTAATTTAGCCTTGAAAGACTATTTTTATTTCAATCGAGCTCGAGCTGTTTAAAGGTATAAAATCATAACGACGCTGTTTTGGAAAGAAGGCATAATTGCCCCATAAGTCTGATAAACTGTAAAAATAACATATTTTAACCCCATATCTAGTATGCTTTTGAATGATTTAGCCCTTGATTTATGTAAAAAGGTGCTTTTAATCCTTTCTTTTCATGTTTATACTCTAGAAAGCACCCGAGGACGAAAAGAACGTAAAACGGGCTTAAAATAGACCAAGTTGGGCCAATCCAAGAAATCGACACGGCTTGGACTTCAAGCCACACGACCGTGCCCTGCCACTTACTTCACACGACCATGCCATGATTTACACGGCCTTGCCCTAATCGATAGAATCGAGACACGGCCTAAAGACGAGTTACACGGGCGTGTGACATGGGCGTGCCCTTGCCACGGGAATGAGCAATTTCACTCGAATTTGGATGCTTGAAGCCAAAGAAACGTACTCTAAGTCTACTTAAACACCTTAATAGTAATTCTACTTGAAGGAGGTATTTAGGAGCCAAGTAAAGCATCTGAGGAGCCTATATAAATAACCCAAGGCAGCCATTCTAGAAAAGAGGAGTTTTAGGCAGAGTTTTTGCTGAGCTTTTATTCAGGGAATTACTCGAAGATAGCCAGTTGATCCATTTCAAGAAGTCGGAGTTCTACTCAAGACAGAGGATCTCCTCTTCAATTCCTTCAGGAAGTTTTAGGGATTTCTTATGTTTTGTTTTATCTTTTCTCTTGAGATGTTTTCTTATTTTGTTATGAACTAAACCCTTCAGATACCTGAAGGGGGTGAAACCTATGGCGGATTTTGTTATTTGATTTCTAAATTATATGATAAGTACTTAGTTTGTTCTTAATTATGTTTCTTAATTTAATCTGATGTGCTTAGGTGGAGGAGGAATAGACCCTGCCTAAGAGTAGATCTAGCATAATTAAGCGGAGTTGATCACACGCCTAGAGATAGGGTGACAAGATTTTTCCGGATTAGGGTGAAACCTAATATGGGAATCCATTGATCGATTTACTGCTTCCTTAGGGGGTTATTATAAGAGAATGAGAGTTCCACTAATTAACCTAAGGTTAGATGTTATTAAGCTTGAGAGAGGTTTAATATAGGTTAGGAGTCTCACGGATCAAGCTAAGTAAAAAGTCATATGAATTAAAAGTTAGATAACAAGAGAAGTCATAGGTGGATTCTTCCTGAGGGTATCGTCTAAAATCAACTGAGTTTTTCCATAGTCTTTTCCCAAAGTTTCATTCTTTTGTCTTTGCATCTAGTTTAGTTTTTCATTAGTTTTAGATTAATAAACCAATCACTCCATATTTTAGGCTAAATAATAGAAATAAAGTGAGTAGTAGTGCTTTTAGGTTCCTTTGGGTTCGATAAAATAATCTTGCCTAAACTATACTATTGTTCGATAGGTGCACTTGACTCAATCATTGTCATAGTTAATCTACAGGTTCGATCATTCTTTATAAATATTAGAACTCAACTGTTTGACACGATCAAGTTTTTGGCGCCGTTGCCGGGGAACACTAAAATATTAAGAAAGCTCTATTTCTATTACTTTAGCCATTATTTTATTTTTTGCAATTTACTTTTATTTTTAGTTTAGGTTAAATTTTTATTTACACTAAATTTCTTTCTTTCTTCTCCTAGCAGGTACCTCTAGTTTATGACTAGAAGGAACCCGAGAGGACCTTTAGCGTACGAAAGTGACATTAAAGCTACCGCTCGTAAAAATCGCAGAGAAATTAGACAAGCTCTAGACTACCAAAGAGAAGAACAACAAGATAGATCCAATCCTACTGAAGGGATGGACGAAAACAATCCACTGCCAAATGTACAAGAACAGAATGCTCCGTGTACTATGTATGATTATGCTAAACCTAATTTGACAGGAGCAGAATCTAGTATTGTCAGGCCTGTTATAGCTGCTAACAATTTTGAATTAAAGCCTAATACAATACAAATGATTCAACAGTTTGTTTAATTTGATGGTTTGCAGGACGAAGACCCAAATACTCGTATAGCTAATTTTTTAGAGTTCTGTGATATCTTCAAAATAAATGGCGTTTCTGACAATGCCATACGTCTTCGGTTATTTCCTTTTTCATTAAGGAATAAAGCCAAGCAGTGGTTGAACTCGTTACCACGAGGATCAATCACCATATGGGATCAAATGACCAAAAAATTTCTTTTAAAATACTTTCCACCAGCCAAAACAACCAAATTTAGGAATGACATATCTTCTTTTGTGCAGAATGACGCAAAAACATTAGATGATGCATGGGAAAGATATAAGGATCTCATGAGAAGATGTCCAGACCACGGATTACCTTTGTGGCTTCAAGCCCAAACTTTTTACAACGGTATGAATTCTTTAATTAGGCAAATGATTGACTCATCAGCCGGTGGAACTTTGAATAACAAAACTCCTGAAGTGGCTTACGACTTTATTGAAGAGATGACGTTGAATACCTATCAATGGCAAATTACAAGGGCCAAACCGACAAAATCAGCTGGAGTTTTTAACATAGATGTAGTAACAATACTATCAACATAGATGGAGATGATGAATAAAATGCTTGATAATTTATGTTCTTCACAGGTACACCCAGTAATGCAATGCGAAGCAAGTGGGAATGTGGCGAATCCTGAGTACCCACCCTACCAATTAAGAGCAGAACATGAGCAGAAAAACTATATAGTAACAATTTTAGATCCAATAATAATCCTTATAGTAACACTTATAATGTAGATTGGAGGAACCACCCAAATTTTTCGTGGGAAGGACAAGGAAATCAAGGAAATCAAAGGCAGCACCCTCCTCCAACTTATCAAAATCAGCCATATCCACAAGAGAAGCAATCAAACCTCGAAGAGATGCTAACGAAATTCATGACAGCCATAGATTCTCGTTTCCAAAAGATTGAAGCAGCACTTGATGACAACAAAAATCGATCAAAGGGATCGAGAATCAAATTCGATTACTTACTGAGGTGGTATGTGAAATACTGACGAGATTTTTCCAAAGGCACACAAAGCAGTAAAGCGCTTACACTAAGAAGTGGCAAAGAGCTGATGGAACCACCAAGAAAAAAACCACATGAGATTATCAAGGAAAGGAGTGTAGAAGTTGAAACCAATACTCCAACGCATCCATAGAAAAAGGCATCAATTCCATATCCAGTAAAACTGAAGAAAGAACAATTGGATGCTCAATATGATAAGTTTCTCGAACTTTTTAAACAAATACATATTAACTTACCTTTTGTTGAAGCCATTTCATAGATACCGAAGTACGCAAAATTCTTAAAAGAACTCCTAACGAATAAAAGGAAGTTTGAAGAAGTGTCAATGGTGGAACTTAATGAAAAGTGTTCAGCTATCCTCCAAAATAAGCTACCAACCAAATTAAAGGACCCAGGAAGTTTTACTATCCCTTGTTTAATTGGTAGCTTGAATATTAAGAAGGCATTAGCTGATCTAGGTGTCAGTATAAATTTAATGCCTTATAAAATGTTTAAACAATTGGATTTTGGGGAACCAACACCCACTAGGATGAGTATTCAGTTAGCAGATAGATCCATTAAATATCCTAGAGGAGTTATCGAAGATGTCTTGGTAAAATTTGAAAAATTTATTTTCCCTGTTGATTTTGTTGTGTTAGACATGGATGAAGACATTAATGTTCCTTTAATCTTAGGGCGTCCTTTTTTAGCCACAGAAAAGCCATTATCGATGTATGCGACGGTAAACTCGCACTGAGGATAGGTGATGAAGAAATTATTTTTCAAAATTATGATGCTATGTGATATTCTAAAGAGCAAGATGATTCCTTTTATTTTGTTGATACTACTGATCATATCATTCAAAACTCATTACAGGAAATCATACATGACGACACTATAGAACTGTGCCTGACTCAAGAAGAGGGGGAAGAAGATGAGGACGATGAGTTGAATCTGAATATATCATCATCCAGACGAATAAAAGAAGAAAGCATTGAAGATAATAATGAAATAAAACAAAAACCCTCCATCGAAGAGCTGCCCAAATTGGAATTAAAATAGTTACCAAAACACTTAGAATGCGCATTCCTTGGGGACAATTCTACACTGCTAGTAATCATCTCTTCAGAATTAGAATCCAAGGAAAAAGAGGAGCTGATAAAGGGACTAAGAGAACACAAGAAAGCCATAGCTTGGAAAATTTCTGACATCAAGGGAATAAGCCCCGCATTTTGCACCCACAAAATTTTAATGGAAGAAGAATATAAGCCGTGTGTGCAACCTCAGAGACGGCTAAACCCCAACATAAAAGAAGTGGTCAAAGCCGAGGTAATTAAACTTCTAGATGCAGGAATAGTTTATCCTATTTCTGACAGCACTTGGGTAAGTCCTGTGCAGGTAGTTCTAAAGAAAGGAGGAATGATGGTAGTGCCCAATGAAAAGAATGAGTTAATTCCCACAAGAACAGTTACAGGATGGAGAGTCTGTATAGACTATAGAAAGCTAAATGATGCCACCAGAAAAGCTCACTTCCCTCTGCCCTTCATTGATCAAATGCTGGTAAGATTATCCAGGCATATGCATTACTATTTCTTGGACGGACTCTCCGGCTACTTCCAAATCCCCATAGCTCCTGAAGATCAAGAGAAGGCGACATTTACATGCCCATATGGTACGTTTGCTTATCTTAGAATGCCTTTTGGATTGTGTAATGCTCCTGCTACTTTCCAGGGCTACATGTTGGCAATCTTTGACGAACTCGTGGAAGACATAATGGAGGTATTTATGGATGACTTCTCGGTATTCGATAATTCTTTCCATCTTTGCCTCAAAAATTTAAAAAGAGTTCTAATGAGATGTGAGGAAACGAACCTTGTTTTGTATTGGGAAAAATGTCACTTTATGGTTAGGGAAGGGATTGTGTTAGGACACAATATTTCTAGTAAAAGGATTGAGGTAGACAAAGCAAAGATTGAAGCCATAGAAAAACTACCTCCCCCTAGTTCGGTTAAGGATATTAGAAGCTTTTTAGGACATGCAAGATTCTATAGAAGATTTATTAAATATTTTCTAAAATAGCTAAGCCATTGACAAAATTACTAGAAAAAGATGTTCCTTTTGATTTCAACTAGGAATGCTTAAATGCATTCAATATCCTTAAGGATAAACTAATAAATGCACCGATTGTAATTGCACCTGATTGGAACTTACCCTTTGAACTAATGTGTGATGCAAGTGATTTTGCAGTAGGTGCAGTTTTGGGACAACGAAGAGACAAGCACTTTCAACCAATTTACTACGCCAGCAGAACACAAACACCCGCACAAGAAAACTATACTACTACAGAGAAAGAATTATTAGCCAAAGTTTTTGCTTTTGATAAATTTAGATAGTATCTAATACTATCTAAAGTTATCGTTTACACTGACCATTTAGCTCTTAGATATCTTTTAAACAAACCTGATGCAAAACCTAGACTCATACGATGGATTTTACTCTTACAGGAATTCGACTTAGAAATACAATATAAGAAGGGAGCCGAGAATTTTGCAACAGATCACCTTTTTAGACTTGAAAATCTGCACATCAAAGAGCTTGACAAAGGTGAAATAAATGATTCGTTTCTCGAAGAACAACTCTTTTCTATAACACATTCTGAGGTTTGCAAATATCGTAAATTATTTAGCAGCTAACGTTGTACCAAAAAAACTAACACATCACCAAAAGAAGCGATTCTTTGCTGATGTGAAAGATTATTTTTGGGAAGATCCCTTTCTTTTTCGCATATGTGCAGATCAGGTAATTCGAAGATGTGTTACAAAGATAGAAGCAAACAAAATCTTGGACCATTGCCATTCAGGACCATCAGGAGGACACTACAGTGGAATTAATATAGCACACAAAATACTCGAATCAGGGTTTTATTGGCCTACTCTATTTAAAGATGCCAACAGGTATGTTACCTCGTGTGATAGATGCCAAAGAATAGGTAATGTTTCTAAGTGTGATGAAATGCCTCAAACATGCATGTTATCCTGTGAATTATTTGATGTATGGGTTATTGATTTTATGGGACCATTCCCTAGTTCATTTGGAAATAAATACATCCTAGTGGCAGTTGATTACATGTCAAAATGGGTAGAAGTAGAAGATTTACCTACCAATGATGCTAGGGTAGTAGTTAAATTTCTCAAGAAACTATTTTCTCGATTCGGGACACCTAGAGCTATCATTAGTGATAGGGGTACTCATTTTTGTAATACTGAATTTGAAAAAGTGCTAAAGAAATATGGAGTATATCACAGGACATTTACCCCATATCACCTTCAAACCAGTGGGCAAGTTGAAGAAGCAAACCGAGAACTTAAGCGCATCCTAGAAAAAACGGTTGAATCAAATAGAAAAGATTGAGCATTAAAAGTAGATGACGCTTTCTGGGCCTATAGAACAGCATTTAAAACACCTTTAGGGACATTACCATACAAACTAGTATACGAGAAAAGCTGTCATCTACCATTCGAGTTAGAACACAAAGCTTTTTAGGCCATAAAGTTTTTAAATTTTGATCTTAGAACTGCAGGAAATAAAAGAATGATGCAGATGAATGAGCTAAACGAATGGAGATTGGAGGCCAATGAGAACTCGAAATTATACAAAGAGGCAACAAAGCGATGCCACAACTCTCGCCTAAAGAAGTCGAAACAATTCGAAGTAGGAGACTTGGTCCTACTGTATAACTCAAGGCTTAAATTATTTCCTGGGAAGCTGAAATCGAGATGGTCTGGCCCATTCATAATTAAAACAATTTTTCCATACGGCACAATTGAGGTAACTCACCCCACTAAGGGCACATTCAAGGTAAATGGTCATGTACTCAAAATTTATAATGGTACAGATTTTGGAGGTATGAGAGAGGAGCTTCTACTCCATGAACCTCTTTTTAGAACAAAAAATAGGGAAAGTCTAGCTTAAGAATTTAAACAAGCACTTCTCGGGAGGCAACCCGAGCACTAACCTCCCTAAACATTTTATTTTCATTATTCATTATCTAACTTAATTAAGTGCAAAATTAGAACCACACGGCCTTACACAGGGGCGTGCCTGTGGCCGTACAGAAGCCAGAGGGTAAAACCATGGGCAAGCCAATAGCCGTGTACGATAAAAAAGAAATTATTTTCCCAACACGGCCTGCGATAAGGGACCATGCCCGTGCCATCCACCTGTGTGAGGTTACTGACTTACTGAGCACGGGATAGACATGGCCGTGCCCAACACCCGTGCTGAGATACTGACTTACCACACACAGGCTAGACACGCCCATGTGACTACACTGTGCCACATACTGACTTACCGAGCACGGGCGTGCCTAATTGACACACGGACGTGCCAAAAACCTTGAAGCACGCCTAATTTTAAGAAATCGCGAAAAGCACGGGCACTTCAAATTAAACACGATCGTGGAGAAAGGCCGTGTTCCCCTTCCTTTATAAGCAAACTAACCGTTTTTCTTTTTTCTTCCCAACTTCAAACCCTAAAATCAGATTTTTCCTCTTCCCCCAAAAAAAATCCAGTTACAAAACAAGATCTCTCCCTCCCCAATGCCATTTTTCTCCAAGAAACAACCACAACCCACCCATACCGCTACAACACCACCGTGCCCACAAACACCACGCCCCTACCAGGCCGTGTTCACATTGAGAAAACCAGCTCCACCGCCGTGCCCTCCACCCGTGCTCGTCACGTACCACCGTGCCTGGTTCTTTTTTTCTTCACATTTTCACATACTTTCTCTTCATTTAAGTTTTTGTTTAATTTTAGACTTAAAAATCTGATTTAATTTGTTTCATTTAGTCTATTTCTTGTTTATTCTATGTTAAACATAATTTTTAGTTCACTTTCTTTAGAATTCTTGTTTGCTTTATTTATTTTTAGTTTTTAACAACATGATTTCCATTGTTTGATTATTAATACATGTTAGATATTAGTTACTGTTTCTTTGAGAATTGCTTGCTATGCTATTGTCAAAATTTTATTGTGAATAATAATTCCCAAATTCTCAAATATTGGTTGCACTAGAAAAATTGCGCTACATTTAATTTTAATCTGTAGGAAATATGTCAACATCTCGAGTGAAACGCTCAGTACCAAGTAAGAAAAGAAAGCGACCCGGGTCCTCTTCCGCAAGCGCAACTACCAAACTTCGTCACCCATTCCTCCGATTTTCGTAAGAAACTCAAGAATAATGGTACAAAGCCATACGGAATAGGCCCCTAGGCACCGGGTGACACATTGATTGGGATGCGGTAAGGCAAGTTAGGCTCACAACTGATATCAAAGCCCTTCTATCGACTGAACCGTGGGAAAATTTCTTCTCAATTGATGAGGCCACATACTTGGAGCTCACACTCGAATTCTGCTCCACCTTCACACTGCAAATCGTGATGGCTTAGTTTGACGACCCAGGCACTATCTAATTTTGTCTCGGGGGCACAGTACGTCAATTGAGCGTACCACAATTTGGTACAGCCCTTAAACTTTACACAGCAGAATTCATTGAAGAGAACCCACTGAATGGATTAAATCGGGACCTACATGCCGCTCCACTTGAATGTTGGCGCAGCCTACGCCCTTCCACAAGCAACTACAACCCTAGTCGCTCCAAAGCGACCGCCCTTTCTCCAGCTCTCAGGTATATTCATGCTATTCTCGCCCATACCATTACAGGTCTCAAAGAGAGCACCGACGTCTTCAACAAACACGATGTCTATTTGTTATCATGCATGTCCGAAGGACATGTTTTTGACTTGGCGTATTTTACTGCATGCGTAATCCAAAGACAGACGGGAAAGCAAAGACAGAAAGGAATTCTATCGATGGGCCTATATATAACAAGGCTAGCTCGATACTTCAACCTCCTCAATACCGACGACCAGAGATCATCCCTCACGCTAATAGGCAATATGGTACTTCAAGGCATCCATACGATGCTACACATGCGAATGATCAAACAGCGTTGAGGAACCGATCCCCCTCAGTACAAACTAAAGAAACCCATAAATAAGGAAGAGGACGAGGACATTCCTGATGATGTCCCACTACCATCAAAAGAGGCACCGATTTCGAGCCAGCGACCATCCTGTACAGGACCATCATTAGAGGATATCTCTGTACACCTCACACAGTTGGAGCAGTACTGCACCCAGCAGTTTACTGACACTGCTCGATGTCTTGGTGGGATCGAGGACACCCTTCAGTAAATCTGCCACCACTTCCATATATCACCACCAACACCTCCACAGGATCCAGTTGACGATGAGGACCTCTGAGTCCTCATAAATTGTTATCTGTCCTTCACTTTTTTTTATTTTAAAACTTTTTATTTGCTGTTGCTTTTAAATTTGAACTTCCATTAGTATTGCATAGTTTTTATTATTATCTACCATTGGCTATCTAACCTTTTAAAGAATCCCTAATCATTATATGCTACAAGATTATTAACCAAGTGACTTTGCAGAATCAATTACACACCTCACATACACAAACACACATCCACATAAAAGTCACCTGAGGAACGCACTTTGGAGCCATCCAAAAATCAGGAAGTCACTTTACCCCTTATCTTTTGATTTATCCCATAACTATCATTATTCATCTTTGTACATTGAGGCCAATGTACATCTTAAGTGTGGGGGGTAAAAGTGTCAAGCTTTTTTTATTATTCTTAAAATCCTGAATTTAGTCTTGATTCGAAAGTATTTTTCTCATATTACTAATTAGGATGAAATTTCTAATGATTTATGATTTTTATTTATATGTTTTAGATTAAGTCATAGTTAATTGTGCATTGATGATTAAATTTGAAGGATACTAGAGAATCGAACATGATAAGTCTACTTTCTAAAAATTAAAAATTGATGAGTCGTTGAACTGAATTTGAGTATTACCTTGAAGTTTGAAATTTACAGGGATTGATGTAAAAAACACCCATAATTTTTGTGAGATTTTGAGCCTTATAGAGCATATATTATTTTTCATGCTCACTTTATTGATTATGAGTGTGTCAACTTTGAACTGTTATTCTAGAACTTGCCTCGTTTATACATGTCGAGACCACACTTTTGATTTGATATACTGAGATGATAAAGGCACCTAGGATTTAACCCACTTACTCCATAAAAAGCCTACCTTCACAAATTAACCCCTAGTGAACCCTGTTGAATCCTAACAACCTTTTTATTGACTCACCCACTAATATTAACCCAAAATCCCTTTGTATTTGTTATCACCATTCTTTTGACTACCCTTTAATCGAGGTTTGGTTTGATTAAGTTATCGAATTATATTAGTTCAATAGTTACATTTATCATTTATGATGTAATATTTTAGGATTTTTTTCTTAAAAAAACCAAAGTATATTCAATGTTAGTAGTATATAAAAAGCTTAGAGCATTTAAAATCCAATTGTTGAAGAAAAGCTCGTATTAAAGTATTATCAAATTTTAAGTGATGAAAATACTCTTTATTATAGAGTAATTATCAATAGTGGTATTATTAGTTTTCATTCAATGAAATATTCATATTTAGTTTATTGTTTCTAGTTAGGTAATTTGTCAAGTCAGTCTCGATTCTAACCCTCCAATTCAACATATATCCACACCCTTAACCTTAGCCCGTTACAACCACGATAAAGACCTTTTGATCATGTATCATCTCATATCTGATGGTGGAGATTTGATTTTCGAGCTAGCCTATGGGATAAACTTTTCGAGTTCGACTTATGAGTGCTTATTCTTGAACCTTAAACACTTTGAGTGATTTGAGTGAACCTTTAGTGAGGATGTATATCCTTGTCGGTTTTGAATTAAAGGTAATTACTTAGATAAGGGGAGACACCTATGTTTTTGTACTACAAAGGTATGACTTATCGTGATTGAATCTTTAGGACTCTTTGAATTGAATTATCCATGTATAAATTATCTATGAATTATGATGAGACATTGTCGATAGGAATTATGAATTATGGAAAGTTCGTTTTAATTGTAAGTTGAGAATTTTGCTTGAGGACAAGTAAAAGCTTAAGTGTGGGGGTATTTGATAAACTGTAAAAATAGCATATTTTAACCCCATATTTAGTATGCTTTTGGATGATTTAGCCCTTGATTTATGTAAAAAGGTGCTTTTAATCCTTTCTTTTCATGTTTATACTCAGGAAAGCACCTGAGGATGAAAAGAACGTAAAACGGGCTTAAAACGGACCAAATTTGACAAACCTAAGAAATCGACACGGCTTAGACTTCAAGCCACATGACCGTGAGTTGTCACTTACTTCACATGGCCATGCCACGATTTACACGGCCGTGCCCTAATCGACAGAATCGAGACACGGCCTGAAGACGATTTACACGGGTGAGTGACATGGGCGTGCCCCTTCCACGGGAATGAGTAATTTTACTCGGATTTGGATGCTTGAAGCCAAAGAAACGTACTCCTAAGAATACTTAAACACCTTAATAGTTGTAACACCCCAAACCCGGCCGAAAACACTACAGCTAAATTCAGAATGCTACTGGAAAACTTTAGGCTAAAATTGTCTAAGTGATGATAAAACTTGTATGTAGCGGTGTTAAAGTTGACATGAAAACAAGTGCTTTGGTTTTAAAACAGGATTCAATTTCTTAGAAAGGCCTTTCCCTTGGAAAACAATTTGAAGTTCAAGGTTAATTGAAAATGGGTCCTTTTGAAACCTTTAAGAAAATCTGAGTAAGTACAGGAATCACAGTTAGAAAACCTTAAATAAGTTTTTAAGTAATAAAAGCGTCACTATTTGAAACTTGTTTGCAACTACCAATCCATGTCTAGTCTAGCATAAACCATAATGAAAACCCAAAATAGTTAAATGGCCTTATTACATCAAAACATCCCAAATAAACTGAATTTAAAAGTAAAGTCTCTAAATATGGAAATCTAGCGTCGCATGGCCATCTCGAATCCCATCCAACCCGTCCAACATCACGAATCACTGCATTGTTTGGTAAAATTGGGTGAGTCAATAGACTCAGTGTGTAATTAGTTCACAGATTTCCACATATGGGCTTGGCCCAAAACCACACCAATCCACATATCAGATAATAGTGCAAAGTGCACCCAACCCAGCCTAGGGTCCATCTTCTACACACCCCCGTATCCAACCACCACACACCAGGGGATTACTAAATCGACTCTCCAACCTCTGCACACCAATTCGGCAAGTCATGCCGTCCACCAAGTGGTCGAGCCACTGGTCCACGTGATCAAATCATAATATAATCCACAGCGTGACCGTAGTCAATGTCAATCCACGATGAGGCACATAGCCATCACCAACCACGATATGGCACCAAGCCGATACCAACCATGATGAGGCACTGAGCCGATCATCAATCCATATGAGTCTCATAGCCATCACTAAACCACGTACGTGAATGTACACTCTGTCCTTCTTTTATGTATACAGATCCCGCCCAATGCTTATGCAACATATGATAGTGATGTGATGAAATTATGTATGAACATATTAATAAAACATACAACACATATATATAGCAATAACCACAATTTTATCGGCATTTAACACTGACCTGATTATCGACATACCCACTAAGGGTATCCATCTCATCATTACCACTGCACTAATCATTACACTTATAACACATACAATATTTTATACATACTCGGAAATTACGTAATAATCACACACCTTTTTGGCACAGTCGACTAGATCCCGAAACCCAAAGCTTAAACGATTTGCACCTGAACTTGTCGAAATCCTCCTACACAACCTTATATTAGATTCGGCTCAACCCAAAAGAACACATGAAATGGCATTCGACCCAACAACATTCCCTGCTTACCTTGATCACTCAAATCTCGAAAGATCTCTACTCCTTTAATGTTAGCCAACAGAAATCCTGATATCACTTTTGATGGATTCGGCCATAACAGAGAAAATGAAGTTAGTCTTCTCGATTTGATATCTTAATGGAAATAGTTGAGACTCATCTAGAAAGAGCCCTCTTACCACAATACTCAAAATTGATTGGAAGTTGGATGGAAGATGAGTGTTGACACCTCCCCCTCTATAGGCTCTAGTAGATTCGACCACAGAGAACAGAAGAGGTTAGAGTTTTGCTTTTCAACAGACAGAGGAAAAATAAGGAAAAGAAATCAACCGAGAAGAGATTCTTACCGAAAAATAATAACCAACATGTAAATGGTCACTAAACTCCAAGAAATCGCAACAAACACCTGAAGTAAAGAAATCAATTTAAATGAGAAAGATAATAGACTTCTGATCTAGTGAATAAATCGGCAGGGGGTAGAGGTGCAATCGGTTTTGACTAAAGGATGAAAAGGGAGAATGTGAAACTTGAAGAGTTGTTGCGGCAACAGGGGATTGAGAGAGATTTCAGTCTAGGGACGAGTGAAGTGAAGAAGAAAAAAATTGAGAAGAGAGTGACCTTAATGGTCTCTTGAAGTTTCGGCCAAGGTGAACAAGTGAAGAAGAGAGGCATTTTTGGTGTGGTTAGTGTATGGAAAGAAAAGAGTGAAAGCTTAGAAGAGAAAGGCTGAATTTCGGCAAAAGAAAAGCACACAAACCCCTTAACAAAATTCGGCTACTCCCCCTACCTACATGACCAAAAATGCCATCACCAAGAGCCCCACTGCCGACCAACTCTCACCCCTTAGAGTCCCACATTCGGCCACTGCTTCTCCCTCTCCCTTATCCTTTGTTCCCCTCCTACTTAGCTGAATTTTCAAGCTCTCCAACCCAATCTATACCTCACCCTTTCTAGAGTCCAAATGCTGTCCAACTCTTCCTCCTCCTTGACGCAAAAAGCAACTCAAATTGCTATCCTCGCAGCTCGAACCTCCTCCCCCTTGACACCCCTTGTTGACGCAACCTCCCCTGCACATTAAGTAGCGTCCCATGCCACTCTACCACCTCACTCCTTGTGTCACAAGTCCCACACTAATGTCCTTAAGGCTTAGCTCCCCTAGCTTCCCCTAGCTTAGGTTAGAACAAAAATTTTCCTATGATCTCTACCAAAGCCCAAGGTTTCCCAAAACCCCCAAACACTTCCAATCAACATGCAGAGCGTATTAAACACAGATACAAATTAAAATATGCACACCGTGAACCTTGGATATTACAGTTCTACCCTCCTTAAAATAATTTCGGCCTCGAAATTACCTAATCAAAATAAGTGTGGGTATTGCTGCCGCATTGCTTCCTCTGGCTCCCATAAAGCTTCCTCCGATCCGTGGTTACGCCATAACACCTTAACTAAAGGAACTGATTTCCTACGCAAGACTTTCACCTCCCGCTCCAAAATCTAAATTGGTTCTTCCTCGTAGGACAAGTCTGGTCTCAACTCCACTTCTTCAACTGGAACCACGTGAAATGGATCCAATCAGTAACGACGTAGCATCGAGACATGGAATACATCGTGCAACTACTTTAACTCCGAAGGCAACTCCAATTGATATGCCACTGGTCCAACCCGTTTCAAAACCCGATAAGGCCCTGGGACTCAACTTTCCCTTACAACCAAATCTCATTACCTTTTTCCATGGCGAAACCTTTAAAAACACAGTCACCCACTGCAAACTCTATCTCTTTTCTCTTAAGATCTGCATAGGACTTTTTCCTATCAGATGCCTCCTTCAATCGTGCCCGAATTACTTTAACCTTTTCTTTAAATTTGGCTACAATCTCCGGACCCAACACCTGACGTTCCCCTAATTCTGTCTAACATGAAGGTGTGCGACACTTCCATCCATACAGCGCTTCATACGGTGCCATCCGAATACTCGCTTGATAGCTATTATTATATGCAAATTTCGCTAAAGGCAAAAACTCCTCCCAACTTCCTCTGAAATCTATCACACATCCCCTCAACATATCCTCTAATACTTGGATTACTCGCTCAGACTGGCTGTCCGACTGTGGATGAAATGTCGTACTGAAGTCTAACCTAGTGCCTAATGCCTGATGTAGTGCCTTCCAAAACTGAGACGTAAACCTCGGGTCCCTATCTGAGATAATCGACACCGGCACTCCATGCATTCTCACAATTTCTGCCACATACAGCTTTGCCAACTTCTGCAAAGAATAATCAACCCGCACTGGAATGAAATGTGCAGACTTTGTCAACCGATCTACTACCACCCATACCGAGTCCTTCTTAGTAGGCGTAAGGGGAAGCCCACTAACAAAGTCCATGCTGATTCTCTTCCACTTCCACTGCGGAATCTTTATCGGCTGAAGTAACCCCGAAGGTACTTGGTGTTCAGCTTTAACCTGCTGACACGTCAAGCACTTCCCCACAAATTCTGTCACTTTTCGCTTAAGACCAGGCCACCAAAACTGATCCCGCAAATCCCTGTATAACTTGCTCCCTCCAGGATGCATAGCATATGGGCTACTATGCGATTCCCAAAGAATCTTCTGCCTTAACTCCCCATCTCTCGGCATACATACCCTACCTCAGAAACATAACACTCCATCACTGTTCAAACTATAGTCTACCAACTCCCCATCCTGCACTTGTCGTAGCTTAGCATTTAGATCATCGTCTACCAACTGTCTTTCTTTCACCTGACTCAACCATGTCGGCTTTACTTGTAACTCTGCTAGCAAACTTTCGTCGTCATACAGACTAAGGTGCACAAACATCGCCCTCAAATTCGATACAATTTTTTGACTTAGGGCATCTGCCACCACATTTGTTTTGCCCGGGTGATACTCTATAGAACAATCATAATCTTTCAACAACTCCACCCACCTTCATTGTCTCGATTCACTCATTCAGGTCATGAGATACTTAAGACTCTTGTGGTCCGTGTAGATCACCGACTTCTCTCCATACAAATAGTGCCTCCACACCTTTAGCACAAAAACCACAGCAGCCAACTCCAGATCATGCGTCGGGTAGTTAACCTCATAAGGCCTTAATTGCCGAGACGCATAGGCAACAACCTTCCCTTCTTGCATCAGAACGCATCCCAATCCCGTGTGAGAAGCATCACAATATACCACAAAATTCCTTCCTGTCTCAGGCTGAATTAAAACCCAGAGCTTCAGTCAAAACCTTCTTCAATCTCTCAAAACTTCCATGTTGCTTGTCTGTCCACATGAAAGGTACCTCCTTCCTCAATAATTTCGTCAAAGGTGCGGCTATAGACGAGAACCCTTCTACAAATCTCCTATAGTAGCATGCTAATCCCAAGAAACTGCGAACTTCTGTCACCGACCTAGGTGGTTTCCAATCTAACACCCCTCAATCTTCTTGGATCTACCCTTATCCCTTCCGCAGACACCACATGACCCAGAAAAGTAACCTCCCTCAGCCAAAATTCACACTTGCTGAATTTGGCATACAGCTTCTTCTCCCTTAACACTTGATCTTAAAATAACCCCAGTCCACTTGGTCCGCAGGGGTACCTTCCCTGACTATGAGCCACCATTGGTAAGCCTCATCCCAGAGCAACGAAACCACACCCTTTAGCTTTTCCTCAACAGTGAAATCCAAATCGTCCATGATCATTTCGACTGCCTCCAACCAAAACTCCGTCACATTCGGAGCTACTCCCGATACTCCTCTAAAAACTTCAGCTCCATTCGCTCTAAGTCTCTCAGGTACTGACTTTCGAGCCCCATTTCCCATACTCGCTCTAGCCACTCACTCTAAAACTCATAGCATAACCTGCGATACTGCATCATCTCCTCTGTATGCTCTTAAAATTTCACCTCTACAGCCGGTGGCGGTGCTTTATTTTCGGAACCCTGACCAGACCCAACTGGTTCCGACACAGTCATTTTGCCTCTACCACGCCCTCGCACATTACGACCGCGTCCCCTAGAACTCATGTCTATGTTCATGATTTAATCTGCTTTAAAAAGTTTTATGCATTAGCTTTTGTTCTACTGATTACCCACGAACAAGTTTTATGTACAGAAGTTTAGTGGTAGTTCTTTCGATCATTTTAGGGTTTTCGTTTCAAGTTTTCTATCCTAATTCAAAGAATCTCATCCATTCAGTAGTACCTACTACACACATTCACCGCTCAAACATTTTCATCCGTTCCAACCCAGGGGTATTTTCATAATTCGTCCTATAGGGGTATTTTGGTAATTTTCTAAATCAGGGTATCATGATATTTCATAAAACAGGGGTTTTTGGTATTTTTGCAAGATAGGAATATTTTGATAGAGGTTGAGGGCAATATGATAGTTTTGTAAACTGAGGGTATTTTAGTAATTTTACAAGCCTAGGGTATTTCAGTAATTTTGTAAACCGGGAATATTTCGAAAAAATTTCTTTTACAAATCAAATGGATAATTTGGTTATTTTTAAAACTAAGGTTTTTTTTAAATAAGTATAGTTAATCCCTTCCAAGTTTTAGTTATCGAGTTTAGCCTATGAATAAGTCCTCTTGGTTAGGGTGAACCGTTACTACGCACCAGATAGGATTCGAGCGAAGAGG
The DNA here is from genome assembly GCA_025506655.1 of Gossypium rotundifolium. Taxonomy (NCBI): domain Eukaryota; kingdom Viridiplantae; phylum Streptophyta; class Magnoliopsida; order Malvales; family Malvaceae; genus Gossypium; species Gossypium rotundifolium. The sequence continues at coordinate 183,461,757 of CP106722.1, read as the reverse complement.
AGGTGAGTCACTAGGACTGCTTAAATACCAAGCTCCCCTCTGATTCCAATCCTAGACATGCGCACAACGGTTGCCACACCCTTAACTTGCTTTAAATTTTATGTACTTCTGTGTTGGGGTAAGCTAATCCTAGGGTTCATTAACTCCTAATCTACTAATCTACGATCGTGTTATACCCACATACAATCATACGATAATTAGAGGTATCTACCTGGTGGACTTCGGGCCAGACGATTCGAGTGCCATGCTTCACAAAAACCTTTTTCCTAAAAATTTTTCTTGGACCCACTAAAACACAAAAGGAAAACGTTTATGGGCTTCAAAAATCCATAAGCCGAGTGTAGAAACTGGGCTCTGATACCAATTTGTAACACCCCAAACCCGGCCCAAAATACTACAGCCGAATTTAGAATGCTACTGGGAAACTTTAGGTTGAAATTGTCTAAGTGATGATAAAACTTGCATGTAGCGGTGTTAAAGTTGACATGAAAACAAGTGCTTTGGTTTTAAAACAGGATTCAATTTCTTAGAAAGACCTTTCCCTTGGACAACAATTTAAAGTTCAAGGTTAATTGAAAACGGGTCCTTTTGAAACCTTTAAAAAAATCTGAGTAAGTACAAGAATCTCAGTTAAAAAACCTTAAATAAGTTTTTAAGTAATAAAAGCGTCACTATTTGAAATTTGTTTGCAACTACCAATCCATGTCTAGTCTAGCATAGACCATAATGAAAACCCAAAATAGTTAAATAGCCTTATTACATCAAAACATCCCAAATAAACTGAATTTAAAAGTAAAGTCTCTAAATATGGAAACTGCGTCTGCATGGCCATCTCGAATCCCATCCAACCCGGTCCAACATCACGAATCACCTGCATTGTTTGGTAAAAATTGGGTGAGTCAACAGACTCAGTGTGTAATTAGTCCACAGATTTCCACATATGGGCTTGGCCCAAAACCACACCAATCCACATATCAGATAATAATGCAAAATGCACCCAACCCAACCTAGGGTCCATCCTCTACACACCCCCGTATCTAACCACCACACACTAGGGGATTACTAAATCGACCCTCCAACCTCTACACACCAATTCGGCAAGTCATGTCATCCACCAAGTGGTCGAGCCACTAGTCCACGTGATCAAATCACAATATAATCCACAATGTGACCGTAGTTAACGTCAATCCATGATGAGGCACATAGCCATCACCAACCACGATATGGCACAAAGCCGATACCAACCATGTTGAGGCACTGAGCCGATCATCAATCCATGTGAGGCTCGTAGCCATCACTAAACCACGTACATGAATGTGCACCTTGTCCTTCTTTCATATATATAGATCCTGCCCAATGCTTATGCAACATATGATAGTGATGTGATGAAATTATGTATGAACATATTAATAAAACATACAACACATATATATAGCAATAACCACAATTTTATTGGCATTTAACACTGACCTGATTATCGACATACCCACTAAGGGTATCCATCTCATCATTGCCACTGCACTAATCATCACACTTATAACACATACAATATTTTATACATACTCGGGAAATTGCGTAATAATCACACACCTTTTTGGCACAGTCGACTAGATCCCGAAACCCAAAGCCTAAACGATTTGCACCTAAACTTGCCGAAATCCTCCTACACAACCTTATGTTAGATTCGGCTCAACCCAAAAGAACACATGAAATGGCCTTCGGCCCAATGACATTCCCCGCTTACCTTGATCACTCAAATCTCGAAAGATCTCTACTCCTTTAATGTTAGCCTACAAAAATCCCGATATCACTTTTCATGGATTCGGCCATAACAGAGAAAATGAAGTTAGTCTTCCCGATTTGATATCTTAATGGAAATAGTTGAGACTCATCTAGAAAGAACCCTCTTACCACAATACTCGAAACCGATTGGAAGTTGGATGAAAGATGAGTGTCGACACCTCCCCCTCTACAGGCTCTAGTAGATTCGGCCACAGAGAACAGAAGAGATTAGAGTTTTGCTTTTCAATAGTCAGAGGAAAAATAAGGAAAAGAAATCAACTGAGAAGAGATTCTTAACTAAAAAATAATGACCAACACGCAAATGGTCACTAAACTCCAAGAATCGGCAAAAAACACCTGAAGTAGAGAAATTAGTTTAAATGAGAAAGATAATAGGCTTCTGATCTAGTGAATAAATCGACAGGGGGTAGAGGTGCAATCGGTTTTAACTAAAGGATGAAAAGGGATAATGTGAAACTTGAAGAGGTGTTGCGGCAACAGGAATTCAGAGAGATTTCGATCTAGGGACGAGTGAAGTGAAGAAGAAAAAAATGGAGAAGAGAGTGACCTTAATGGTCTCTTAAAGTTTCGGCCAAGGTGAACAAGTGAAGAAGAGAGGCGTTTTTGGTGTGGTTAGTGTATGGAAAGAAAAGAGTGAAAGATTAGAAGAGAAGGGCTAAATTTCGGCAAAAGAAAAGCACACAAACCCCTTAACAAAATTCGGCTACTCCCCCTACCTATATGACTGAAAATGCCATCACCAAGAGCCCCACTGCCGACCAACTCTCACCCCTTAGAGTCCCACATTTGACCACTACTTCTCTCTCTCCCTTATCCCTTGTTCCCCTCCTACTTAGCCTAATCTTCAAGCTCTCCAACCCAATCTATACCTCACCCTTTCTAGAGTCCAAATGCCGTCCAACTCTTCCTCCTCCTTGACGCAAAAAGCAACTCAAATTGCTATCCTCGCAGCTCAAACCTCCTCCCCCTTGACACCCCTTGTTGACGCAACCTCCCCTGCACCTTAAGTAGCGTCCCATGCCACTCCACCACCTCACTCCTTGTGTCATAAGTCCCACACTAATGTCCTTAAGGCTTAGCTCCCCTAGCTTCCCCTAGCTCAGGTTAGAACAAAAATTTTCCTATGATCTCTACCAAAGCCCAAGGTTTCTCGAAACCCCTAAACACTTCCAATCAACGTGTAGAGCATATTAACACACAGATACGAATTAAAATATGCACAACCCCTGAACCTTGGATATTACAATAGTAATTCTACTTGAATGAGGTACTTAGGAGCCAAGTAAAGCATCTGAGGAGCCTATATAAGTAACACAAGGTAGCCATTCTAGAAAAGGAGAGTTTTAGGCAGAGTTTTCTGCCAGAGCTTTTATTAAGGGAATTAATCGAAGATAGCTAGTTGATCCATCTCAAGAAGCTGGAGTTCTACCCAAGATAGAGGATCTCCTCTTCAATTCCTTCAAGGGGTTTTAGGGATTTCTTATTTTTTGTTTTATCATTTCTCTTGAGATGTTTTCTTATTTTGTTATGAACTAAACCCTTGAGATACAGAAGGGATGAAACCTATGCGGATTTTATTTTTGATTTCTAAATTATATGATAAGTACTTAGTTTGTTCTTAATTATGTTGCTTAATTTAATCGATGTGCTTAGGTGGAGGAGGAATAGAGCACGCCTAAGAGTAAATCTAGCATAATTAAGCGGAGTTGATCATGCGCCTAGAGATAGGGTGACGAGATTTTGCGGATTAGGGTGAAACCTAATATGGGAATCCATTGATCGATTCTTGCTTCCTTAGGGAGTTATTATCGAGAATGAGAGTTCCACTAATTAACCTAAGGTTAGGCGTTATTAAGCTTGAGAGGGTTTAATATAGGTTAGGGAGTCCCACAGATCAAGCTAAGTAAATAAGTCATATGAATTAAAAGTTAGATAACAAGAGAAGTCATAGGTGGATTCTTCCTGAGGGTATCATCTAAAATCAACTGAGTTTTTCCACAGTCTTTTCCCAAAGTTTCATTCTTTTGTCTTTGCATCTAGTTTAGTCTTTCATTAGTTTTAGATTAATAAACCAATCACTCCATATTTTAGGCTAAATAATAGAAAGAAAGTGAGTAGTAGTACTTTTAGGTTCCTTTGGGTTCGATAAAATAATCTTGTCTAAACTATACTATTGTTCGATAGGTGCACTTGCCTCAATCGTTGTCATAGTTAGTCTACAGGTTCGAGCATTCTTTATAAATATTAAAACTCGACTGTTTGACGCGATCAAAGTCCCTGTGGTTTAACGCGCGTTTTGATTTAGTCCTTAGTATTTATTTTTATTGCTATTTAGCCCCTTTTTCTTTGTTTTCTTTAAATCTTTTTTATTTTATTTTATTTTATTTTAAATTATTATTAAATTATTTATCATATTAAATATTCTATATTTTATTTAGTATTTTGATCATTGTTTTGTCGAGTTTTAAAATTTATGAAGAAAATGATTGAACCTGGAAACTAACTCTGACAACGACTTAAAGCAAGTGCACCTATCGAACAGTAGTATAGCTTAGGCAAGACCGGATTGTCAAACCCAAAGGAACTAAAAGTACTAATACTAACCTTCTTTCTATTATTTAGCCTAAATATTAAGTGATTGATTGTTTAATCTAAAACTAACTGATTACTAAGCTAATATTCAAAGACAAAAAAGAATGAATTGGGGAAATAACTTTAGGAAAACTCAGTTTACTAAGACGATACCCTTAGGAAGAATCCACCTAGACTTCACTTGTTATCTAACACTAAACTAGATGATTTATTCACTTGACTTGATCCGTAGGATTCCCTATTTTAAATTAAACTCTCTCTCGGGGCAATAACGTCTAACCTAGGTTGATTAATTGAAATCTCTTTCTAATTAAAACCCCTAGAATCGCATTAAATCAATCTATGAACTCCCATATTAGGTTTCACCCTAATCTGGCAAAATCTCGTCACTCTATCTCTAGGCGCGCGATTAACTCTACTTAATTATGCTAGATCTACTCTTAGGTAGAGACTTTTTCTCCACCACCTAAGCACATTTAACTTGAATCAATATCCCAGAAATATTAACACAAGAATTAAGCTCACATTATTAAAAACAAATCGAATATTTATCATATAGTTCAGAAAATAAAAGCAAGATCTGCCTTAGGTTTCATCCCCTTCAAGTTTCTGAAGGGTTTAGTTCATAACGATAAAAGAAAACATCTCAGAAGAAAAGATAAAACAAAACATAAGAAATCCCTAAAACCCCCTGAAGGAATTGAAGGAGAGATCCGCCATCTTGAGTATAATTCTGGCTTCTTGACATAGATCAACTGGTTATCTTCGAGTGATTCCCACAAATCTAACATTTCTGGCTCAGCTCCTTGGCCTAGCTCCGCTAGCCCCCTTTGAAGGTTATGCTTAGGGTGTTTATATAGGTTCTTGGAATGCTTTATTTGGCCCCTAAGTATCCTAATTCAAGTATAATTCCTACTCGAGTGTTTGAATAGGCTTTGGAATGTGTTTCTTTGCCTCTAAGTATCCAAATCCGAGTGAAATTACTCTTGGCCGCGACAGGGACACGGTCATGGCACACACCCATGTGAATTAATTTTAGGTCGTGGTCGATCCTGTTGATGAGGCACGGTCGTGTACTTCTGGGTCCAGGTCATGTTAGAGTAGATTAGGGAGGCACGACCGTGTGGTCTTGGGCCCAGGCTGTGTCGATTTCCACTTTAGCCCAAATTTGGTCCGTTTTAGGCCCGTTTCTCGTTCTTTTCATCCCTAGGTGCTTTCCTGAGTATAAAACATACAAACAAAGGATTAAGAGCACCATTTTACACAATTCAAGGAATAAATCATCCAAAAGTATGCTAAATGTGGGATTAAAATATGTTACTTTTACGATTTATCAAATACCCCCACACCTAAGCTTTTGCTTGTCCTCAAGCAAATTTCTCAACTTACAATTAAAATGAACTTTCCACAATTTATAATTCTCATTAACAATGCCTCATCATAATTCATAGATAATTTATACATGGATAATTTAACTCAAAGACTCTTAAAGATTCAAACAATTCTAAGTCATATATTTGTAGCATGAAAATATAGGTGTCTCCCATTATCTAAATGATTACTTTTAATTTAAAATCGACAAGGATTGACATCCTCACTAAAGATTCACTCAAAGAACTTGAAGTGTTTAAGGTTCAAGAAAAAGCACTCATAAGTCGAACCTGAAAAGTAAATCCTATAGGCTTGCCTGAAAATCAAATCTCCACCACTGTAATATGAGATGATACACAAATCAAAAGGTCGTTAACAGGGTTGTAACGGGGCTCAGGTTAAAGGTGTGGATAAAGGCTGAAACAGAAGGTTAGAATCGAGATTGACCTGACAAATTACCTAACTTTAGAAAAAAATGAACTAATAACCTAAATAATTACATCGTATGAAAATTCCAATTACTAATAATGCGAGCTTCTTCTTCAAGATGCTGAATTTAAACGTACAAGCTCTTAGAACATAGAACTAATAATGAATATACTTCATTTTTAAGAAAAAATCAAATAAATACATAATATAAGAAAGAACTTTATCAACTAAAATAAAGTAATTAGGCAACTGATCAAATCAATTCTCGATAGAAGGGTAGTCAAAGGAATGGTGATAACAAATACGAGCGGGATTTTGGGTTAATATTAAAGGGTGAATCAAATAAAAGGGTTGTTAGTGAAACACCCCACACCTGGCCCACAAGCCTGGACCGGATCTGGTATGTTCCTCGATGTAAATCGGTTCAAAATTCTTTTGTCACTTTGAAAACTATGTGTTTTGAAGATAGTTTGTTTGTGGGTTGGGCTCGAGTTGAAAACAAATTTATTTTTGTATTGAAAACCCATTTATTTCAGGTGACAAAATATTTAAGTTTATTTTAAATTAAATGGACTTAATCTTTGAATACCCTAAATTCGTAACATAGTAATTAAAACAACAATAAAATCCTCACTATGGCCTTATTACATAAAACAAAACCCAAAATAAAATCGTAGAGTACTTAAATAAAATAAAATGTCCAAATTAAATAAAACTTCAAGCTGAGCATGGCCACCACAAGTTCTGCAGTCCCGACCATCACTGTTCATCACCAAACATGTTCCCTAGCGGGTGAGTCAAGACTCAATGTGTAACCAACACTAAAATTTAATAGATTTAGGCATACCATACATATCATGTTCACATAATAATTCAAGATAATGATGCAATCCCAACCCAAACCTAGATGCCATCCGCTACACATCCGTACCAACTTCGCACACCGTGGGGACTACTAAATCAACCCTCCATCCGCTACATACCATCGAAGATAGTCGATAAATGACGTGCTCATCGCTCAGATAAAATTCATGGCACGACCACCAGATTAAATAATTGTGTCATGAGACACCATATTGAATAATGTAACCAAAGCTACCACATTAGGATAATGTGACCAAGTCACCACATTCGGATAGTGAGGCCAAGTCACCACATTCACTTCCTTTTCTCATATAACCCGAATGCCCCAAATTATTCATATCATGCATATCATACTTAAATTCACATTCATGTCACTTTTCACATGTTAAATATAACATATTTCGTAATCCTAGTAGGAGTAGGAAACGTACCTGAGTACTTTGTACCATAACATGGTACCTTAGCCATATTCACATTCTTATAAACATGCATATATTTATTATAGCCATGAATCTTATTAAAAGTAGTGTGGGGTACACACCTGATTCGCTTAAGGTTTCCAATCCAAATCCCGAAAAGCTTGATCTAATGCCTTAGATCTTAGATCTCTACATTTAATCAATCACTTAATACTTAGTAAAGAGCCATTCGACCATAAATCCAAATCCTAGTAGGATTAGTATACTAAAACTTACCTTGTTGCCGATTGAATTAAAAATCAAATCCCGAAAACTTGTATTCTTCCCCTTTGAAATTGGCTACTCACTAGATCCTTTGAATCAGTTAGTTTTCAGTTAAAACAAATAGATCTAAGTACTTAAGATAGGGCCTTGGCCGACTATGTAAGTACACTTACCTTGAAATTCTCATATCCCGAAACTTTATTTATGTTCCTTCCTTGTATTCGGCCAACTCTAGATCCTTTTAACATATTAGTTTTCAGCTTTTAAGATAATAAAAGATAGATCCAAACACTAAAATAAGCCTTGGTCGAATGCTATAGGTACTTACCTTGTGAATTTTTAAATCCCGAAACTCACTGAATAACTAGGGAATACGTGGCCTATGGTGTACCTTCAGGAAAAGAACTTCTCCTTCCTTGTAGTCCACACTTAGTAAATCCCGAAAGATCTCTTCAGGCATTCGGCAACAATATATTGAGGGTATTATAATCTTAATTTCGACAGATTTAAATGAAATAGAATGAGAATCAAACTTAATCTTACCCTTACTGAAGAATTCGATGGAATTCTTTCTTGAACCCTTAGCACTATTCGGCTATGGCCCTGATGTGTATCACAATTTCGGCTCTTGAGGCTTAGTGAGAAATCAGCTAGGGCTATTGGTACCTTTGCCTTTTGATTGTGTTTGTAATAGAAGAAGAAAAGAAAAGAGAAGAAGAGAATAATGGCAGAGAGAATTCGGCAGAGGAAAGAAAGAAAAGAATGAAGAAATTTGCTAGAGAATTTCGGCAGAGGCTTCCTTGAAGAGAAAAGAATGAATGAAGAATGGCCTTATTTTCCTTCTATTGCTGAAATTCCTAGGCTAGAGTCCCCTACTTGGCCACCACTCTTCCTATGTGATAAATTTTTATCTTTTAATTATCACTTTATTCAATAATAGACTTAATCCCCCAATTATCTCTTATCTCTTAAAAATAACAATAATTATCCATCATTTATCTACCTATTTAGCCGAATTTTAAAGAGAATTAAACTCTTCACTTAGGTTCCCTTATACCGTCCACCTCCTTTGCTTCTAGTAGCAAAATAAAACTTTTATTTTTAGCTTCCCAAGTGACTCGAACCTAGGCCCAATTGCACCTGCTTGTGGCGTCACTCACTGGGTTTTAAGTGGTATCTTCAGGCCACTTTTCCAAGCCTGTTTGTGTGCCAAATTCCTCCTATTAATTTTATTAATGCCACCTTGCCTTAGTTTCCTCTTTTGAAACTTAACATTTCTAAATCGTTTCTTACATTTCCAAGTTTCCAAAAATGTTCATAATACATTCATAACACATAAGACATGTCATTTTGTACAATTAAATCGAAAAGGCATAGGCCCTTTTCAGGATGTTACAGTTCTACCCCCTTAAAATAATTTCGTCCTCGAAATTTCCTAACTAAAATAATTGAAGGTATTGCTGTCGCATTGCCTCCTATGGTTCCCACGAAGCTTCCTCCGATCCATGATTGCGCCATAACACTTTGACTAGAGGAACTGACTTCCTCCGTAACATTTTCACATCATGTTCCAAAATCTTAATCGGCTCTTCCTCGTAGGATAAGTCAGGCCTTAGCTCCACTTCTTCAGCTGGTACCACGTGAGAAGGATCCGATCGAATGTGACGTAGCATGGATACATGGAATATGTCGTGCATCTGCTGCAACTCTGGTGGCAACTCTAGCTGGTATGCCACTGGTCTATAACACCCCAAATCCGGTCAACACACCACGACCGAATCTGGTATGTTACAGGGGAAAAAGGATTTTGAGAAAATAGGTTTAAGTTTAGACGTTTGGTAAAAACACTTCGCGAAATTGTGTATTTGAAGAAAAACTCGAGTAGGCTTGATAAAAATCTGTTGGTGTATTTGAGAACCCAAAATTTTAAAATCTTAATCAGATGTGTAGGTAAAACTAATTTATCTCATTTAGAAGTTTAAGTTGTTTCTTACTATTACCCAAAACATTTTGACTTAGTAGAAAATCGTATTTAAGTAAAAAAAACGTTTGAGTTCTCTTAATTCCAAACCTTAGTGTGATGCCCGATGGTATAGTTTAAAATATCGCTTTTGCAGTTTTAAAAGCGTTGTCTTTTCGAGTTTTAGCGCATTTTAACCCAATTAATTTGTTAAGACATATTAAAAATCTATTTTAAACATAAACATAACAAAACATAATTTTAAAAGGCCATTTACAAACCCAAATAAAACCAAATAGTAAAATAATAAGCTTAAGTACCAAATTCTATAAAAGTCCGAGCAACTCCTTATTTAAGCATAGCATGAGCACCTCGAGTCCATCCCGGCTCCATATCCGCGTTTAAGTGTCACCTGAAAAAAAAGTCAAAGGAGAGAGTGAGTCGCAAGACTCAGTGTATAAATCCCTCTCCCGGTATAACATGCCAACACACATCATAACAAAGTAATGCAAGTAATGCACCCGATCCTAACCAACCATATCACCTTTTCTACCCCGTGTGGTACCAAACCACTGGTGGTGCCAAACCACTGGTGACCCAAAGTCACGATATCCATAATGTGGTGCCAAACCACTGGTGACCCGAAGTCACGAGTAATCCAATGATGGGGCCAACCCATCGTGTGATACCAAATCACTAGCGACAATCTCGTATCTCATAAGTGGGGCCAACCCACGGTGGTGTCAAACCACGGGGGCGAGTCGCAATGAGGTGCTAAACCTCCGGTGTCCCAAAGACACAGTGATACCAAATCACCGGTGACCGCATCCTAAATCGATGATGGGGCCAACCCATCGTGTGATACCAAATCACTGGCGTCGATCCGTATAATCAATCTAATGGGGCCAACCCACCGTGGTACTAAGCCACCGGGGAGAGGCCGAGGTGCCAAACCTCCGTGTCCCAAAGACACGTAATATCATTGTGGTACCAAACCACTTTGGAGGTGCCAAACCTCCGGTGTCCCAAAGACACAGTGTCCCAAAGACACGGATATCATACTCCCCCTCCTCTCATATCACCCAATAGCATATCATACTAAATGCAAAATTGTGCAATCATGCTATCATGCTCACATGCTTAATATGGCATCTCAAAGTATATCACCAATAACCAGGATATCACATACCATCACATATTTCATAATGAAACGGACTTACCCGAATCCGTATCCATACCTCAATTGGTACCAAAATAGTCAACCACACTGTTTCATTTACACAAACAGGTTATCACATTACTTAGTTAAGATAGTGTGTTAGTTTACACACCTGAAATAGTGAAGATGTTAATCCCTAGAATCGGTCTACACCCCTCGATCACCTCGACAACCCTGATCCTACAATCGGCCAATAAGGGATTAACACTTAACTCATTCGGCCAAAACCATTTAAACCAAAGGGTATATCGATTAACCCTTACCTTAAACTTGCTTTGGTTTTCTACCCAATTGGAACCAACAATGGTTCATCCAACAATCGGCCTCACCCTAGAAAGAAAATGGTTAATCCCTTATGACTTGACTTAATGAAGATTAAATGAATAGACTAAAAGAAACTACTCTTACCACCACTTACCGCTTGCTTATCGATAACAAGGCTCCTCCCACTTGTTCCCAAAATCCGAATGTCCTAGAAAGAAATTGGCCTACACATTAGATCAATATCCTTCAACCAATAACAACACCTACCTTCATCTAAACCACAAAATATAAGAACAAGAGAGAGGAAAATGGCCATTCGCCAAGCTCTTACCCACTACCAACCGATTGAAACAAGCACCCAACAACACCCAACATTCGCCAACAAACACCACTAGGAGAGAAAAGATTCGGCCTAGATGTTAACACTTCTACCTTCACTTTGTGTGAAAAGAAAGGAGAGTATAAAATGATAAATGGAGAGGTGCTTGGTCAAGATGGTATTAAGAAAAGGAAATGGAAGTTAGGGAACAAGGGAAGATGGTTTGACTTAATGAAATGGTATGAAACAAATGGAGAAATCGACACAAGGGTTGTAAAACAAAAAGAAAAAGTGAGAAGGAAGGATCACTAGTTTGACTTCAACAAGCTGGAAAAGAAAGGAGAGATGAATATTCGGCTACCAAGGTTTCAAAAGAGGGAAAAATGGAAGTAGGATGCTAGGTTGGCTTTGCTCAAATGAAAAATAAAAGAGAAGAAACAAGGTAAAATTTCAGTGAAAGGGTGCTTTAGGTTTCGGTTTACACAAGATGCAAGTGGAAAAAAAAGAAGCAATATTCGGCCTCACACACTAAGTAAAAAGATGCAAAGAAATTTCGTCAACAAGCTACTTGAGCATTCGGTTTTGACTAGGAGAGAATTTGCTTACCAAAAGAGTTTTGACCGAAAGAGAGAAAACACAATTGCCAAAAGCAAAAATTGGCACACTCCTACAACACCAAACCTGCCACTCACCCAAACCTCTCCAACAACCGGCCAAATTTCCCCCAATCACTCCCAAGCCACTAATTCAAATCTCCTTGACCAAGTCCTCCTCCTACTTTCACTCTCCACCCATCGTTTGAAGGTGTTGACATAGTCCATGGTAGAGTTTGAACTACCAACAACTCTTCCCCTCCATGCCGTCAAAATGAAACAAAAATGTGGGATTTTCGTAGCTTGAACACAAGACCTCCTCCCTTGCACTTGACGCCAAACACATGCTCTAAGTGGCGCATGCTTTGCCACTTTGCTAGCTCCTCACTTGTGCTCAAGAACACCAATTAAAATATAAAAGACCCAGCTCCTTCAGCTCCTATCACATAAAGCCCAAAAACTAAAATTTTCCCACCTACTCAGGCTCACTCCTAGCCTACAACTAAGCCCCGAAACCACACAAACAACAACATAACAAGCCATTAACATGCAACCAATGCTAGAATAAAATAGCCCTCAACCCGGGATATTACAGTTCTACCCCCTTAAAATAATTTCGACCTCGAAATTACCTGGTCAGAAGAGTTGCGGGTATTGCTGTCTCATCATATCCTCGGGTTCCCACGTAGCTTCTTCCACGCCATGATTCCGCCAAAGAACCTTAACCAAAAGCACAGACTTCCTGCGCAGAACCTTCACATCCCGATCTAAAATCTGTACAGGCTCTTCCTCTATGGTCAAATCTGGGTTTACCTCGATCTCTTCTACTGTCACCACGTGCGATGGATCTGAGCGATAACGCCAAAGCATCAAAACGTGGAACACGTCGTGAATCTGACTTAGCTCTGCTGGCAACTCGAGCTGATATGCAACTGGTCCCACTTGTCTCAGTACCTTATACGGCCCAATAAACCTCGGACTTAGCTTACTTTTCCTCCCGAACCTTAATACTTTCTTCCACGGTGAGACCTTCAGGAAAACCCGATCTCCCACAGCAAACTCTATATCTCTTTGCTTAAGATCGGCATAAGACTTCTGCCGGTCCGAAGCTTCCTTCAATCGGGCCTATATCAACTTAACCTTGTCTTCAGTCTCAGCAACTAACTCTGGTCCCAACAACTGAGGTTCACTTAACTCTGTCCAACAAGTAGGTGAGCGACACTTCCTACCATACAACGCCTCATATGGTGCCATCTTGATGCTCGCTTGGTAACTATTGTTGTAGGCGAATTCAGCTAACGGTAGATACTCCTCCCAACTACCCTCAAGTCTAATACACAACCTCGTAACATGTCCTCCAAGATCAGATAACCCTTTCCGATCGCCCGTCGATCTGCGGATGAAATCTTGTCTTTGAAATCAATCGCATACCCAAAGCTCGATGCAACACTTTCCGAACCTTGACGTGAATCGGGATCCCTATCGAGATGATCGACACGGCACCCCGTCTGCGCCTCACTATCTCGACACATACACTTCGCCAACCTCTCAAGTGAGTAATCCACCCTTACCGGATAAAGTGAGCTGATTTAGTCGGTCGATCCACAATTACCCAAATCAATCCTTCTTGCTCGGTGTAGCGGTAATCCACCGAAAATCCATAGTTATCCTTTCCCACTTCCATTGTGGAATCTTCACTTTCAAGCAACCAGACGACAATCCGATGCTTAGCCTTGACCTGCTGACAAGTCAGACACTTCCCTACAAACGCTGTCACTTCCTTTTTCAGTCCCGGCCACCAGAACTATTCTCTGAGATCCCTATACATTTTGCTACCTCCAGGATGCATAGCGTAGGGGCTGCTATGTGCATCCTGAAGAATCTTCTGCCTTAACTCAGTATCTCTCGGCATACAAGCTTTCCCCTGAAAACACAAAACCCCATCACTAGACAAGCTATAACCCTTCAAACTATCGCTCTGCACTTGTGTCCTTTGCGCACTCAAAACCTCATCCAACAACTGTTTCTCTCTGATCTGCTCAACCCAAGTAGGCTTAACTCAGTAGCTCGCTGAATACTCCGTCGTCATACAAACTCAAGTGGGCAAACAACGCTCTTAAATTGAAACAACCTTACGGCTCAACGCGTGCGCCTGGCGTTAGCCTTGCGGATGATACTCAATTAAGCAATCGTAGTCTTTCAGCAGCTCAATCCATCTGCGCTGTCTCAGATTCAAGCCTTTCTGAGTCAGAAGGTACTTCAGGCTCTTATGATCCGTGTAGACAATGGATCTCTCTCCGTACAAGTAATGCCTCCATATCTTCAAGGCAAATACTACAGCCGCTAACTCCAGATCGTGCGTTGGATAATTTACCTCATGTGGCCTCAGCTGCCGAGATGCGTAAGCCACAACCTTTCCTTCTTGCATCAGCACACAACCCAGACCTGTATGTGAAGCATCGCAGTACACTGTGAATTCCTTATCGGCCTCAGGTTGAATCAGAACCGGAGCTTCAGTCAAAATCTTTTTCAACTTGTCGAAGCTCTCCTGCTGCTTCTTAGTCCAAAAAACGGAACCCCTTTTCTCAATAATTTAGTCATCGGTGCTGCGATCAATGAGAAACCCTTTACAAATCTTTGGTAGTATCCCGCCAAGCCCAGAAAACTCCGAATCTCAGCTACTGACTTAGGCGGCTTCCAATTCAAAATTGCCTCTATCTTACGAGGGTCCACTCTAATCCCCTCAGCCGATACTACATGACCCAAGAACGTCACCTCCCTAAGCCAGAATTTGTATTTACTGAACTTCGCATAAAGTCGTTTCTCCTCAAAATCGCAATACCACCAAAATGCGCATCATGTTCCTCCTCGGTCCTTGAATATACCAAGATGTCGTCGATAAAAACCACTAGGAACTGATCTAAATACTGTTGGAACACCCTATTCATCATATCCATGAAAGCTACCGACGCGTTAGTCAACCCAAATGGCATAACTAAGAACTCAAAGTGCCCATACCGAGTACGAAATGCCGTCTTGCAGATATCCGCCTCCTTTACCCTTAACTGGTGATAACCAGACCTTAAGTCGATCTTTGAGAAAACTGACGCACCCTTCAGCTGATCAAACAAGTCATCTATCCGAGGCAGCGGATACTTGTTTTTGATCGTTAGCTTATTCAGTTGGCGGTAGTCTATACACATCCGTATAGTACCGTCTTTCTTCTTAACAAAGAGTACCGGTGCTCCCTAAGGCGAAACACTTGGCCTGATAAAGCCTCGGTCCAACAACTCCTGGATCTGAGCCTTAAGCTCCACTAACTCTTTAGGTGCCATCCTGTACGAAGCTATAGATACGAGAGCAGTTCCAGGTAACAGATCTATCCCGAACTCTACCTCCCGATCTAGTGGCAAACCCGGAAGCTCTTTAGGAAACACATTAGCAAATTCCCTAACTGTCCGAACTGTCTCCACAGTAGACTCCTTAGCCTCCAAGGCATACACATGAACCACATATGCTTCGCAGCCCTTTCTGACCATCTTCTCGGCTTTCAGAGCAGATACCACATTGGACACATAATTCCTCCTATTACCGATCGTAACTACCTCATCACCCTTAGTTTTTGTAACCATGCGCTTAGTCACAAATCCAACTTCGCCGGTACTTAACCACCAATCCATCCCGAGAATCGATCAAACTCCCAAAGCGGCGGTTCCATCGATCGCCTTTGGAGTTCTAGAGGTACGTCTCTATACAGTTTATCTACAACTACAGAGTGACCTAAGGGGCTTATTACGGTCATCTGCCTAGAAGATATCTCAGAGTCTAAATCCATGGTCTTCACTATGCTACTTGCAACATACGAATGTGTTGAACCCACATCAATCAAAGTAGTAAATGGAGAACCAAAGATTAAAAATGTACCGGTAATGACGTCTGATGCGTCGCCCTCCTCTCGGCGCCTCGCCGCATACACCAACCCCTACCGTCGGCCTCGAACTACACACCTCTGCCTCGGTGCTTCTACCACCGAACCATTACCTCCTCTGCTATTACCTCGGCCCCTCTGCGATGGTGGTCCGTTATTCCTATACTGAGTACGGCCCGACTCTCTGATGAATCCTAGCCAACTTGCGGGACAAATCCCTCACGCGTGGTCCAATGAGCCACACTCAAAACAACCTCTACCATCACCCAACATCCTCCTCAATGAGCTTTTCCACAATGGTTACACTGCAGCGGTCCCTGCCTAGCAGCAACAAACCTACCCGACTGATTCGGCCCACTTGGTCTAGCCCTTTTCTGCTAATTACCCGATGACCCAGAAGATCCAAAACTCCTTTTGTGTCGGTTCCTATCCATACCTTGCCACACAGACTCTTTAATACCCTCGGCTACCTTCGCATTTTCAGCCAGAACAGCAAATTCACGCTCCTGCTGGGGCGCAATTAACAACCTTAATTCGTCTCGCAGGCCATTCTCGAAACGAACACACCTCTCATGTTCAGTAGCTACTATACCCCTGGCATATCGACTCACCTCGGAAACTCGCCAGATCGTACTCGACGAGATTTGCTCCCCTGAACTAACCTCAGAAATGCTTTCTGCTGCTCATTAATGTAGTTAGCTCCCACGTACTTTTTCTGATAAGCAGCCGAAAATAGTCCCAAGTCAGATCTTCTGCTGCAGCGCTGTCCCGAACCGTGAGCCACCACTGGTATGACTCATCTCGGAGAAGTGATACGATCCCCTTTAACTTTTCTTCAGCAGTCAGGTCTAGATCGTCCATTATCCGCTCTGTCGCTTCCAGCCAATATTCAGCAGTGCTAGGAGCAACACCCGAGACACCCCGAAAGAATTCAAATTTCATTTGCTCAAAATCGCTCAGCATAGATTTCCTAGCTCCTACCTCCACCTACTCCAGCTACCCTTTCCGAACCCCGACAGATCGCTCGTGACATGCGTCATCCCCATTCATTCTGAAACTCACCACCTCCAGGTGGTGGCGGGCAGATCTCGTTCTATGACCACGACCGAACCTACGGGCTCAGAAACTGTCATTCTACCGCGACCTCGTCCACGACCACGTCCACCTCGGGTACTCATGACTAAATCTCGTCTGATTTAAAGAATTTTATGTATCAGTAATTATTCCACAATTTTAAAGCAAAGTCTTATGAATATTAAAGAGGCTTTGCTTTCGCGAGTCCACTGAGTCCTATCCGTTTCAGTCTCTAAGGTAGTCTTACTATCCCTAACCATTCAATCACATCTCATTAATATCATTATCACAAACAAATAGTACGGGGTACTTACCTGGGCGGATTGGTGCCGGTGACTCGGTGCCGTGCCTTTCAAACCATACTTTTCAAAACAAACTACTCAAAAACTATAGTTTTAAAACATTTTGGGCCTTGGGCCCACAGCCGAGCCTTTGAACTTAGCTCTAATACCACAAATGTAACACCCCAAATTCGGTCAACACACCACGACCGAATCTGGTATGTTACAGGGGAAAAAGGATTTTGAGAAAATAGGTTTAAGTTTAGACGTTTGGTAAAAACACTTCGCGAAATTGTGTATTTGAAGAAAAACTCGAGTATGCTTGATAAAAATCTGTTGGTGTATTTGAGAACCCGAAAATTTTAAAATCTTAATCAGATGTGTAGGTAAAACTAATTTATCTCATTTAGAAGTTTAAGTTGTTTCTTACTATTACCCAAAACATTTTGACTTAGTAGAAAATCGTATTTAAGTAAAAAAAACGTTTGAGTTCTCTTAATTCCAAACCTTAGTGTGATGCCCGATGGTATAGTTTAAAATATCGCTTTTGTAGTTTTGAAAGCATTGTCTTTTCGAGTTTTAGCGCATTTTAACCCAATTAATTTGTTAAGACATATTAAAAATCTATTTTAAACATAAACATAACAAAACATAATTTTAAAAGGCCATTTACAAACCCAAATAAAACCAAATAGTAAAATAATAAGCTTAAGTACCAAATTCTATAAAAGTCCGAGCAACTCCTTATTTAAGCATGGCATGAGCACCTCGAGTCCATCCCGGCTCCATATCCGCGTCTAAGTGTCACCTGAAAAAAAAAGTCAAAGGAGAGAGTGAGTCGCAAGACTCAGTGTATAAATCCCTCTCCCGGTATAACATGCCAACACACATCATAACAAAGTAATGCAAGTAATGCACCTGATCCTAACCAACCATATCACCTTTTCTACCCGTGTGGTACCAAACCACCGGTGGTGCCAAACCACCGTGACCCAAAGTCACGATATCCATAATGTGGTGCCAAACCACCGGTGACCAAGTCACGAGTAATCCAATGATGGGGCCAACCCATCGTGTGATACCAAATCACTAGCGACAATCCCGTATCTCATAAGTGGGGCCAACCCACGGTCGTGTCAAACCACGTGGATGAGTCGCAATGAGGTGCCAAACCTCGGTGTCCCAAAGACACAGCAGTGATACCAAATCACCGGTGACCGCGATCACAAATCGATGATGGGGCCAACCCATCGTGTGATACCAAATCACCGGCGTCGATCCGTATAATCAATTGTGGGGCCAACCCACCATGGTACTAAGCCACCGGGGCGAGGCGCTAAGGTGCCAAACCTCGGTGTCCCAAAGACACGTAATATCATTGTGGTACCAAACCACCGGAGGTGCCAAACCTCCGGTGTCCCAAAGACACAGTGTCCCAAAGACACGGATATCATACTCCCCCTCCTCTCATATCACCCAATAGCATATCATACTAAATGCAAAATCGTGCAATCATGCTATCATGCTCACATGCTTAATATGGCATCTCAAAGTATATACACCAATAACCGTGGATATCACATACCATCACATATTTCATAATGAAACGGACTTACGAATCCGTATCCATACCTCAATGGGTACCAAAATAGTCAACCACACTTTGTTTCATTTACACAAATAGGTTATCACATTACTTAGTTAAGATAGTGTGTTGGTTTACACACCTGAAATAGCGAAGATGTTAATCCCTAGAATCGGTCTACGCCCCTCGATCACCTCGACAACCCTAATCCTACAATCGACCAATAAGGGATTAACATTTAACTCATTCGGCCAAAACCATTTAATCCAAAGGGTATATCGATTAACCTTTACCTTAAACTTGCTTTGGTTTTCTACCCAATTGGAACCAACAATGGTTCATCCAACAATCGACCTCACCCTAGAAAGAAAATGGTTAATCCTTAATGACTTGACTTAACGAAGATTAAATGAATAGACTAAAAGAAACTACTCTTACCACCACTTACCGTTTGCTTATCGATAACAAGGCTCCTCCCACTTGTTCCCAAAATCCGAATGTCCTAGAAAGAAATTGGCCTACACATTAGATCAATATCCTTCAACCAATAACAACAAGCCTTTCATCTAAACCACAAAATATAAGAACGAGAGAGGGAAAATGGCCATTCGCCAAGCTCTTACCCACTACCAACCGATTGAAACAAGCACCCAACAACACCCAACATTCGGCCAACAAACACCACTAGGAGAGAAAAAGATTCGGCCTAGATGTTAACACTTCTACTTTCGGCTTTGTGTGAAAAGAAAGGAGAGTATAAAATGATGAATGGAGAGGTGCTTCGGTCAAGATGGTATTAAGAAAAGGAAATGAAAGTTAGGGGAACAAGGGAAGATGGTTTCGGCTTAATGAAATGGTATGAAACAAATGGAGAAATCGACACAAGGGTTGTAAAACAAAAAGAAAAAGTGAGAAGGAAGGATCACTAGTTTGACTTCAACAACCTGGAAAAGAAAGGAGAGATGAATATTCGCTACCAAGGTTTCAAAGGGGAAAAAGATGGAAGTAGGATGCTAGGTTCGGCTTTGCTCAATTGAAAAATAAAAGAGAAGAAACAAGGTAAAATTTCGGCAGTAAGGGTGCTTGAGGTTTTGATTTACACAAGATGCAAGTGGAAAAAAAGAAGCAATATTCGGCCTCACACACTAAGTAAAAAGATGCAAAGAAATTTAGTCAACAAGCTACTTGAGCATTCGGTTTTGACTAGGAGAGAATTTGCTTACCAAAAGAGTTTTGACCGAAAGAGAGAAAACACAATTGCCAAAAGCAAAAATCAGCACACTCCTACAACACCAAACCGGCCACTCACCCAAACCTCTCCAACAACCGGCCAAATTTCCCCCAATCACTCCCAAGCCACTAATTCAAATCTCTTTGACCAAGTCCTCCTCCTACTTTCACTCTCCACCCATCGTTTGAAGGTGTTGACATAGTCCATGGTAGAGTTTGAACTACCAACAACTCTTCCCCTCCATGCCGTCAAAATGAAACAAAAATGTGGGATTTTCGCAGCTTGAACACAAGACCTCCTCCCTTGCACTTGACGCCAAACACATGCTCTAAGTGGCGCATGCTTTGCCACTTTGCTAGCTCCTCACTTGTGCTCAAGAACACCAATTAAAATATAAAAGACCCACTCCTTGACTCCTATCACATAAAGCCCAAAAACTAAAATTTTCCCACCTACTCAGGCTCACTCCTAGCCTACAACTAAGCCCCGAAACCACACAAACAACAACATAACAAGCCATTAACATGCAACCAATGCCAGAATAAAATAGCCCTTAACCCGGGATATTACATGGTCCCAGTTGCTTTAGTACCCGATAGAGCCCTATAAACCTTGGGCTTAACTTCCCTTTCCGACCAAACCTCATCACCTTCTTCCAAGGCGAGACTTTCAGAAACACTTTGTCTCCCACTTCAAACTCTATTTCCTTCCGCTTGGGGTCGGCGTAAGACTTCTGCCTATCAGAGGCTTCCTTTAACCGTGCTCGGATTATCTCAACCTTCTCTTCAGTTTCTGCCACCATCTTTGGTCCCAAAACTCGACGTTCTCCTAACTCGGTCCAACAAGGAGTTCGACACTTCTGACCGTACAATGCTTCATATGGTGCAATCCGAATGCTAGCCTGATAACTATTGTTGTAGGCGAATTCTGCTAAAGGCAAGCAATCCTCCCAACTTCCTCGGAAATCCATCACACATCCTCTCAACATATCCTCCAACACTTATATTACTCGTTCAGACTACCCGTCTGATTGTGGATGAAAAGCCGTAGTGAAGTCCAACTTAGTGCCTAAAGCTTGATGAAGTGCTCTCTAAAACCGAGACGTAAATCTTGGGTCTCTATCCGAAATGATAAACACCGGTACTCCGTGTAACCTTACAATCTCCGCAACCGACTTAGGTGGTTTCCAGTCTAACATAGCTTCAATCTTCTTAGGATCCACCCTTATTCCTTCAGCGGATACCACGTGTCCTAAGAAAGCAACTTCCTAAGCCAAAATTCACACTTGCTAAATTTGGCATAAAGCTTCTTCTCCCTCAATACTTCAACACAATCCGGAGATGCTCATCATGCTCCTCTTCAGACTTAGAGGATATGAGGATGTCATCGATGAATACTACAATGAACCTATCCAAGTATGGTTGAAACACCCGATTCATCATATCCATGAACGCGACTGGGGCGTTTGTCAACCCGAACGGCATTACTACAAACTTGTAGTGGCTGTATCTTGTCCTAAAGGCTATCTTATGGATATCTGCCTCCTTCACCTTCAACTAATGATATCCCAACCTCAAGTCTATCTTTGAGAATACCGCAGCCCCTTTCAGCTGATCAAACAAGTCATTGATCCTTGGCAAAGGATACTTGTTCTTAATGGTCAGCTTATTTAACTGACGATAGTCTATGCACATACGCATAGTTCCATCCTTCTTCTTTACAAACAAGACCGGTGCTCCCTACGGAGACAAACTGGGCCTGATAAACCCACAGTCAAGTAATTCCTAAATTTGAGCCTTGAGCTCAACCAACTCTTTTGGTGCCATTCAATATAGAGCGATTGACACAGGAGCCGTTCCCGGTAGCAAGTCTATTCTAAATTCCACCTCCCTATCTGGGGGTATTCCTGGTAATTCCTCTGGAACACATCCTCAAAGCCCCCTACCGTTCTAACTCTATTGAAACCTTCCTCCTTTCCATCCAACGCACTTACAAAGGCTAAAAGCACCTCGTACCCTTTACGAACCATCTTTTCAGCCTTAAGCACCAAAACTACATTAGACAAGTAGTTTCTTCTTTCTCCTATCATCATGACCACCTCATCCTCAGGGGTCCTTAGTTCCATTCGTTTAGCCGCACAATCCAACATAGCTCAGTGTTCTACTAACCAATCTATTCCAAGTATGAGGTCAAATTCTCTGAAGGGTAACTCTATTAAGTCAGCCCAAAAGCTCACTCTCTGAATTTCTAGGGGTACATTCATAAAGATCTTATCCACCACTACAGTTTGGCCTAATGGGCTTACTACCGTCATCTCCCTATCAGAAAGTTCAGAGTCTAGGCCTAGTGTTTCAACTACACTACAGGCAACACAAGAATAGGTCGAGCCCACATCAATTAAAGCATAATAGGGTTTGCCATGAATGAGGAACGTACCGGTTATGACGTCCGATGCGTCTCCATCCTCCCTAAGGCGAACCGCATAAACCAAACCCGACTGCCTTACCTCGGTATTAGCAGCACCTCTGCCTTGTGTTCCACGTCCTCTGCCAGCACTATTACCTCTGTTATTCGAACCACGACCTCGTTGAGGCTGCTGTCCTTCTCTACCAGCCTGATTAACACTCTGAGCTACTGATCGACTTTCATCTGGTTTCTTAGGACAATCTTTGAGTATATGGTCCTTGGACCCACACCTAAAACATCCTCCCGTCTTTTTCTAGCACTCCCCCAAGTGCTTCTTTCCACAATGATCACAAGGACGATACCCCATCCTGTACCAACTTATCGACCTTTCGACCCATCGAGCCTGGGCCTTTTACGCACATTTCCCGATGATCCATAACCCTCTTGGGTCTATTCCTATCAGAGCTCTACTTAGCAAGAAGTCCTTGATTCCTTCGGCTACCTTAGGCTTTTCTACTAACGCGAAAAACTCCCGCTCTTGATGTGGAGCTATCAGTAACCTTAGGTCATCCCTTAACCCGTCTTCGAACCGCACACACCGCTCATGCTCCGTAGCCACTACTCCTCGAGCATATCGCCTCAACCTCGAAATTGACTTCATACTGTTGCTACTGACTTGTTCCTTGAACCAAATTTCGGAAAAGCTTTCCTCTGCTCATCAATATAATGTGTGCAGACATACTTTTTTTGATATGCCTCCTTAGCATACTCCCGTGTCGATCCTCGAGAATGACACCATCCCTCACTGTTAACCACCATTGATACGCTTCATCTCGTAGTAGTGCCACCATTCCTTTCAACTTCTCCTCCGGGGTCAGATCGAGCTCATCCATAATGTGCTCGATTGCTTCCAACCAATACTCAGCTGTACTAGGTGCCACACCGGATACTCCACGGAACACCTCAGCTCCGTTGGCTCAGAGTCTCTCGAGTACAGATTTTTGAGCTCCCGTATTTTCACCCATGCCAGCCACCATTTCCAAAACTCCCAGCATAGCCTGTGACACAGCATTATCCCCCGTCTGAGCTTGCTGCTCGACACCAACAGCTGGGGGTGGTGGTGGCGGTGGTAACTCATTATCAGACCCTTAACTCGATCTAACGGGTTCTGACATAGTCATTCTTCCTCTACCGCGTCCATGACGACCGCATCCTCTAGAGCTCATATCTAACGATGCGCTTTAATCTGATTTAAGAAATTTTTATGAATTAGCCTTTATTCCACTGATTAATCGCAAAGAAGTTTTATGAAAAGAATTTTAGGAGTGGTTCTTTCGTATTCATACATGCACACAGTCTTTACATTCATACATCCATCAATCAATTATGAACTTTCATTCATTCAGAGAAATGTTGTAGTTTTCATTGTTGTTGTTTTTCCACTACCTAGGGGTATTTTCGTAATTTGTCCTACAGGGGTATTTTCGTAATTTTTCAAATAAGGTTCCTTGGTGATTTTGTCAAAAAAAGTATTTTGGAAATTTTAAAGTCCCGGGGCTCTTCGGTAAATTTGGAAATTCCAGGGGTATTTCGGTAAATTTTAAATTTTGGGGGTATCTTGGCAATAAATTAGGGTAAATTTGTAAAGTTTAATAATTCAGGGATATTTCAAAATTTGCAAAACTTTGAGGGTTCTTTTTGAGAAATTTATTTTCCAAAACGATGAAGTTGCAAAAAATTTTGGAAATCAGGGTCATTTTGGAAATTTTGGTAAGTTAGGGGCAATTTTATAATTTTCCAAAAATCAAGGTATTTTTGATAATTTGCAAATAAGGGTTTTTGGACTTGTTATAAAATAGTGATAATGTTGATTAAAACTGTGGGTATTATAGACATTTTTATAAACCAAGGGCATTTTTGTAATTTTACCTCTAAGGGTATTTTTTAATTTTATAAATCAGAAATTTTTTCTAGGAAATTGTGTAGAAAAAAATAGTTTTCACAAATTAAAGAAAAATGATTTTAAGAGTTTTAATATTAGGGTTCTTATAAAAAAATCATGGCTAGTTCCCTTTCGGGTTTTAGTTATTGGGTTTAGCCTATGACCGTGTCTTCTTGGTCAGGGTGAACCAAAGCTACGCACCAGGTAGAATTCGAGTGGAGAGGAGGTGAGTCACACGGACTGCTTAAGTACCAAGCTCCCACTGAAACCATTCCTAAGCATGCGCATAGGGGTTGCCACACCCACTAAGTCCTCTGGGTTAGGGTGAACCGAAGCTACGCACCAGGTAGTATTCCTGCGAATAGGAGGTGAGTCACTAGGACTGCTTAAATACCAGGCTCTTTCGGATCCAATCCTAGACATGCGCACAAGGGTAACCACACCCTAACTTGGTTGACTTAGCCATAGGTTTGTTTAGTTAGGCTTTTAAGTTTTATGTAGTAGTTGGGGTAGACTAGTCCTAGGGTTCAAGTACCTACCATTCTATTCTACGTTCCACTCCTTTTCTACCCTTCTATAAATCACATAATCACACAGATGGTTAGGGTACTTACAGTGGATCATGGTCTGGAGACTTAGGTGCCATGCCATCAAACCTGCCTATTTTCAGAAATACTTTCATAAAACTCATTTGGCTAGATTTGAAAATGTTTAGGGCCTTAGACCACAGGCCGAGAGTTTAAAACTGGGCTCTGATGCCAAAATGAAACACCCCACACCCAGCCCATGACCCTGGACCGGATCTGGTGTGTTCCTCAATGTAAACTGGTTCAAAATTCTTTTGTTACTTTGAAAACTGTGTGTTTTGAAGATAGTTTGTTTGTGGGTTGTGCTCGAGTTGAAAACAAATTTATTTTTGTATTGAAAACCCATTTATTTTAGGTGTCAAAATATTTAAGTTTATTTTAAATTGAATGGACTTAATCTTTAAATACCCTAAATTCATAACATAGTAATTAAAACAACAATAAAATCCTCACTATGGCCTTATTACATAAAACAAAACCCAAAATAAAATCGTAGAGTACTTAAATAAAATAAAATGTCCAAATTAAATAAAACTTCAAGCTGAGCATGGCCACTAGAAGTTCTGCCGTCCCGGTCCATCACTGGTCATCACCTGAAACATGTTCCCACAACAGGTTGAGTCAACAGACTCAATGTGTAACCAACACTAAAATTTAATAGATTTAGGCATACCATACATATCATGTTCACATAATAATTCAAGATAATGATGCAATCCTGAACCCAAACCTAGATGCCATCCGCTACACATCCCCATACCAACCTGCACACCGTGGGGACTACTAAGTCAACCCTCCATCCGCTACACACCATCGAGGCGTCATTGCAATGACGTGCTCATCGCCCGTATAAAATTCGTGGCATAGCCACCAGATTAAATAATTGTGTCATGAGACACCACATTCAGATAATGTAACCGAAGTTACCACATTCAGATAATGTGACCGAAGGCACCACATTCAGATAGTGAGACCGAAGTCACAACATTCACTTCCCCTTTCTCATATAACCCGGATGCCACATATTATTCATATCATACATATCATACTTAAATTCACATTCATGTCACTTTTCACATGTTAAATATAACATATTTCGTAATCCTAGTAGGAGTAGGAAACATACCTGAGTACTTTGTACCATAACATGGTACCTTATCCATATTCACATTCTTATAAACATGCATATATTTATTATAGCCATGAATCTTATTAAAAGTAGTGTGGGGTACACACCTAATTCGTTTAAGGTTTCCAATCCAAATCCCGAGAAGCTTGATCTAATGCCTTAGATCTTAGATCTCTACATTTAATCAATCACTTAATACTTAGTAAAGAGCCATTCAACCATAAATCCAAATCCTAGTAGGATTAGTATACTAAAACTTACCTTGTTGCCGATTGAATTAAAAATCAAATCCCGGAAACTTGTATTCTTCCCCTTTGAAATTGGCTACTCACTAGATCCCTTGAATCAGTTAGTTTTCGGTTAAAACAAATAGATATAAGTACTTAAGATAGGGCGTTGGCCGAATATGTAAGTACACTTACCTTGAAATTCTCAAATCTCGAAACTTTTTTATGCTCCTTCCTTGTATTCGGCCAACTCTAGATCCTTTTAACATATTAGTTTTCGGCTTTTAAGATAATAAAAGATAGAGCCAAACACTAAAATAAGCCTTGGTCGAATGCTATAGGTACTTACCTTGTGAATTTTTAAATCTCGAAACTCACCGAATAACTAGGGAACACGCAGCCTATGGTGTACCTTCGGGAAAAGAACTTCTCCTTCCTTGTAGTCGACACTTAGTAAATCTTGAAAGATCTCTTCAAGGTTTCGGCAATAATATATTGAGGGTATTAGAATCTTAATTTCGACAGACTTAAATGAAATAGAATGAGAATCGAACCTAATCTTACCCTTACTGAAGAATTCGATGGAATTCTTGCTTGAACCCTTAGCACTATTCGGCTATGGCCCTGATGTGTATCACAATTTTGGCTTTTGAGGCTTAGTGAGAAATCGGTTAGGGCTATTGGTACCTTCGGCTTTTGATTGTGTTTGTAATAGAAGAAGAAAAGAAAAGAGAAGAAGAGAATAATGGCAGAGAGAATTCGGCAGAGGAAAGAAAGAAAAGAATGGAGAAATTTGCTAGAGAATTTCGGCAGAGGCTTCCTTGAAGAGAAAAGAATGAATGAAGAATGGCCTTATTTTCCTTCTATTGTCGAAATTCCTAGGCTAGAGTCCCCTACTTGGCCACCACTCTTCCTGTGTGATAAATTTTTATCTTTTAATTATCACTTTATTCAATAATAGACTTAATCCCCCAATTATCTCTTATCTCTTAAAAACAACAATAATTATCCATCATTTATCCGCCTATTTAGCCGAATTTTAAAGTGAATTAAACTCTTCACTTAGGTTCCCTTGTGCCGTCCACCTCCTTTGCTTCTAGTAGCAAAATAAAACTTTTATTTTTAGCTTCCCAAGTGACTCGAACCTAGGCCCAATTGCACCTGCTTGTGGGGTCACTCACTAGGCTTTAGGTGGTATCTTCAGGCCACTTTTCCAAGCCTGTTTGTGTGTCAAATTCCTCCTATTAATTTTCTTAAGGCCACCTTGCCTTAGTTTCCTCTTTTGAAACTTAACATTTCTAAATCATTTCTTACATTTCCAAGTTTCCAAAAATGTTCATAATACATTCATAACACATAAGACATGTCATTTTGTATAATTAAACCGAAAATGCATAGGCCCTTTTCAGGATGTTACAGTTAGGATCAAAGGGTTCATTAAGGGTTAATTGCGAAGGTAGGCTTTTTAATGGAGTGAGTGGGTTAAAACCTAGGTGCCTTTATCATCTCAGTATATCAAATAAAAAATATGGTCTTGACATGTATAATTGAGGCAAGTTCTAGAATAACAATTCAGTGTTGACACACTCATAATCAATAAAGAGAGCATGGAAATGAATATATGCTCTATAAGGCTTAAAATCTCACAAAAATTATGGGTTTTTTATATCAATCCCTGTAAATTTCAAACTTCAAAGTAATATTCAAATTCAGTTCAACAACCTAGCAAATTTTTTATTCTTGAAAAAAATAGACTTATCATGCTTGATTCTCTAATATCTTAAAATTTAAATCATCAATGCAGAATTAAATATGACTTACTCAAAAACATATCAATAAGAATCGTAAATCATCAGAAATTTCATCCTAATTAGTAATATGAGGAAATTACTTAAGAACTAGATATAATTCAAGGATTTGAGAATAATGCAAAAAGTTAGGCACTTTTACCCCCCACACTTAAGATGTACATTGCCCTCAATGTACAAAGATAGATAAATAAACATGTGATACTGAAATCAAAAGAGAAGGGGAGAAGTGACACTTCGATTTTTAGGGGATCACTATTCCCACCGATTTGGAGGAGGAGGCGGTGGTCTTTGTGGTGGATGGCAACAGTCACTATGCTAGATAAAGAAATTGGGAAACTCGTAACGGATTAGCCAAGAATTATTAATAAAGATTCAAAATATACGAAATAAATATTTAAAGAAAAGCAAGCTAAAGTGAAGGAAAATTAAAAGGAAAATAGACTTATAAGAATAGGTAAATGGACTTAGGAGTCCTTATTATTGGATGGTTCGCGAGGTGGGTGTGATTTCTAAGGCTTTGGTCATGCGGGTGGTGGTCGTGGTGGCGTGATTCCCAAACAGCCTTTAGAACCTAAAACTAAGAAACTAAAGTAATAAACTAAATTAAGCAGAAGAGAAGTAAAGATAAGGAAATTGAAGCAAAAGAGAAAAGAAAAATAGAACCGAAAAGGTCTCGAAGACCCTTGGCGTGTTAAAGGGTTGAAGCGGCCAACATGAACTTATGTAGATCAATCTCCCATAAGGAGATTATGTTTGAATCCTTTCGCTTCTTTGACATCGTTATGGTAGAGCAGGGGCTTTGTTAGGAGAAGAATGGTGGGGATGAAAGGTAATGAGAATGGGGTGATAAGAGGGAGGGGTGGAGGGAGTTTAAATAGAGTTTTGAATTCCGGCACCTCCCAACGCCCGTGGACTGTGGACGTGTCGATTCACACGGCCACCTCGTACGGCCATGTTCTGAGGCGTGTTGTTTCCCCTCGCCCATTTTTTAGACGGCCACGCCCATTTCTAAGAAGTCAGTGTGGACCACGATCGCGTCGCACGACCGTGGTGTTCTGTCAGTGCCCCTGGGGTGGTGGTTGGAGTCCGTGACTCAAAGATTTGATTCCCTCTAACTTGCACCTCTTCTGCCATTGTTAATACGGAGATTCTGTACTTCCACACGGTCACGGCCATGGTGGTGTGCAAGGCCATGTGACCTAGGAATCTGCGCTTTTGGTTAGTTTACAACTAGGCATTCAAAAAGAAGAAAATAAAATAAAATAAAATAAAAGACCATAAAAAAGTGTAAAGTACTTAAGGTTAGTACTCGGGCTGCCTGATAAACCGTAAAAGTAACATATTTTAACCCTATATTTAGTATGATTTTGGATGATTTAGCCCTTGATTTATGTAAAAAGGTGCTTTTAATCCTTTCTTTTCATGTTTATACTCAGGAAAGCACTCGAGGACGAAAAGAACGAGAAACGGGCTTAAAACGGGCCAATTTGGGCCAAAGAGGAAATCAACACGGCCTGGACCTCAAGCCACACGGCCGTGCCTTGTCAAATTACTTCACACGGCAATGCCATGATTTACACGGCCGTGCCCCAATCAACAGAATCGAGACACGGCCTGAAGATGATTTACACAGGCGTGTACCATGGCCGTGCCCCCGCCACAAGAAAGAGTAATTTCACTCGGGTTTGAAAGCTTGGAGGCAAAGAAACACATTCCTAATTCTACTTAAACATCCTAGGAGGAATTCTACTTGAATTAGGATACTTAGGAGCCAAGTAAAGCATCTCAAAGCCTATATAAACACCCAAGGTAGCAACTAAAAAGGGGAGTCTGGCAGAAGCTGAAACAGAGGTCGCAGTTTGGCAGTAGCCTTCTGCCAGAGCTTTCATTCAGGGAATTACTCAAAGATAGCCAGTTGATCTATCTCAAGAAGACGGAGTTCTACTCAAGACAGAGGATCTCCTCTTCAATTCCTTCAGGGGGTTTTAGGGATTTCTTATGTTTTGTTTTATCTTTTCTCTTAAGATGTTTTCTTATTTTGTTATGAACTAAACCCTTCAGATACACAAGGGATGAAACCTATGATGGATTTTGTTATTTGATTTCTAAATTATATGATAAGTACTTAGTTTGTTCTTAATTATGTTGCTTAATTTAATCTGATGTGCTTAGGTGGAGGAGGAATAGACTTTTCCTAAGAGTAGATCTAGCAGAATTAAGCGGAGTTGATCGCACGCCTGCAGATAGGGTGACGAGATTTTGTCGGATTAGGGTGAAACCTAATATGAGAGTCCATTGATCGATTTACTGCTTCCTTAGGGGGTTATTATAAGAGAACGAGAGTTCCACTAATTAACCTAAGGTTAGATGTTATTCGCTTCGAAAGAGGGTTTAATATAGGTTAGGGAGTCTCACGGATCAAGCTAAGTAAAAAAGTCATATGGATTAAAAGTTAGATAACAAGAGAAGTCATAAGTGGATTCTTCCTGAGGGTATCGTCTAAAATGAATTGAGTTTTTCCACAGTCTTTTCCCAAAGTTTCATTCTTTTTTCTTTACATCTAGTTTAGTTTTTTTTTCATTAGTTTTAGATTAATAAACCAATCACTCCATATTTTACGCTAAATAATAGAAAGAAAGTGAGTAGTAGTACTTTTAGGTTCCTTTGGGTTCGATAAAATAATCTTGCCTAAACTATATTATTGTTCAATAGGTGCACTTGCCTCAATCATTTTCATAGTTAGTCTATAGGTTCGATCATTCTTTATAAATATTAAAACTCGACTGTTTGACACGATCAAGTTTTTGGCGCCGTTGCCGGGGATCTAAAATATTAAGAAAGCTTAATTTTTATTACTTTAGCCAATTTTTTTATTACAATTATTATTATTATTATTATTATTTTTTACTTTGCTAATTTTTTTTCTCTCTATTTTGCTTTTGGTAGAAAATTTTAGTCTATGGAAAATATGGCACTGAATAACTATCAATGGCAAGTCATGAGGACAATTCCTACCAAAACAGCCAGTGTCTTCAACCTCGACGTGGTCATAAGGTTATCTAATCAGTTAGAGATGATGAATAAAAAGATTGATGAATGGTATAGTCCCTCGCAGGTACATCCAGAAATACAATATGATTTGAATCTAGGAGGCATGGCGAATCCTAAGTACCCACCCTACGGATGTGGCATTGAAAACGAGCAAGCTCACTATACAGGTAACTATTCTATATATCAAAATAATTTTATAGTGACACTTATAATGCAGGTTGGAAGTACCATCCCAATTTCTCGTGGGATGATCAAAATAGCCAAAGATCGAAACTTCCTCCACATTTTAAACGACCACCTCACCAACAAGAAGAGGAGTCGAATCTTGAAGAGATACTGACAAAATTTATGGCAAACACAGAAAATTGATTCCAAGAAACTGAGAAAATAATTAAAAGTAACGAGAACCGAATGGGGGAACTTACAAAGACAGTAAAGGAAGCAACTAATTCAATCGAACAACTTGCAAAGCTATTGTCAGAACGACCACAAGGACTTCTACCAAGTAACACGGAGATCAACCCAAAGGAGTAAATTCAAGTCATCTCAGCTAATGACAGTAAAGGGTTAGAGGAACCAATTCCAATACAAGAAAATAAGGTAGATGAAGGTAAGGTAGAGTTAATACAAGAAAAGCCAAAACCAGTAATCAAGGAGTACCAACCTCGCATACCTTATCCCGAAGTGATAAAAGGAGATGATTCAGAAGAACAGCTCGATAAGTTTCTTAAACTCTTAAAGAAATTACATATTAACTTACCCCTTCTTGAAGCTCTTTTTCAGATACCAGACTCAAGGAAATTTTTAAGACAGCTCTTGACCAACAAACGCAAATTAGACGAAGAGCACCACGTGGAGCTAAACGCAATGTGCTCAAACAATTCTACAAAATAAACCGCCACGAAATTAAAAGATCCGGGAGTTTTACAATTCCATGTTTAATTAGTAGTTTATCTATTGATAATGCATTAGCGAATTTAGGGCAAGCATCAATGTATGCCTTACAAAATGTTTAAACAACTAGGTCTAGGAAACCCGGACAAACTAGGATGAGCATTCAATTAACGATAAAACTATAAGAATTCCTAGGGTATAATAGAAAATGTTCTATTCAAAATTGATAAATTTGTATTCCCAGTAAACTTTGTCACTTTAGACATGGATGAGGACAACACGATCCCCTTAATTTTAGGAAGACCCTTTTTAGCAACTGCTAGAGCTAAAATTGATATCTATGCAGGAGAAATCATACTTCGTGTAGGCAACGAGATAGTCACTCTTCAAGCTCCTAACTCAGCTAGGACATCGAGTAATAAAGGTATGAATGTTAATAACCATTTGGTTCAACCTTCTTTACAGGAAACATCACGAAATCACCTAGTTGAGCTAGATCTTAGACCTCGTGCCAAAAAAGAAGAATTATATGAGGAATGAAGCCTTAGTGTAACATCCTGAAAAGGGCCTATGCATTTTCAGTTTAATTGTACGAAATGACATGTCTTATGTGTTATGAATGTATTTTGAATATTTTTGGAAACCTGGGAATGTATGGAAATGTCAAGTTAAAATAGGAAAGTGAATGAAACACCCCAAACCCGGCCCAAAAAGCCTAACCGAATTTGGTATGTTCCTCGAGTAAAACTATAGCGAATTCTCATTTTTGTTTAAGAAAAACTTGATGATTTTGTAGAAAACAGATTAACTTAACATTTTTGTAAAGAAAAATTTATAGCTTTTAAAAGAAAATCATTACTTGTAGGAGGAATTGATAAATCAAAAGAAAACCACATTTAAGGAAATTACTTTAAAACATATATATATGTTAGTGACAAAAACATTTTGAATTATTATTTATCGAAAACCATTTAGTTATTTAATAGTTATTGTTCATGGCAAATAAAGGTAAATGCAAACACAAAATTAAAGATAGTTTATAGTGGCCTTATTACAAAAATAGCAACCCATAATAAAGTCTAAATAATAAAATTAACTTAATAAGTTTAAGTAGGAAAATTTCCAAACTTCATTATTTGAGCATTGGCCACCTCGAAATCCTTGTTGACCCGATCCATCGCTCTACTAATCATCTGAAAAGTTTATCCCAAAAAAGGTGAGTCATAAACTCAATGTATAACACATACATTAAAAAGCCCATTTTCATAACACATTTATTCATAGGCCCATTTAAGTCATATTTGGCCCAAAAGCCCATTTAGCTCATATTTAGCTTAAAAGCCCGTTTAGCTCACATTTAGCCCAAAGGCCCATTTTCATAGCAGATCAAATAATAATCATTCAATATTACATGATTATGTACATGAAATGAAATACAAGCCCTACCCCACCTAGATATCCATCCGCCATGCACCACCGCACCAACCAACACACCGTGGGATTACTAAATCGACCCTCCATCCGCTACACACCATCGAAGGCGATTCTTGCAGACCAACATGCACATCGCCCTTATAATTTTGTAACAAGGCCACCAGACAAAATTGTGACCGAAGTCACCGGATATCAAATATGTGGCCGAAGTCACCGGATTTCAAATATGTGACCGAAGTCACCAGATTCACATATGTGACCGAAGTCACCAGAAATGTGGTAAACCACCAGAATACTTCCTCCTTTATCAAATATACCCATATGCCCATGCACATACATATCAATAAATTTTCATGCTATTTACCCCACAGATCATAACATAGTCATACTTATCTCACATTTATGCATATAGCAAAATGAACAAAATATTGGGGTAAACATACCTGAATATCGTATACCACTGAATGGTATCCAAAATCACAATCATACACATGGTCATATAATCACATTTAAATATATGTAAATCTATGAGATTTTTAATGTAAGGTTACACACCTCGTGACAGTGAGAACAATACCTCTCGCTCGTCAACACCTAATTAATTAACACACTTGGTTAGTATACACTATTGCTAACAAAACTACACTTATTGATGATGGATCTAAATCCTTACCCTCGGATTCTCGAACGACAGTTATTTGCGGTTTTTCTCCACTAGATGGATCAAAACCCGCTGATATTCCACCAACATAAAGTGGTTCGGTTGTCCGTACTACTTCAAATAATCGATCCTCGTTAACAGAGGGTCCACAACCCCATGGAAAGTCTCTAACCGCCGATACAGCCCTTCGTTTGAAGTTTGATGGTAAAGGAATACCTCCTCTTTTCCAAACACTCCGAACTGCCCTTTTCTTACCTATCTTGTTAGTCTTAAATCACCCCTAAAAATACGATCGATTAGTAGTCTATCTAAAGAAATTGATATAACCAAAAAGGGATAATCTTACCTTGATGATTTCGAAAGATCACTTCTTAAAAGTTGTCTTCAACAAAGATCCTTAAAAATCCTTTCCAAGGATTCGGCCTAGGAGAGAAAAATAAAAGATTTATTTTTCTAGATCAATTATAATAAAAAGGAATAATGAAAACTATTGACAAACAAAAACCTTACTTTGATTCACTTGAAGGTTCACCTTGAACAAAAAGAAGAAAGGAATTGATGATTCTGGCTTTAACAAAGAGAAGATAAAAGATGGTGGTTTCAAATATGATGGTTTCGATTTTGAGAGAAAGAAGAAAGAGAATGAAAATGAAAGAAGAGAGAGAAGAAAAGGTGATGATGAAGAAAAAAAAAGTGATAGGTTTAGAGACCTCGCACATTCGGCCAAGGGAAGAAATGAAGAAAAGATAGTTCTTTGCAATTTGGTAGTTTCGCTATGAGAGGGAAAAAGAAAGAGAAATAGAATGAAAAGGAAGAAAAGAAAATGAGAGAAAAGCTTTTGGTGAAAGTTGAATTGACACTAGAGAGGAAGAAAAGAAAGTGTCTTCAAAAGTGACAATATTTTGGTATCAAAAGAAGGTAAAATTTTGAGAGGAAAAGATGAAATAAAGGTACCTATTTTGGTCAAAAATACAAAGGCCAAAACAAAGCAAACTTGTACCAAATGTCACTAGACAATTTCGCTAAGAGAAGAAGAATATTGGACAAAGGAAAATGCATAATTGACAACCTTTTGGTTAACTAAAACCTCCCTAATCCCATACCAAAATTCAGCCAACAAGGAAGCCAACATACTCCCCCTTTTTGCTCCACATTTCTTCCCTATCAACCTTAATTTTGCTATCACCATTAACCACTCCCTTTAGCCCTAAAACCGTCTAGGTTCATGGTCAAATGACCATGAACAAGCTCCCAAAACATTGCCCAATATCATGCCTTTTGTCCCCCTCATCTTATCATCCTTCATGATTCCATACCATAAGTTCTTAGCTTTCTTTTTCATATGGTCAAATGGCCAAAAATAAAAGAATACTCATCTACTCTAGAATATTCTTGGCCGACACTAAAGGGAAGGAAACATAAAAACTAAAATTTTTCCCATTTGCTAGCTAGGGATTCAACCTCTCCCTCAAGCACGATCCATGCATCCTAATCACTTTGCCAATTACTCAACTTATGCTTAAAACTCCTTGTCATTAATTCTTAAGGCCTAACTTGCTTAGCTCTCTCTTAATTATTAGAAATTAAAAGTTTCACTAAGCATTCACTCAATTAATGAAGCTCAAATAACTTCCAAAATACACTCATTAATAATTAAGCATGCAACATCATTCAATTAAGTAAGATGCATAACCCTTAATTATCAGGATGTTACAATGAACATTTTGGAAACTTGGAAATGTCAAGTTAAAATAGGAAAGTGAACATTTTGGAAACTTGGAAATGTCAAGTTAAAATAGGAAAGTGAACATTATTGGAAACCTTGGAAATGTAAGGAAATGTATGGAAATGTAAGGAAATGTATGGAAATGTATGGAAATGTAAGGAAATGTAGGGAAATGTAAGGAAATGTAGGGAAATGTAAGAAATGATTTAGAAATGATTCAAAAGAGGAAAGTGAACATTTCTGGAAACTTGGAAATGTAAGGAAATGTCAAGTTTAAAGAGCCAAACGAAAATTTTTGGAAACTTAGAAATGACTTAGAAATGTTGAGTTTTAAAGTTTAAAAGAGGAAATTAAGGCAAGGTGGCCTTAAGAGAAAAAGTATGTGAAATTTGACACAAAAACGGGCTTGGAAAAGAGACAAGGAAGCACCACTTAAAGCCCAGTAAATGACGCCACCAGCATGTGTGCAAGCTTAGGTTCGAGCGGCAATGAGAGCATTTCTGAGAGTGTTTTTGCGTCTGAATTGGGCTTGCAGCCCAATTTATTATTAAAGCTAAACTAATCATAGGGAGGCACCATTTAGGTGAATAATTTGGGCCTCGTATGGCCACAAGGAGTCCAATAGAATAAGTTTAAATTCGGCTCATCAAGGGAAGGGGGTGGACGGCATCTAGCTAAGACTTTAAGTAATTTTTATTTAATTATTTAAAGAGGAAGCAATGGATGGCAATAGGGACTCTTAAGGGAAGAGTTTAATTCTCCTTAATACTCGGCTAAATAGGTGGATAAATGATGATTTATTTTAGGTTATTTTCAAAGAGATAATTGAGGGATTATTCTTTAATTTTTAATTAAAGAGATGAAGCTATCAAAATAGAAGAGTGATTGTAACATCCTGAAAAGGGCCTATGCATTTTCAGTTTAATTGTATGAAATGACAAGTTTAAGCACTAAGAATAATTTTTTGATATTTTTTTGGAAACCTGGAAATGCATGAAAATGGAAACCTGAACATTTTGGAAACCTGAACATTTTGGAAACCTGAACATTTTGGAAACTTGAACATTTTAGAAACTGAACATTTTGGAAACTTGAACTTGTAAGAAAAATGGCAAGTTCTGAGCGATCGAAAATTTTAGGAACCTTAGAAATGATGCAGAATGTCAAATTTTAAAGTTCAAAATAGGAAATAAGGGCAAGAGGGCCTTAAAAGAAAAAGTTAGTGAAATTTGACACACAAAAAGGCTTGGAAAAGTGGCTGAAGGTGTCACTTAGGGCCTATGGAAATGGCGCCATGTGTAAGAGGAATGGGCCTGAGTTCGAGTCACTTGGGAAGCAAATAATGAAGGTTTATTTTGCTTCCATAAGTAAGAGGGTGGACGGCACCTATTTTCTAGAAAAGGAGGAGTTTTATTTACATTAAAACTTGATAAATTAAGTGATAAATAAAGGATTTTAATTGAGGAGATAAATGATGGATTAAACACTTTTATTCTTTAATAAAAGAGATAATATTATCACAAGGAAGGGTGGTGGCCAAGTCAAGGACTCTTGGCCTAGTAATTTCGGTTGAAGAAGGAGAGTTGGAGGCTTTTCTCTCATCTTTTCTTATGTGTGCCGAAAATTCCCTAGCCCCTATTCTCTCTGTCGAAATTTTTACCAAGCAAAGACTCCATCTTTTCTTCTCCTCTCCTTTGTCATGTTAAGTCAAAACCCTTTTCTTTTGATCCCTGTTAAATCTCCATAGCCGAATCTCTGTAACTCTAGGCAAGGAAGCAATCGATTAAAGGCATCAAGGTAAGGTTAAGCTATTCAATTTCCTTTCTTTTCTTTTCTAATTGCCGAAAGTGAAAGGCCTAATCCCTATTCTTGTTCATGGCCAAATCTACAAGGATCTCTCAGGTTTCTACAATTACCAAATATAAGGATCAAGGATTTAAGGTAAGAACAATTAATTTTTGTTCTTCTAATTCTTTTAATCAAGATCTAAGAAATAACCCTTTTTATGTCTCATGGCCGAATATCAAAGGAAGAGTTTCGGGATTTCAGATTCAAGGAATTTAAGGTGAGGCACATTCGGCCAAAGGCCAAGTTTTATTTATTAAAGTTAGATCAGATCTAACATACGAATTTTAGGAATTTCGACATCACATAGGAAACAAGGAATTGATTTTGGGAATCTCATCATAAGGTAAGTGGTTATAATCGGCCAAGGTTCTCTCTTAAATGTCTAGATCTATTTGTTATAATCAGAGACTAATCAAATCAATGGATTTAATGGTTAGCCGATTTCAAGGAGAAGAACACAAATCTTGAGGATTTGATCATCAATCAAATCGGCAAGCAAGGTAAGTATTAGTAATACCATTCCTATTAGGATTTGGTTTTAAAATCAAAAGGCTATTAATGTGTTTTTGTATGATGGGCCGAATATAGGATCTAAAGTTAGATCGGGATTTTTGGGATCTCAAAGAGTCCATTAAACGAATCAGGTGTGTACCCATACTAACCTTCAATACGCTATATGGCAAATATTAATTATATGATTATACGTAAGAATGTGAATATGGCTAAGTACCCTAATGTGGTACAAAAAGTACTCAGGTACGTTTCCTACTTCTGATAGGATTATGAAATATGTTATTTTATAACATGTGAAAATATATATATGAATGTGGAAATAAGTATGTTATGCATGATACAAAATTTATGGGGCATTCGGGATCTATGTGAAAGGGGAAGAAGGTGTTGACTTCGGTCTCACCAACGGAATATAGTGACTATGGTCACAACATTTTGAATATGGTAACTCCGGTTACATTATCAAAATTTGGTAACTTCGGTTACATTATTTGAATATGGTGTCTAATGACACAAATTATATGGGCGATGAGCACGTCGAATCAATGATCGCCTTCGATGGTGTGTAGCGGTTGGAGGTTGACTTAGTAGTCCCACGGTGTGGTGGCGGTGTACGGTGGTGTGTAGCAGATGGACAAATAGGCTTGGGTTTGGGTTGCATCATCATTTATTTTTATATGAATATGAATTTGATATGAACATGTATGCCTGATTTGTTGAATGTTAGTACTGTGTGCACATTGAGTCTGTTGACTCACCCCGTTGTGGGAAATATTTTCAGGTGATGAACAGTGACGGACCGGGATGGTAGACCTTAAGGTGGCCATGTTTCATTTGAAGATTTTATTCGATTTGGACTTTGTTATTTTTTTGGGTTTTACTTGATGTAATAAGGCCATAAGGCCCAGTGGATTTTTTTCTTATTCTGCTTTACTTTAAATTGTTATGTTACGAACTATTATGACTAAAGTTAAGTGATTATTTTTTTATAAACCTTAAAAATTATTTTGTCACCTTAATAAAAATTGGATTTACAAGATTAAATAAATGGGTTTCCAATCTAAGCCCAATCCACAACAATATTTTTTTTCTAAAAATTTTACAAATTTTCTCTAAGTAACGAAGGATTTTGAAACCGGTTTACTTTAGGAACATACCAGATCTGGTTCAGGCTCGTGGGCCGGGTGTGGGGTGTTTCAGTGATGGCCAAGTAAGGGATTCTAAGTTAGTAATTTAGGCTATAAAAGGAAAAGAGGGCCATTCATTCTTTCTTCTAACTCTCTCTCTGCCGAATTCTCTCTAGCAAATATCTCCTTCCTTCATTGTTTTGCCAAGCCGAAAATACACCTTTTGTAGCCGAAACTTCATTACCAAATTGCTCAAACTCTTTTCTCTTCTTCTTTCATAATCTTCCAAAAGCCGAAAGTTTGATAAAATTAAGGCCATAGCCGAATAGTTTTGAGACTTCAAACAAGGGGTTGTCGACTTACGTATTAAGGGTAAGAACTAGTTATCATTCGATTTTCATCCTTTTCTTTTAAGATTTGCGAAATCTAGGACTAACCCCATTAATATCTTGTTGCGAAACTTTGAAGAGATCTTTTCAGATTTGTTTAAGTCAACTACAAGAAGGAGAAGTTCTTTTCCGAAGGTACACCATGGGCATGTTCCTAGTTATTAGGTGAATTTCGAGATTTAAAATCCACAAGGTAAGCGCATAGGTATGTTCGGCCAAGGCCTATTTTGGATATCTAGATCTATTTCATAATTGTTAAAAAGTCGAAACTGACCTATGTAGAGATCCAGTGTTTGCCCGAATACAAGGAGAAGAATAACAAAGTTTTCGGGATTTGAGTAATAAGCAAATCGATATTAAGGTAAGTTTTAGTACACAAATCCTACTAGGATTTGGTTTTATGGCCGAATGAGTTTTTCATTAAATATTTAATATGGGCCGAATGTAGGGAGTTAAAGATCTAAGATCGAAATTCGGATTTCAAATGAAATCGTTAAGCGAATCAGGTGTGTACCCTACCCTAAGTTTTAATATGTTCATGGCTATGTTTTAAATTAAATGTGCATGTTTATAAGAATGTGAATATGGCTAAGGTACCATACTATGGTACAAAGTACTCAGGTACGTTTCCTACTCCTACTAGGATTATGAAATATGTTAATTGTAACATGAGAATAAGAATAAGAATGTGAACTCTGGCATATTTATGCATATTACTATTATATGGGGCATATGGGTTTATTTTTGGGGAAGTGAATGTGGTGACCTAATACCACAAACACGGTGACCTAAGACCGTGATATCTGAATGTGGTGACCTAAGACCACAGTAATCTGGATGTGGTGACCTAAGACCACAGAAATCTAAACGTGGTAACCTAAGACCACGAATGCAGTGACCTAAGACCGCGATATGGAGTGTAGCGGAAGAAGGGTTGACTTAGTAGTCCCCACGGTGTGCAGGATGGTACGGGTGGTGTGTAGCGGATGGCATATAGGTTTGGGTTCGGGTTGCATATATTGTTTAAATGCTTTATGAACATGAATGATATTGTATGCCTGAAATATTAAATTTTAGTGTTGGTTACACATTGAGTCTGTTGACTCACCCCGTTGTGGGATTACTTTTCAGGTAACGACCAGTGATGGACCGAGCCGGCAGATGCTTAGTGGAGGCCATGTGAAGTTAAGTTTTCTTTTATTTGGACTAATTTACTTTAAGTATTTGAATTTAAATTTTGGGAAATTATTTGATGTAATAAGGCCGTAGTAGCATTTACTTTACTTTTATTTATTGAGCCTACAATCTTTATATTTGTTAAAAGATTAAGTGAAATTATTTTAATACAAAGCCCAAACATTTTGTCACCTAAATCAAAAGGATTTTTTAATAATGAAATAAACTTGTTTTCAACTCAAGCCCAACCCAAAACAAACTTTCCTTCAAAACGCTCAAGTTTTTCCTAAGTACAAAAGAATTTGAAACGGTTTTCACCGGGGAACATACCAGATTCGGTCAAGGCTCATGGGCCGGGTTTGGGGTGCTTCAATTTGGTATCAGAGCCCAGTTTTAAACTCTCAGCCTTGGGTTTAAGGCCCAAAACATTTTCAAGGTTAAGCCTAAAAGAAATTTTGTGAGTTAAGCAGGGTTTTCAGGCATGACCCACTAAGTCTCCGACCCGAAGTCCACCCGGTAAGTACTCTGATCTTTTGTGTGATTTATATTATGGTTTATAGAAGGGTAGAAATGGAACGTAGAATAGAGACTAAGTACTTGAACCCTAGGACTAGTATACCCCAACAAAAACATAAGACTTAAATGTCTAATTAAACAAACCTGTGGTTGAGTCGTCGAGATAGGGTGTGGCAACCATGGTACGCATGTCTAGGATTGGTTTTAGTGGGAGCTTGGTATCTAAGCAGTCCATGTGACTCACCTCCTACCCAATCAAATCCTACCTGGTGCGTAGCCTCGGTTCACCCTAACCAAGAGGACTAAATCACGGGCTAAACCCCTAACTAAAACCCAAAAGGGACTAGCCGTATATTTATTTATGGAAACCCTAGTTTTAAAATTTTGAAATTACCCTCTTGATTTGAAAAGATTATTTTTATAAATTTTCTTGAAATATTTTTGATCTATAAAAATTACAAAAAAGCCCCTAGTGGTAAAATTACAAAAATGCCCTTGGTTTATGAAAATTTCCAAATACCCACAATTCTTATCAAAATTTCGTTACTTTATAAAATGTTCAAAAACCCTAATTTGCAAAATATCAGAACACCCTAATTTTAGAAAAAATTATGAAATTACCCCTACCCTGTAAATTACCGAAATACCCCCGAGTTACAAAATTACCAGAACGACCCCCGATCTTCAAAAAAATTTTTTTTTGCAACAACACTAATTTGGAAAACAAATTCTCAAAAACAACTCTCAAGTTTTGTAAATTCCAAAGTACCCTTGATTTATCAAGATTTACAAATTTACCCGGGTTAATTACCAAAATACCCTCGAATTTCAAAATTTCCAAAATACCCCTGGGATTTCAAAAATTACCAAAATACCCCTGTAGGGAAAAATTATGAAAATACCCCTGGGTAGTTGAAAACAACAAACAACGACAATTACAACATTTCTCTGTAATGAACGCAAGTTCATGTGTGTGACTGAATGAATGATGTGAGACTGTATGTGTATGAATCGAAGGAACTACTTCCTAAAACTATTAAACATAAAACTGTTCGTGATAAAACAGTGAAACAAAAACTAATCTATAAAATTCTTTAATCAGATTAACGCAAGCGGAAG
Source organism: Gossypium rotundifolium (assembly GCA_025506655.1). Classification (NCBI taxonomy): domain Eukaryota; kingdom Viridiplantae; phylum Streptophyta; class Magnoliopsida; order Malvales; family Malvaceae; genus Gossypium; species Gossypium rotundifolium. The sequence goes on along the minus strand of CP106722.1, from coordinate 183,419,005 downwards.
TATGAATTCAAGGGGAGGTGGAATTTGGAATACCCTTCATTGCCTTGTTTGTTATAGAGTTAGTTCGTTCTTGTAATGCTAGTGAAGTGTATGAAACCTTGGATGTGAATTTTTGTAGGAAATATGTTAGTTTTGTTAAGATCAGAGTGCACAGCAAAGGCATAGTGTGGTGAGTTAGATTGTACGATTGTTCGTTAGTAAGAAATTTCGAGGAAGAAATTATTTTAAGGGGTAGAACTGTAACATCCTGAAAAGGGCCTATGCATTTTCGGTTTAATTATACGAAATGACATGTCTTATGTGTTATGAATGTATTTTGAATATTTTTGAAAACTTGGGAATGTATGGAAATGTCAAGTTAAAATAGGAAAGTGAACATTTTGGAAACTTGGAAATGTCAAGTTAAAATAGGAAAGTGAACATTTTGGAAACTTGGAAATGTCAAGTTAAAATAGGAAAGTGAACATTATTGGAAACCTTGGAAATGTAAGGAAATGTATGGAAATGTAAGGAAATGTATGGAAATGTATGGAAATGTATGGAAATGTAAGGAAATGTATGGAAATGTAAGGAAATGTAGGGAAATGTAAGAAATGATTTAGAAATGATTCAAAAGAGGAAAGTGAACATTTCTGGAAACTTGGAAATGCAAGGAAATGTCAAGTTTAAAGAGCCAAACGAAAATTTTTGGAAACTTAGAAATGACATAGAAATGTTGAGTTTTAAAGTTTAAAAGAGGAAATTAAGGCAAGGTGGCCTTAAGAGAAAAAGTATGTGAAATTTGACACAAAAAAGGGCTTGGAAAAGAGACAAGGAAGCACTACTTAAAGCCCAGTAAATGACGCCACCAGCATGTGTGCAAGCTTAGGTTCGAGCAACAAGGAGAGCATTTTGAGAGTGTTTTTATGCTCGAATTGGGCTTGCGCCCAATTCATTATTAAAGCTAAACTAATCATAGGGAGGGGCCACTTAGGTGAATAATTTGGGCCTCAGATGGCCACAAGGAGTCCAATAGAATAAGTTTAAATTCGGCTCATCAAGGGAAGGGGTGGACGGCATCTAGCTAAGACTTTAAGTAATTTTATTTAATTATTTAAAAAGGAAGCAATGGACTGCAATAGGGACTCTTAAGGAAGAGTTTAATTCTCCTTAAAACTTCGGCTAAATAGGTGGATAAATGATGATTTATTTTAGATTATTTTCAAAGAGATAATTGAGGATTATTCTTTAATTTTAATTAAAGAGATAAAGCTATCAAAATAGAAGAGTGATGGCCAAGTAAAGGATTCTAAGTTAGTAATTTAGGCTATAAAAGGAAAAGAGGCCATTCATTCTTTCTTCTAACTCTCTCTCTCAATTCTCTCTAGCAAATATCTCCTGTCTTCATTGTTTTGCCAAGAAAATACACCTTGTATAGCCGAAACTTCATTACCAAATTGCTCAAACTCTTTTCTCTTCTTCTTTCATAATCTTCCAAAAGCGAAAGTTTGCTAAAATCAAGGCCATAGCCGAATAGTTTTGAGACTTCAAACAAGGGGTTGTGGACTTACGTATTAAGGGTAAGAACTAGTTATCATTCGATTTTCATCCTTTTTCTTTTAAGATTTGCGAAATCTAGGACTAACCCATTAATGTCTTGTTGTCAAACTTTGAAGAGATCTTTTCGGATTTGTTTAAGTCAACTACAAGAAGGAGAAGTTCTTTTCCGAAGGTACACCATAGGTCGCGTGTTCCCTAGTTATTGGTGCATTTTGGGATTTAAAATCCACAAGGTAAGCACATAGGTATGTTCGCCAAGGCCTATTTTGGATATCTAGATCTATTTCATAATTGTTAAAAAGCCGAAACTAACCTATGTAGAGATCCGGTGTTTGGTCGAATACAAGGAGAAGAATAACAAAGTTTTGGATTTGAGTAATAAGCAAATCGATATTAAGGTAAGTTTTAGTACACAAATCCTACTAGGATTTGGTTTTATGGCCGAATGAGTTTTTCATTAAATATTTAATATGGGCCGAATGTAGGGAGTTAAAGATCTAAGATCGAAATTCGGGATTTCAAGTGAAATTGTTAAGCGAATTAGGTTTGTACCCTACCCTAAGTTTTAATATGTTCATGTCTATGTTTTAAATTAAATGTGCATGTGTATAAGAATGTGAATATGGCTAAGGTACCATACTATGGTACAAAGTACTCAGGTACGTTTCCTACTCCTACTAGGATTATAAAATATGTTAATTGTAACATGAGAATAAGAATAAGAATGTGAACTCTGGCATATTTATGCATATTACTATTATATGGGGCATATGGGTTTATTTTTGGGGAAGTGAATGTGGTGACCTAAGACCACAAACACGGTGACCTAAGACCGTGATATCTAAATGTGGTGACCTAAGACCACAGAAATCTAAACGTGGTGACCTAAGACCACGAATGCGGTGACCTAAGACCGCGATATGGAGTGTATCGAAAGGAGGGTTGACTTAGTAGTCCCCACGGTGTACAGGATGGTACGGGTGGTGTGTAGCGGATGGCATATAGGTTTGGGTTCGGGTTGCATCATATTGTTTAAATGCTTTATGAACATGAATGATATTGTATGCCTGAAATATTAAATTTTAGTGTTGGTTACACATTGAGTCTGTTGACTCACCCCGTTGTGGGATTACTTTTCAGGTAACGACCAGTGATGGACCGGGCCGGCAGATGCTTAGTGGAGGCCATGTGAAGTTCAGTTTTCTTTTATTTGGACTAATTTACTTTAAGTATTTGAATTTAAATTTTGGGAAATTATTTGATGTAATAAGGCCATAGTAGCATTTACTTTACTTTTATTTATTGAGCCTACAATCTTTATATTTGTTAAAAGATTAAGTGAAATTATTTTAATACAAAGCCCAAATGTTTTGTCACCTAAATCAAAAGGATTTTTTTAATAACGAAATAAACTTGTTTTCAACTCAAGCCCAACCCAAAACAAACTTTCCTTCAAAACGCTCAAGTTTTTCCTAAGTACAAAAGAATTTGAAACGGTTTTCACCGGGGAACATACCAGATTCGGTCAAGGCTCGTGGGTCGGGTTTGGGGTGTTTCACTTAGGGTCGACAAACTAGAAGAGTGGAAAATACAATTTAAAGAAGAACCAGAACCACACGAAGTGAAACCGAAGGAAACCCCAGATGAGCTGATAAGAACAACAAATCACATCAAAATAGAGGATCAGGTATTGTTGAATAAGGAAGACCCTCGAATCACTAATTCAGAACTCAAGGCAAACGAAGAAATCACTTTTGAGGTACTTAATGTCTTCCTGTACGGCATAGTCGAGGTAAGCAATCCTAAATTCAACACTTTTGAGGTAAATATTACTTGACTTAAACTTTATATCCATAACCGAGTTGATTGCATGAGAAAGGATTTCCACCTCCTCAAACCACCATGATTGTGCGTACAACAGGTAAGTCTAGCTCAAGACTTTAAACGAGCGCTTCTTGGGAGGCAACCTAAGTACTAATGGTACTAATTAGTTTGGTCCTTAGGCATAGGTTTCCATACCCACACGGCCTTGCACACGGCCGTGGCCGTGGCCGTGTGGACACCATGACTAGGCACATGAGCGTCGACCTTATCTCTATTTAATTATTTACTTTTATTCATATTTTTATTTTTATTTTTATTTTTATTTTTATTTTTATTTTTACTTCCTTTATTATTTTCACCTTTTTCTCAAAGGCATTGAGATTTAGCTTAGGATACAATAAAACCAAGCCGTGTAACATCTTGAAAAGGGCCTATACATTTTCGGTTTGATTGTACGAAATGACATGTCATATGTGTTATGAATGTATTATGAACATTTTGGAAACTTGGAAATGTTACGTTAAAAGAGGAAAGTGAACATTTTGGAAACCTAAGTTAAAAGAGGAAAGTAAACATTTTGGAAACCTAAGTTAAAAGAGGAAATTAATCATTTTGGAAACCTAAGTTAAAAGAGGAAAGTGAACATTTTGGAAACCTGGAAATGTATGGAAATGTTGAGTTTAAAAAGAGGAAACTAAGGCAAGGTGGCCTTAAGAAAATTAATAGGAGGAATTTGACACACAAACAGAATTGGAAAAGTGGCCTGAAGACACCACTAAAAGCCCAACAAGTGACACCACAAGCTTGTGTATTTGGGCAAGGGATCGATCCACTTGGGAAGCAAATAAAAGAAATTTTATTTTGCTACTAGAAGCAAAGGAGGTGGACGACACAAGGGAACCTAAGTGACGAGTTTAATTCTCTTTAAAATTCGGCTAAATAGGTGGATAAATGATGGATAATTATTGTTATTTTTAAGAGATAAGAGATAATTGGGGGATTAAGTCTATTATTGAATAAAGTGATAATTAAAAGATAAAAATTTATCACATAGGAAGAGTTGGCCGATTGGAGGAGTCTAAGGCTAGTATTTTCGGCCAAAAGGGAAAAATATGGCCATTCTACCTGTTTTCTTCTTCCTTTTTCCTCCTATTCTCTGTCGAATTCCCTAAGCAATACCCTCTTTTCTTCATTTGTTTTTGTCAAGCTGAAAACACACCTTGTGTAGCCGAAACTTCATTACCCAAATTGCTCAACTCTTTTTTCTTCTTCTTCTGCTACAAACACAATCAAAAGCCGAATATACCACTAGCCCTTACCGATTCCTCATTAAGCCTCAAGAGCCGAAGTTGTGATACACATCAAGGCCATAGCCGATTAATGCTAAGGGTTCAAGCAAGGGGTGTGTCAACTTTTGTACTAAGGGTAAGGGCCAGTCATCATTCAGTTTTCATTCTTTTTCTTTTGAGATTTGCCGAAATCTAGGATTAATCCCATTAATATCTTGTTTGCCAAAATTTGGAAAGATCATTCGGGATTTGCTAGTGTTGACTACAAGGAAGGTGAAGTCCTTTTCCCGAAGGTACACCATAGGCCGCATGTTCCCTAGCTATTCGGTGAGTTTCGGATTTAAAAACAAGGTAAGTACATATATGTACATTCGGCCAAAGGTCTATTTCATATACTTTAATGTTAGATTAGATCTAACATATGGTTATAGGAATTTTGACAGCATTAAGGAAGCAAGGATCCAATTCGGGATTTAAGATTTGGAAGGTAAGCACATAGGTATATTCGGCCAAGGCTTATTTTGGATATCTAGATCTATTTCATAATTGTTAAAAAGCCAAAACTAACCTATGTAGAGATCCAGTGTTTGGCTGAAAACAAGGAGGAGAATAACAAAGTTTTCGGGATTTGAGTGATAAACAAATCGGCATTAGGGGAGTTAAAGATATAAGATCAAAATTCGGGATTTCAAGCAAAATCGTTAAGCGAATCAGGTGTGTACCCCACACTACTTTTAATAAGATTCATGGCTATAATAAATATATACATGTTTATAAGAATGCGAATATGGCTAAGGTACCGTGTTATGGTGCAAAGTACTCAGGTACGTTTCCTACTCCTACTAGGATTATGAAATATGTTATATTCAACATGTGAAAAGTGACATGAATGTGAATTTAAGTATGATATGCATGATATGAATAATATGGGGCATTCGGGTTATATGAGAAAGGGGAAGTGAATGTGGTGACTTCGGTCTCACTATCTGAATGTGGTGACTTCGGTCACGTTATCTGAATGTGGTAACTTCGGTTACATTATCTAAATGTGGTGTCTCATGACACAATTATTTAATCTGGTGGCTATGCCACGAATTTTATACGGGCGATGACCACGTCGACTGCAGCGAGTGCCTTCGATGGTGTGTAGCGGATGGTGGGTTGACTTAGTAGTCCCCATAGTGTGCAGGTTAGTACGGGGATGTGTAGCGGATGGCATCTAGGTTTAGGTTTGGGATTGCATCATTATCTTGAATTATTATGTGAACATGATATGTATGGTATGCCTAATTCTATTAAATTTTAGTGTTGGTTGCACATTGAGTCTGCTGACTCACCCCGTTGTGGGATCATGTTTCAGGTGATGAACCGTGATGGACCGGGACGGCAGAACTTGTGGTGGCCATGCTCAGCTTGAAGTTTTATTTAATTTGGACATTTTATTTTATTTAAGTACTCTACGATTTTATTTTGGGTTTTGTTTTATGTAATAAGGCCATAGTGAGGATTTTATTGTTGTTTTAATTACTATGTCACGAATTTAGGGTATTTAAAGATTAAGTCCATTTAATTTAAAATAAACTTAAATATTTTATCACCTGAAATAAATGGGTTTTCAATACAAAAATAAATTTGTTTTCAACTCGAGCCCAACCCACAAACAAACTATCTTCAAAACACACCGTTTTCAAAGTAACAAAAGAATTTTGAACCGGTTTACATCGAGGAACATACCAGATCCACCCGTGCTCGTGGGCGGTGTAGGTGTTTCAGCTTTGGTATCGAGCCCGCTTTTAAACTCTCGGCTGTGGTCAAGGCCCAAAACATTTTCAAATCGAGCCAAATGAGTTTTATGGAAGTATTTCGAAAATAGGCGGGTTTGATGGCATGGCACCTAAGTCTCCAACCCATGATCCACCGTGTAAGTACCCTAACCATCTGTGTGATTATGTGATTTATAGAAGGGTAGAAAAGGAATGGAACGTAGAATAGAATGATAGGTACTTGAACCCTAGGACTAGTCTACCCCAACTACTACATAAAACTTAAATGCCTAACTAAACAAACCTATGGCTAAGTTAACCAAGTTAGGGTGTGGTAACCCCATGCATGTCTAGGATTGGATCCTAAGAGCACGGTATTTAAGCAGTCCTAGTGACTCACCTCCTCTTGAGAATCCTACAGTGCGTAGCTTCGGTTCACCCTAACCCGAGGACTTAGTGGGTGTGGCAACCCCAGACGCATGCCTAGGAATGGTTTCAGTGGGAGCTTGGTACTTAAGCAGTCCATGTGACTCACCTCCTCTCCACTTGAATTCTATCTCAGTGCGTAGCTTTGGTTCACCCTGACCAAGAAGACTCGGTCATAGGCTAAACCCAATAACTAAAACCCGAAAGGGAACTAGCCATGTTTTTTTTATAAGAACCCTAATATTAAAACTCTAAAAACCATTTTTTCTTTAATTTGTGAAAACTATTTTTTTCTACACAATTTCCTGAAAAAAATTTTGATTTATAAAATTACAAAAATACCCCTAGTGGTAAAATTACAAAAATGCCCTTGGTTTATAAAAATGTCTAAAATACCCACGCTTTAATCAACATTATTTTATAACAAGTCCAAAAACCCTTATTTGCAAATTATCAAAATACCTTGATTTTTGGAAAATTACAAAATTGCCCTAACTTACCAAAATTTCCAAATGACCTAATTTCCAAAATTTTTGCAACTTCATCGTTTTGGAAATTAAATTTCTCAAAAGAACCCTCAAAGTTTTGCAGATTTTAAAATATCCCTGAATTATTAAACTTTACCAATTTACCCTGATTTATTGCCAAGATACCCCCAAAATTCAAAATTTACCGAAATACCCCTAGAATTTCCAAATTTACCGAAGAGCCCGGGACTTTAAAATTTCCAAAATACTTTTTTTGACAAAATCACCAAGGAACCTTATTTGAAAAATTACGAAAATAACCCTATAGGATAAATTACGAAAATACCCCTGGTAGTGGAAAAACAACAACAATGAAAACTACAACATTTCTCTGAATGAACGAAAGTTCATAATTGATTGATGGATGTATAAATGTAAAGACTGTGTGCATGTATGAATACGAAAGAACCACTCCTAAAATTCTTTTCATAAAACTTCTTCGCGGTTAATCAGTGGAATAAAGGCTAATTCATAAAAATTTCTTAAATCAGATTAAAGCGCATCGTTAAATATGAGCTCTAGAGGATGCGATCGTCATGGACTCGGTAGAGGAAGAATGACTGTGTCAGAACCCGTTAGATCGGGTCAAGGGTCTGACAATGAGTTACCACTGCCACCACCACCCCCAGCTGTTGGTGTCGAGCAGCAAGCTCAGACGGGGGATGATGCTGTGTCGCAGGCTATGCTGCGAGTTTTGGAAATGGTGGCTGGCGTGGGTGGAAATACGAGAGCTTAAAAATCTATACCCGAGCGACTCTGAGCCAACAGAGCTGAGGTGTTCCATAGAGTATCCGGTGTGGCACCCAGTACAGTTGAGTACTGGTTGGAAGCAATCGAGCGCATTATGGATGAGCTCGATTTGACCCCAGAGGAGAAGTTGAAAGGAATGGTGGCACTACTACGAGATAAAGCGTATCAATGGTGGTTAACAGTGAGGGATGGTTCCATTGCTGAGGATCTGACCTGGGAGTATGCTAAGGAGGCATATCAGAAAAAGTATGTCGGCACACGTTATATTGATGAGCAGAGGAAAGCTTTTCTGGGGCGGGTTCAAGGGAACAAGTCTCATGTGACAGATGAAGTTGAATTTCGAGGTTAAGCCGATATGCTCGAGGAGTAGTGGCTACGGAGCATGAACGGTGTGTGCGATTCGAAGACGGGTTAAGGGATGACCTAAGGTTACTGATAGCTCCACATTAGGAGCGGGAGTTTTTCGTGTTAGTAAAAAAGGCTAAGGTAGCCGAGGGAATCAAGGACTCGGTTAAGCAGAGCTCTGATAGGAATAGACCCAAGAGGGGTTATGGATCATCGAGAAATGTGCAGAAAAGGCCCACAACTGATGGGCCGAAGGGTCAGCAAGTTGGTACAGGATGGCAGTATCGTCCTTATGATCATTGTGGAAAGAAGCACTTGGGGGAGTGCTGGAAAAAGACAGGAGGATGTTTTAGGTGTGGGTCCAAGGACCATATGCTCAAAGATTGTCCTAAGAAACCAGATGAAAGTCGATCAGCAGCTCAGAATGTTAATCAGGCTAGTAGAGGAGGACAACAGCCTCAACAAGGTCGTGGTTCGAATAACAGAGGTAATGGTGCTGGCAGAGGACGTGGAACACAAGGCAGAGGTGCTGCTAATACCAAGGCAAGGCAGCTGGGTTTGGTTTATGCGGTTCACCGGAGGGAGGATGGAGACGCGCCGGATGTTATAACTGGTATGTTCTTTATTTATGGCAAGCCTTATTATGCCTTAATTGATGTGGGCTTGACCCATTCTTATGTTGCCTATAGTGTAGTTGAAACACTAGGCCTAGACTCTAAACTTTCTGGTAGGGAGATGACGGTAGTAAGCCCATTAGGCCAAACTGTAGTGGTGGATAAGATCTTCAAGTGTACCCTAGAAATTGTGGAGTGAGCTTTGGTGACTTAATGGAGTTACCCTTCAGAGAATTTGACCTCATACTTGGCATGGATTGGTTAGTAAAACACCGAGCCGTGTTGGATTGTGCGACTAAATGAATGGAACTAAGGACCCCTGAGGATGAGGTGGTCATTATGATAGGAGAAAGAAAAAACTACTTGTCTAATGTAGTTTCGGCGCTTAAGGCTGAAAAGATGGTTCTAAAGGGTGCGAGGCGCTTTTAGCCTTTGTAAGTGCGTTGGATGGAAAGGAGAAAGGTGTCAATGGAGTTAGAACGGTAAGGGACTTTGAGAATGTGTTCCCAGAGAAATTACCACGAATACCCCCAGATAGGGAGGTGGAATTTGGAATAGACTTGCTACCGAGAACGGCTCTTGTGTCAATCGCTCCATACCGAATGGCGCCAAAAGAGTTGGTTGAGCTCAAGGCTCAAATCCAGGAATTACTTGACCGTGGGTTTATCCGGCCCAGTGTGTCTCCGTGGGGAGCACCGGTCTTGTTTGTAAAGAAGAAGGATGGAACTATGCGTATGTGCATAGACTATCGTCAGTTAAATAAGCTGACCATTAAGAACAAGTATCCTTTGCCAAGGATCGATGACTTGTTCGATCAGCTAAAAGGGGCCGTGGTATTCTCAAAGATAGACTTGAGGTCGGGATACCATCAGTTAAAGGTGAAGGAGGCAGATATCCATAAAATAACCTTTAGGACAAGATACGGCCACTACGAGTTTGTAGTAATGCCGTTCGGGTTGACAAATGCCCTAGCCGCGTTCATGGATATGATGAACCAAGTGTTTCAACCTTACTTGGATAGGTTCATTGTAGTATTCATCGACGACATCCTCGTATACTCTAAGTCTGAAGAGGAGCATGACGAGCATCTCCAGATTGTGTTGCAAGTATTAAGAGAGAAGAAGCTTTATGCCAAATTCAGCAAGTGTGAATTTTGGCTTAGGGAAGTTACTTTCTTAGGACACGTGGTATTCGCTGAAGGAATAAGAGTGGATCCTAAGAAGATTGAATCTGTGTTGGATTGGAAACCACCTAAGTCGGTGGCAAAGATTCACAGTTTCTTGGGATTGCGGGCTATTACAGAAGGTTCGTGGAAGGATTTTCGTCAATAGCCGCGCCTTTAACAAAGTTGTTAAGGAAGGAAGTACCCTTTGTATGGTCGAATAAGCAGCAGGAGAGCTTTGAGAAGCTTAAGAAGGTTTTAACGGAAGCTTTGTATTGTGACGCTTCCCATACAGGCTTGGGTTGTGTATTAATACAAGACGGAAAGGTAGTCGCATATGCATCTCGGCAGTTAAGGCCACATGAGGTGAACTACCCGACCCATGACTTGGAATTGGTAGCAGTGGTCTTCGCTCTTAAGGTATGGAGGCACTACCTTTATGGCGAAAAGTCGACGATCTACACAGACCACAAGAGTCTCAAGTCCCTGTTGACTCAGAAGGAGTTAAACTTGAGGCAACGAAGGTGGGTAGAATTACTGAAGGACTATGACTGTTCGATAGAATATCACCTGGGCAAGGCGAATGTAGTGGCGGATGCCCTAAGCCAGAAAGTTATGTCAGATCTGAGGGCAATGTTTGCCCATTTAAGTTTGTATGAGGATAGAAGTTTGTTGGCTGAGTTGCAAGTCAAGCCAACGTGGTTGAAGGAGGTGAAAGAGGGACAGTTGATTGATGAGGATTTAAGTGTTAAGTTACAACAAGCACAGAACGGAGAGTTAAAGGACTATGAGGTTAGTGATGAGGGAATGTTGTGCTTCAAAGGAAAGGTCTGTATGCCGAGGGACAAGGAGTTAAGACAAAGGATTCTTCGGGAAGCGCATGGTAGCCCTTATGCTATGCATCTCGGAGGCACCAAGTTGTACAGGGACTTAAGAGAATAGTTTTGGTGGCCTGGTCTGAAGAAGGAAGTTACTGAAATTGTTGGCAAGTGCTTGACATGCCAGCAAGTTAAGGCTGAACACCAAGTTCCATCGGGATTGCTTCAGCCAATCGAAATTCTGCAGTGGAAGTGGGAAAGAATTACCATGGACTTCGTTAGTGGGCTTCCCCTTACGCCTACTAAGAAGAACTCGGTATGGGTAATAGTGGACTGTTTGACCAAGTCCATACATTTCATCTCGGTAAGAGTGGATTATTCCCTTCAGAAGTTAGCCAAATTATATGTGGCAAAAATTGTGAGGCTACATGGAGTGCCGGTATCTATCATTTCGGATAGAGACCCAAGATTTACGTCTCGATTTTGGAGGGCACTTCATCAAGGTTTAGGCACTAAGTTGGATTTCACTACGCCTTTCATCCATAGTCGGACGGGAAGTCTGAACAGGTAATCCAAGTGTTGGAGCATATGTTGAGAGGCTGTGTGATGGATTTTCGAGGAAGTTGGGAGGATTACTTACCTTTAGCAGAGTTCGCCTACAACAACAGTTATCAGGCTAGCATTCGAATGGCACCATATGAAGCATTGTACGGTCGAAAGTGTCGAACTCCTACTTGTTGGACTGAGTTAGGAGAATGTCGAGTTTTGGGACCAGAGATGGTGGCAGAAACTGAAGAGAAGGTTGAGATAATCTGAGCACGGTTAAAGGAAGCCTCTGACAGGCAGAAGTCTTATGCCAACCTCAAGCGGAAGGAAATAGAGTTTGAAGTGGGAGACCAAGTGTTTCTAAAAGTCTCGCCTTGGAAGAAGGTGATGAGGTTTGGTTGGAAAGGGAAGTTAAGCCCAAGGTTTATAGGGCCCTATAGGGTACTAAAGCGAGTGGGACCAGTGGCATACCAGCTAGAGTTGCCACCAGAGTTGCAGCAGATGCACGACGTATTCCATGTATCCATGCTACGTCGCTATCGATCGGATCCATCCCACGTAGTACCTATTAAAGAAGTGGAGCTAAGGCCAGACTTATCCTACGAGGAAGAGCCGATTCAGATTTTGGAACATGATGTGAAAATGTTATGGAGGAAGTCAGTTCCTCTAGTCAAAGTGTTATGGCGCAATCATGGATCGAAGGAAGCTTCGTGTGACCCAGAGGAGGCAATGCGACAGCAATACCCTCAATTATTTTAGCTAGGAAATTTTGAGGACGAAATTATTTTAAGGGGGTTAGAACTGTAACATCCTGAAAAGGGCCTATACATTTTCGGTTTGATTGTACGAAATGACATGTCTTATGTGTTATGAATGTATTATGAACATTTTGGAAACTTGGAAATGTTACGTTAAAAGAGGAAAGTGAACATTTTGGAAACCTAAGTTAAAAGAGAAAAGTAAACATTTTGGAAACCTAAGTTAAAAGAGGAAAGTAAACATTTTGGAAACCTAAGTTAAAAGAGAAAAGCGAACATTTTTGGAAACCTGGAAATGTATGGAAATGTTGAGTTTAAAAAGAGGAAACTAAGGCAAGGTGGCCTTAAGAAAATTAATAGGAGGAATTTGACACACAAACAGGCTTGAAAAAGTGGCCTGAAGACACCACTAAAAGCCCAACAAGTGACGCCACAAGCTTGTGTATTTGGGCCAGGGATCGAGTCACTTGGGAAGCAAATAAAAGAAATTTTATTTTGCTACTAGAAGTAAAGGAGGTGGACGGCACAAGGGAACCTAAGTGAAGAGTTTAAGTCTCTTTAAAATTCGGCTAAATAGGTGGATAAATGATGGATAATTATTGTTATTTTTAATAGATAAGAGATAATTGGGGGGTTAAGTCTATTATTGAATAAAGTGATAATTAAAAGATAAAAATTTATCACATAGGAAGAGTTGGCCGATTGGGAGAGTCTAAGGCTAGTATTTTCTGCCAAAAGGGAAGAATAAGGCCATTCTACCTGTTTTCTTCTTCCTTTTTCCTCCTATTCTCTGTCGAATTCCCTAAGCAATACCTTCTTTTCTTCATTTGTTTTTGTCAAGCTGAAAACACACCTTGTGTAGCCGAAACTTCATTACCCAAATTGCTCAACTCTTTCTTCTTCTTCTTCTTCTTCTTCTTCTTCTTCTTCTTCTTCTTGTTCTTCTGCTACAAACACAATCAAAAGCCAAATATACCAATAGCCCTTACCGATTCCTTTTTAAGCCTCAAGAGCCGAAGTTGTGATACACATGAAGGCCATAGCCGATTATTGCTAAGGGTTTAAATAAGGGGTGTGTCAACTTTTGTACTAAGGGTAAGGGCCCGTCATCATTCGGTTTTCATTCTTTCTCTTTTGAGATTTGCCGAAATCTAGAATTAATCCCATTAATATCTTGTTTGCCAAAATTTGGAAAGATCATTCGGGATTTGCTAGTGTTAACTACAAGGAAGGTGAAGTCCTTTTCCCGAAGGTACACCATAGGCCGCATGTTCCCTAGCTATTCGGTGAGTTTCGGGATTTAAAAACAAGGTAAGTACATATATGTACATTCGACCAAAGGTCTATTTCATATACTTTAATGTTAGATTAGATCTAACATATGGTTATAGGAATTTCGACAGCATTAAGGAAGCAAGGATCCAATTCGTGATTTAAGATTTGGAAGGTAAGCAAATAGGTATATTCGGCCAAGGCTTATTTTGGATATCTAGATCTATTTCATAATTGTTAAAAAGCCAAAACTAACCTATGTAGAGATCCAGTGTTTGGCCGAATACAAGGAGGAGAATAACAAAGTTTTCGGGATTTGAGTGATAAACAAATCAGCATTAAGGGAGTTAAAGATCTAAGATCGAAATTCGGGATTTCAAGCAAAATCGTTAAGTGAATCAGGTGTGTACCCCACACTACTTTTAATAAGATTCATGGCTATAATAAATATATGCATGTTTATAAGAATGTGAATATGGCTAAGGTACCGTGTTATGGTACAAAGTACTCAGGTACGTTTCCTACTCCTACTAGGATTACGAAATATGTTATATTCAACATGTGAAAAGTGACATGAATGTGAATTTAGGTATGATATGCATGATATGAATAAATGGGGCATTCAGGTTATATGAGAAAGGGGAAGTGAATGTGGTGACTTCGGTCTCACTATCTGAATCTGGTGACTTCGGTCACGTTATCTGAATGTGGTAACTTTGGTTACATTATCTAAATGTGGTGTCTCATGACACAATTATTTAATCTGGTGGCTATGCCACGAATTTTATACGGGCGATGAGCACGGCGACTCGCAATGACGCCTTGATGGTGTGTAGCGGATGGAGGGTTGACTTAGTAGTCCCACGGTGTGCAGGTTGGTATGGGGATGTGTAGCAGATGGCATCTAGGTTTGGGTTCGGGATTGCATCATTATCTTGAATTATTATGTGGACGTGATATGTATGGTATGCCTAATTCTATTAAATTTTAGTGTTGGTTACACATTGAGTCGTTGACTCACCCCGTTGTGGGATCATGTTTTAGGTGATGAACCGTGATGGACCGGGACGACAGAACTTGTGATGGCCATGCTCAGCTTGAAGTTTTATTTAATTTGGACATTTTATTTTATTTAAGTACTCTACGATTTTATTTTGGGTTTTGTTTTATGTAATAAGGCCATAGTGAGGATTTTATTGTTGTTTTAATTACTATGTTACGAATTTAGGGTATTTAAAGATTAAGTCCATTTATTTCAAATAAACTTAAATATTTTGTCACCTGAAATAAATGGGTTTTCAATACAAAAAAAAATTATTTTCAACTCGAGCCCAACCCACAAACAAACTATCTTCAAAACACACAGTTTTCAAAGTAACAAAAGAATTTTGAACCGGTTTACATCGAGGAACATACCAGATCCGGTCCAGGCTCGTGGGCCGGGTGTGGGGTGTTTCAAACTGGCTACTTCGAGGATTCAATTTCAAACGGTTCGAGACGCTTCCCCACGTTCACCTCCAATCTTATCCGGTTTCTTTTCATAGACTTCATCCAAAAATTCAGGAAGTGTTACTTCTCCCCTTCTCTTTTGATTTTATTGTTACATAATTGTTTATCTATCTTTATACATTGAAGACAATGTACATCTTAAGTGTGGGGGGTAAAAATACCTGACTTTTTGCATTATTCTCAAATCCTGAATTTAGTCTTGTTTTCAAGTATTTTTCTCATATTACTAATTAGGATAAAATTTCTGTTGATTTCTAATTTTTATTGATATGTTTTAGATTAAGTCATAGTTAATTGTGCATTGATGATTAAATTTGAAGAATACTAGAGAATCAGGCAAGGTAAGTCTACTTTCTAAAAATTAAAATTGATGGGTCGTTGAACTGATTTTGAGTATTACCTTGAAATTTGGAATTTATAAGGATTGATGTCAAAAACACCCATAATTTGTGTGAGATTTTGAGCCTTATAGAGCATATATTCTTTTTCATGCTCACTTTATTGATTATGAGTGTGTCAACTTTGAACTGATATTCTAGAACTTGCCTTGTTTATACATGTCGAGACCATACTTTTGATTTGATACACAGAGATAATAAAGGCACCTAGGATTTAACCCAATTACTCCATAAAAAGTCTACCTTCACAAATTAATCCCTAGTGAACCCCGTTGAATCCTAACAACCTTTTTATTGACTCACCCACTAATATAAACCCAAAACCCCTTTATATTTGTTATCACCCTTTCTTTTGACTACCCTTTAATTGAGGTTTGATTTGATTAAGTTACCAAATTATATTAGTTCAAGAGTTACATTTATCATTTATGATGTAATATTTTAGTTTGTTCTTAAAAAACCCAAGTATATTCAATATTAGTAGTATATAAAAAGCTTAGAGCATTTAAATTCCAATTGTTGAAGAAAAGCTCAGATTAAAGTATTATCAAATTTTAAGTGATGAAAATACTCTTTATTATAGAGTAATTATTAATAGTGGTATTATTAATTTTCATTCGATGTAAATATTCATATTTAGTTCATTATTTCTAGTTAGGTAATGATCGTGTCAAACAGTCGAGTTTTAATATTTATAAAAAGAATGATAGAACTTGTAGACTAACTATGACAACGATAGAGACAAGTGCACCTATCGGACAGTAGTATAGCTTAGGCGAGAGTATCTTATCGAACCCAAGGGAACCTAAAAGTACTACTACTCACTTTCTTTCTATTATTTAGCCTGAAATATGGAGTGAAATACTTAAACTAAATGCAAAGACAAAAGAACGAAACTTTGGGAAAAGACTGTGGAAAATCTCAGTTGATTACGACGATACCCTCAGGAAGAATCCACCTATGACTTCTCTTGTTATCTAACTTTTAATTTATATGACTTCGTTATTAGCTTGATCCGTGAGACTCCCTAACCTATATTAAACCCTCTCTCAAGGCGAATACCGTCTAACCTTAAGTTAATTAGTGGAACTCTCGTTCTCTTATAATAACCCCCTAAGGAAGCAGTAAATCGATCAATGGACTCCTATATTAGGTTTCACCCTAATCCGACAAAATCTCGTAACCCTATCTCTAGGCGCTCGATCAACTCCGCTTAATTATGTTAGATCTACTCTTAGCAGGGTCTATTCCTCTTCCACCTAAGCACATCGATTAAATTAAGCAACATAGTTAAGAACAAACTAAGTACTTATCATATAAATTGGAAATCAAATAACAAAATCCGTCATAGGTTTCATCCCCTTCAGGTATCTGAAGGGTTTAGTTCATAACAAAATAAGAAAACATCTCAAAAGAAAATAAAACATAAGAAATCCCTAAAACCCCTGAAAGAATTGAAGAGGAGATCTTCTGTCTTGGGTAAAACTCTGGCTTCTTGAGATGGATCAACTGGCTATTTTCGAGTAATTCCCTGAATAAAAGCTCTAGCAGAAAACTCTTCCCAAAAACTCTCCCCTTTAGAACGGCTACCTTGGGTTGTTTATATAGGCTCCTTAGATTCTTTACTTGGCTCCTAAGTACCTCTTTCAAGTAGAATTATTATTAAGGTGTTTAAGTAGACTTAGGAGTATGTTTCTTTAGCTTCAAGCATCCAAATCCGAGTGAAATTGCTTATTCTAGTAGCAGGGGCACGGCCATGGCACACACCCGTGTAAGTCGACTTCAGGTCGTGTGTCGATTCTGTTAAATGAGGCACAGCGAAGGGCACGTACCGTGTAAGTCGATTCGTGCCGTGCTTGTGTCCATCTATTGGGACACGGCGATGCAAATCGTGCTTGGGACGTATCTTTGAATGATTGGCGAGGCACATCCGTGTGACTTGAAGTCCAGGCTTTGCCAATTTCTTGGGTTGGCCCAATTTGGTCCGTTTTAAAACCCGTTTCTCATTCTTTTCGTTCCCGGGTGCTTTCCTGAGTATAAGACATGAAAAGAAAGGATTAAGAGCACCTTTTTACATAAATTGAGGGCTAAATCATCCAAAAGCATACTAAATGTGGGATTAAAATATGTTACTTTTACGGTTTATCAAATACCCCCACACTTAAGCTTTTACTTGTCCTAAAGCAAAATTCTCAACTTACAATTAAAACGAACTTTCCATAATTCATAATTCCTATCGACAATGTCTCATCATAATTCATAGATAATTTATACATGGATAATTCAACTCAAAGAGTCCTAAAGATTCAATCATGATAAGTCATACCTTTGTAGTACAAAAACATAGGTGTCTCCTCTTATCTAAGTAATTACCTTTAATTCAAAACCGACAAGGACTAACATTCTCACAAAAGATTCACTCAAATCACTCGAAGTGTTTAAGGTTCAAGAATAAGCACTCATAGTCAAACCTGAAAAGTTAATCCCATAGGCTTTCCTGAAAATCAAATCTCCACCACTGTATATGAGATGATACACAAATCAAAAAGTCTTTAATCAGGGTTGTAACGGGGCTTGGGTTAAAAGGTGTGGAAAAAGGCCGAATTAGAAGGTTAGAATCGAGACTGACTTGACAAATTACCTAACTAGAAATAATGAACTAAGTATGAATATTTACATCGAATGAAAACTAATAATACCACTATTGATAATTACTTTAGGAGTATTTTCATTACTTGAAATTTTATAATACTTTAATACGAGCTTTTTCTTCGACAATTGGAGTTTAAATGCTCTAAGCTCTTTTATATACTACTAATATTGAATAAACTTGGATTTTTTAAAGAACAAACTAAAATATTACATCATAAATGATAAATGTAACTACTGAACTAATATAATTTGGTAATTTAATCAAATCAAACCTCGATTAATGGGTAGTCAAAAGAATGGTGATAACAAATTCAAAGGGATTTTGGGTTAATATTAGTGGGTGAGTCAATAAAAAGGTTGTTAGGATTCAACAGGGTTTACTAGGGGTTAATTATATGGGTAGGCTTTTTAGTGGAGTGAACGGGTTAAAACCTAGGTGCCTTTATCATCTCAGTATATCAAATCAATAATGTGGTCTTGACATGCATAAACGACGCAAGTTCTAGAATAACAGTTCAAAGTTGACATACTCGTAATTAATAAAGTGATCACGAAAAAGAATATCTACTCTACAGCGCTCAAAATCTCACAAAAATTATGGGTGTTTTTGACATCAATCCTTATAAATTCCAAATTTCAAGGTAGTACTCATATTCAGTTCAATGACCTATTAATTTTTAATTTTTAGAAAGTAGGCTTATCATGCTTGATTCTCTAGTATTCTTCAAATTTAATCATCAATGCACAAATATCAATGACTTACTCTAAAACATATCAATAATAATCATAAATCATTAGAAATTTCATCCTAATTAGTAATATGAGAAAATACTTTTGAACAAGTTTAAAATTCAGATTTTGAGAACAATGAAAAATTAGGCATTAATTTGAGAATTATGCAAAAGTTAGGCACTTTTATCCCCACACTTAAGATGTACATTGCCCTCAATGTACAAAGATAGGTAATAACAAGTAATATAAGATCAAAAGAGAGGGATAGAGTGCCACTTCCTGAATTTTGGGTGATTTTCGGAAGGATGAGTCTTTGGTGGCGGTGATGGTGTGTTCTATGGGCCCGGTGGGGTGGCTACTGAAAAGCATTTTGCTAGATGAAGAAATTGGGTAGCCTGGGAAGATATAGCCAAGAAATCTAAAGAAACATTAAGAATATACTAATAATAGTATTAAGGACAAGAAAAATAAAGAGCAGGAGACTAAGAAGAAAACAAAAGTTAAAATAGAATACTAATGGACTGAATAGTTCTTATTGACAGATGGTTAGCGAAGTGGGAGTGATTTCTAAGGCTACGAATTGTTGGTGATGGTGGAAGTGGCGTGATTCCCTAGCAGCCTTTAGAACCTAAAACCAAGAAACTAGGATGAAGGGAATTAAATTAAGCAGAAGAGAAGTATAGATAAGGAAAATAAAGGAGAAGAGAAAAGAAAAATAGAATCGAAATGGTTTCGGAGACCCTTGGCGTGTCAAATAGCTGAAGTTGCCGGTATGTCCTTATGTGTTGGGGTCTCCTTTAAGGAGACAATGCTTACCTTCTTACGCTTCTTCGGCATGATTTTAGTGTA
Organism: Gossypium rotundifolium; assembly: GCA_025506655.1. Classification (NCBI taxonomy): domain Eukaryota; kingdom Viridiplantae; phylum Streptophyta; class Magnoliopsida; order Malvales; family Malvaceae; genus Gossypium; species Gossypium rotundifolium. The sequence goes on along the minus strand of CP106722.1, from coordinate 183,399,232 downwards.
GCTCAAGAGTTTGGACACTATCTTAAAGAAATAAGAGAAATTTGAAAGAAGAAGGAGGAAAGAATGAGAGAAGAAATTGGTAGGAAATGAGAGGGCTGTGGGGTTTAAATAGGTGCTCAAATCTGGCTCGTTCCCACGCCCGTGTACCGAGGGTGTGTTTGTAACACCCCAAACCCAGCCTATGCATTAAGCCCGGATTTCGGCATACCACACAAATTAATTATACATTCAAATCATTTAACAATGTAGAAATCAAATTCCAAAACGATTAAGAGAGTGACTTTATCGAAAAATTAAAGTTCATTGAAAACCATAATTAAAAACACAAGAGTTTATCATTTGATCTATAGAGTAGTAATTGATAAAAACTTTAGATTTATTTAGTCGAAATATTTCATCGAAAAGTTTTAAAAGAATTTCCTACATTTCAATGATATTTAAGAAAAACCTTTATTTTATACGAGAGTCATAGAAAAAAAAACATTTATAAAAACTAAACCAATCCAACTTAGGAAAACTAAAACACAATAAAATCCATCCACATAATAAAATCCATAATTAAAGAGGCCTTATTACATCCCCATAAAAATAGTACTTAATAAAAATTATTAAAGACATCTTAAAGTTTTATAAACCACCATTTGTAGTATAGCCTCCCCACGAAGTCATCTCTGACCCAAGTCTCCATCAATTGTTATTACCTGAGAGGGGTAAAAAAAATTGGGTGAGTTACTTAGAACTCGGTGTGTAACTCACTTACCATACTCCACTGGGCCAAGACCAATTAAGCATTTATTTGGGCCTAAGCCCATTTCAAATATAATAATTTAGCATAAAAAAAATGCAAATGATATGCAATTCCCAAAACCAAACCTAGATTTCCATCCGCTACACACCCCCGTACCAACTAGCACACCTGTGGGGAGCTTTAGTCACCCACCCCGCCAACACACCAAAGTAGGCTTTAAGCCCAATATAATATTTGTGGCAACGGCCATTTAAATAATTGTGGTAGAACCACCGATCTAGATTTTGGGCAACGGCCATCGTGACAGAGTCACCAATCTAGAATTTTGGCATCAGGCCTTTCTTCTCTTCATCATTGATCCCAACCCATGCAATCATGTTTATGCATAACAAAATATTTGTAAAGAAAACCATATTATAATTTATCAATTTTGGCCCATTAAAATCACATATCACATATAACCCATTTATCAATTATCATAAATGACCCAATTATCAAATTTCACTTATGGCCCATTTATCGATTATCACATATAGCCCAAATTCTCAAATATCACATATGGCCCAAATTGTCAAATATCACATATGGCCCAAATTGTCAAATATCACATATGACCCAAATTTGTCAAATATCACATATGACCCAAATTTGTCAAATATCACAGATGACCCAAATTTGTCAAATATCACATATGGCCCAAATTGTCAAATATCACATATGGCCCAAATTTGTCAAATATCATATATGGCCCAAATTTATCAAATATCACATATGGCCCAAATTTATCAAATATCACATATGGCCCAAATTTGTCAAATATCACATATGACCCAAATTTGTCAAATATCACATATGGCCCAAATTTATCAAATATCACATATGGCCCAAATTTATCAAATATCACATATGGCCCAAATATCACTTATTATCGTTTTAGCCCATTAAGGGCGATTTCAAAATTTTCACGATCTTAATACTGATTTCATGATCTTAACACTAAAATGTCGATAATACCATATTTTCCGATTTCACCAACCTTGCAATTTTTAATCCAACTTTTACTACTGTATAGTCATCTAACCCATGAGATACAGTGTGAGATTACACACCTAATTACGGTGAGAACTACACTCTCCCGCTCGTCGATATCTAAACACACATTACGAAGGATTAGAACACTAAAATTTAATATTAAACTATTCTAATATTGAGCGATCTAGATCTTACCCTCGGAATCTCGAACAACCACTATTTGTGATTTCTCTCCTATCAAAGGTTCAGTATCACGAGTAAATAATGGTTCGGGGGTACGTACGACTTCGAATAATTGATTTTCGCCGGATGAGGGTCCACAACCCGGTGGAAAATCTCAAATTCCCGAAACAGTCCTTCTCTTAAACTTAGGGGGAATAATGGAACCACCCCTCTTCTGAACACTATTTACTACCCTTTTCGTCCCTATTTTGATTGCCTCCATTGACAAATAATTATTAGTCAAACTAATATTTCCTTATCACCACCAATTGATTTTAAGAGTGAGATTGGCTTACCACAAGATTCTTTCGTTCAAAAGGTGGAAGTCGATTGATAGAGTCCATATGATGAAATCGATTTAATCAATACAATCTTATCAAAATTGAAGGATAAAAAGAATCCCTTTTCGAAATAATCCCTTACCTTGACTGATGAAATCTCCTTTTTCACCCGATCTATAATAGCTATGATCAACTTAAGATGTAGAAAATAAATCGGCACTCCACTATACCACTACAAAGAAAGAAGGATTTGATTGAAGGAGAAAAGATTAAAAATAAAAGAAAGATTCGGCTAAGGTTTTACCATCAACATTCGGCCATGATGAAAGGTTTTGGAAAATGGTGATGTTTGAGTGTTCTTAACAAAAAGAAAAACAGAAGAACAAAAAGAATAAAGAGAGGGTGTTTATGTTTCAGTTCTTTTCAAGAATGGAAGATGAACAAAGAATTGAATTTGAGGCTTATGTGCATTCGGCAAGGGTGAAAAGAAAAAAAAGATGGCCTTTCAATGCCTTGGTGATTTCGGCACTAGGAGGAATGGTTTGAGAGAATAGACAAAATAAGACCAAAATGGTCAAAATTCAAATGGCCAAAAGAAAAGAGAAAAAAAATGGTTTACCTTTTGTCCAATAAACATTTGGCTAAGATGAGAGAATTAGAGAGAAACAAGCTTTGAGAAAAAAAACACCAAATGACTAAACTAGCTCCTAATCCCTATCAAACTACTAACAAAATTTGGCCAACCTCCCTAGCCCCAAAAATCGTCCAAGTTCATGGACAATTAGCCATTCAAAGCTTTCCAAAACAAAGCCCTTGATTCATGCCTTATGTCCCCTTATCACCTTAATTCATGAGATTCTATTCCTTAAACCTTTACTTACATTTTTCCTTTGGTCTTTTTACCAAAAATGATATCCAACTCATCCCTTAACCTTATCCATGACCGACACTTACTAAGGAAAGCAAAAATAAAAGCTTTCAAAATGCATGCTAGGATATTCGAACCTCTCCCCTCAAGCAAACATGCATGCTGTAACATCCGGGTTTTAGGGGTTATGCATTTAGTGCGTAATTCAAGTGTGAGTGGGCTTAGTGCATGGTTGGATGGGTTTTGAGAACCCTAAGATGTAGGAGAATGTTGTAGGAAATTATTGGATTTCAAGTCAAAAAGGGAGAGCTAGGCTAAGGAGGCCTTAAGGAAATTTTGTGAGGGATTTATGGCACAAGAATAGCCTTGGTAAAGTGGAAAGGAGACGCCACTTAGGGCTTTGGTAAGTGATGCCTCAAGCAAGTGGAGAAGGGCTCAGGTTCGAGTGGCAGAGGAAGCATTATGGGAGTTCTATTTTGCTTTTGCGTCAAGATAGAGAGGGGGAGTGTTGGACGGCATTGGGACTTCAAAGTGATGAGGATGAGGCTTGTTTTCTTTTTAAATTTTGGCTAGAAGAGTAGGATAAAGGTTGGACTCATTCAAACTTTTTGAATGAGTGTTGAAGAGAGAAAATGGGAGCAGAAAAAGGGATATGATATGAGAAGATGTAGTGGTCGAATGTGGGGCTCTTGGTGGTGATTAATTTTGGTCATGTAGAGGGGTTAAGTGCCGAATTTTAGTTGAGAGAGTGTTCATCTTTTGTCGAAATTGTGAGTGAAGAGAATTCTTTCTTTTTCCTCTCCTTTTCTCATTAATTTTGCTAAGGCCAAAACTCCTTCACCCTCTCCATTGCCGAAATTCTTCCCACTTCCTCTTCTTATTCTTTTTCTTTCTTTCAACCCCATAACTATTCTTTTGATAGCCGAATATATCACCCTCTTTTCTTTAATTTAAAACCTTAAAGAAACACTAAAGCCAAAACCTCTCTTTCATTTTCCCCTATTGCCGAAACTACTTCAAACCCCAACTCTTCTTTACCTTTCTCTTCATGACTTTCAAGAGGCTGAATCTTCTAGTGTGGTACCATTGACTATTTTCTTTTAGTCTCTTCAAGCAACGTGTAGTGGTAAGTATTTCTCTCCTAGCAAGCGGTTATGGGTTTCTTTCCATTGGAGTGCCAAAATCAATGGCTAAGCTTTGATTTCTAAAGGTTGGCCAATTGTGCATCAAGCCATAATCCCGTGTTTTTGTGTGTAGCCAACGTTAGGGAGTAGTAGAGAAGTCTCTTGGGATTTGATCCATCAAGGTAAGTCAAAGTGGTTTTCGGCCAAGGGCCATTTTTCATAGATTATGCATAAAGCCGATTCTAATGTGGTTTCACTCAGAGATTTCGACAACTTCGTAGACCAGTGGTGATTCGGGATTTAGTTAAGCAAGGTAGGTGGTTGTGATATTCGGCCATAGGCCATATTTTGGGTATTTAAGTGTTGACCAATGGTGACTTTGGTTTCTAGGGGCAAATCGACAGAAGTAAGCAAGCTTTCGGGATTCGAACCCATTTTGGCAAGGATGATAAGCTGTGATTTCTATTCGTTTAGGATCTCATATATTGTGGTTTAACGGAATGTTCTCATTAAGTGTTCTGCGATGGACGTGGATATTAGTCAAGGAGTGGAAGGGGTAGCTTCTATCCCTAAGTTTAAGAAGAGATCAGTCTCTACTGTACGAGATTGGCCACCAGGGTGTGGGCCAGCATTAGAGCAAGAGAGTAGGCAGATAGTGGTAGGTTCACTTAGTTATAGCATCGGGATCGAGAGCGTAGTACTTCAAGTAATCAGGTGTCTGATTAACCCACCGTTTTCTGGGTATATGTTATGTATATAATATTCGTATGTGTTATATATGTGCTAATAAGTACAGTGGCAATTATGGAAAGGATACCCTTAAGGGGTATGTTGATGATCAGGTCAGTGTTAATTATTGATGAGACTATGAACATGCCTATGAAATGTGAGTGAACGCCTAATTAACATGTACACGCATTATTATATTAAGTCACTATTGAATGTTGCATGTGCATGGGGTGGGATATGAATATGAAAGAAGGACAGGGTGTACTTCGAGTACGTGGTTTGATGTTAGATTTGAGCTACATCATGGATTGACGCTGACTGAGGTCGCGTTAAGGATCATTGTGATTAAGTTCACGTGGATTGATGAGTGGCTCTGTGCCTCATCGTGGTTGATATCGGCTATGTGCCATATTGTGGTTGGTGATGACTATGTGTCTCATCGTGGTTTGATGTTAGCTACGAGCTACATCATGGATTGGCGCTGACTGAGGTTGCGTTGTGGATTATTTTCGATTTAGTTCACGTGGACGGCATTGATTGCCAAATTGGTGCGTAGAGGTTGGAGGGTGATTTAGTAATCCCCTGGTGTGTGGTGGCTGGATACCGGGGTGTGTAGAGGATGGACCCTAGTGGGTTGGGTGCACTTTACATTATCATGTATGATGTGTGGATTGGAGTGGTAATGGGCCAAGCCCAATATGTGGAATTATGTAGATAAATTGCCTTATTATCTGATATGTGGATTAATGTGATAATGGGCCAAGCCCAATATATGGAATCATGTGGATAACTTGCATTATTTTATGATATATGGTTTGGTTGTGGGATAAGTCCATGTGGGTGGAAATCTGTAGACTAATTGCACACTGAGTCTGTTTGACTCACCCAATTTTTATCATACATCGCAGGTGATATGTGATGCTTGGATCGGGTTGGAGCAGATACAAAGGTGGCCATGCAGAAGACATTTTATTTCATGCAATTTATTATTAAGTACTTTGATTAATTATTTATTGTAATAAGGGCCTCCTAAAGTATTTAAGGATTTTTATTATGTTTTAAGTTGGATTGACGTTTAGAAATACTATTTGGGAATGCTTTAGTTTCGGCAACTTACACTTTAAAAATATATGATAAAGTTTAAAACTCGGATATTTTATAACAATTTAATTTTATTTAGTATTTTGAATTTACAATGTTTTACAAAGGATAACAATTTTTTTTATGTTTTACCTTTAAGTCAAAATCTTTTCAAACGCTTTCCGCAGTGGCATTCTAAATTCTGTCGTGGCTCGTGGGCTGGGTTTGGGGTGTTACAAATTGGTATCAGAGCCAGGTTCAAAACTTGACTTTGAGGGTTTTGGGCCCAAAAATATTTTTCAAAGATGGGCTTTTCAAAAATATAGGCTTCCATGAATTTTTTAGGTTATTCTGGCATGGCACCTGTATCTCCGGCCCAAAGTCCACCAGGTGAGTACCCCTAACTACTGAAGTGATTTGTATATGTGAACTTTATGGGTATTATGGGATCGTAGATTAGCAGATTAGGGCTGTTGAACCCTAGGATTAGTCTACTCCAACCCAAGATACATAAGACTTAAGAACAACCGAACAAACCTGTGAAGTAAGTCACCGAGTTAGGGTGTGGCAATAGTTGTACGCATGTCTAGGAGTGGATTCGGTAAGAGCTTGGTACTTAAGCAGTCCTAGTGACTCACATCCTCTTTACTCGAATCCTACCTGGTGCGTAGAGACCGTTCACCCTAACCAAGAGGACTTATTCATGGGCTGATTCCAATAACTAAACCCGAAAGGGATTAGCCATACTTTTATAAAAAAAAACCTTAGTTTCAAATCACCGAATTACCCTTTGATTTGTAAACACTAAATTAGATTTTGAAAGACGTTTTTTTCAAATTATTCCTGATTTACAAAATTACCCAAATACCCATAGGTTTGTAAATCACTAAAATGCCCTTGGTTTATAAAAATTTCCATACTACCCTCAACTTTTGTTAAATATTCTTACCTTATAAAATACCAAAAACCCTACTTTTCAAAATATCAAGATACCCTGATTTAGAAATTTACCAAATTACCCCTAGTTTACGAAATTACCAAAATAACCCCGATTTCCAAAATTTTTGCAATACCTTTAATGTGAAAAATTTTCAAAATACCCACAAGTTTTGAAAATTTCAAATGCCTTTGATTTGTAAAGATTTTCAAATTTACCCCGATTTATTACTAAAATACCCCTTAAGACAAATGACGAAAATACCCATGGGTTGGGAATGGACGAAAATGCCCATAATAGTGTGTTGAATATTTTGAATGGATGAATGTGATTCTCTGAATTAGAATAGTGAACTTGAGCTGAAAACTTTGATTGACCGAAAGAACTACTACTAAAACTCTTTGCATAAAACTTTTTCACGGTTAATCGGTGGAACAAAGACTAATGCATAAAACTTTTTAATCAGATTAAATCGCGACGTTAGACATGAGTTCTAGGGGACGTGGTCGTCGTGGACGCGGTAGGGGTAGAATGGCAGTATCGAAACCAGTAGGGTCTGGCCATGGGTCAGGAAATGATGTGCCACCGCCAGCGGTGGGCGCGGAGGATCAAGATCAGATGGGAGGAGATGATGCAGTATCGCAGGCTATGCTGTGAGTACTGGAGTGAGTTACAGGAGCCAATATGGGTAATAGAGCTCGGAAGTCAGTATCTGAGAGGCTTAGGGCAAACGGAGCCGAGGTCTTTAGAGGAGTGTCTGGAATGGCTCCGAGTGTAGCGGAGTATTGGTTAGAAGCAGTCAAAAGGATCATGGACGATTTGGACTGCACGACAGAGGAAAAATTGAAAGGTGCTATTTCGTTGCTCCGAGATGAGGCATATCGATGGTGGCTCACTGTCAGACAAGGAACCCCTGCAGATCGAGTGGATTGGGAGTATTTCAAGGTTAAGTTTGAAGGGAAGTACGTTGGATCTAGTTATTTAGACTCGCAAAGAAAGGCGTTTCTAAATTTGGTGCAAGGAAGCAAGTCGGTAGCAGAGTATGAAGCGGAATTTGTGCGGTTAAGCCAGTATGCTAAGGGGATCGTGGCTACAAATTATGATAAATGCGTCTGATTCAAAGATGGATTGCGGGATGAGCTGCGAGTTTTGATTGCTCCACAAAGAGAGAGAGACTTCGCTATCCTAGTGGAGAAAGCTTGGATCGCAGAGGAAGTTAAGAGGACTGAGAGAGAACCGAGATAAGAATAGGAACTGGAACAAAAGGAGTTTTGGTGGACCGTAAATATTGTCTGGAGATTTTCAGAAAAGACCAAGGATTGAGAATTTTGTACGTGCACCTGTACCAGTTGCTGAGAATCAGAGTCGTCCATGTGCTTAGTGTGGGAGAGCTCATGCAGGAGAGTGTTGGGGAAATAGCAGGGAATGTTTTCAGTGTGGGTCTAAGGCTCATTTGGTTAAAAATTATCCTCAGGTGTTGGATAGGACTCGGACAGGAGGCCGAGGTAATGTGCAGCCAGGTAGAAGTGGTCAGCAAGCGACAAGGGGTCGTGGAACACCAAGCAGAGGTGCTGAGGGTTCAGATGCGAGACAACTAAGGTTGGTTTAGGCAGTTAGTCGTCGCAAGGAGGAAGATGTGTCGGATGTGATATCGGGTACGTTCTTTATTTCTGGAATGCCCTTTATTGCTTTGTTTGTTATAGGGATAGCTCATTTCTTATAAGGCTAGTGAGGTGCTTGGAACTTTGATTGTGAATGTTGAGAGGGTATCTAGGAAAGTGATTGCACTTAGTTCGTTAGGGAAAACGGTGGTAATAGATAAACTCTTTGGTAGGTACTTTTAGAGGTCCATTGAACAGTAGTAATCTTGCTTAGTTTAGCCAAGTAATTTCGAGGATGAAATTAATTTTAAGGAGGGTAGAACTGTAACATCCGGGTTTTAGGGGTTATGCATTTAGTGCGTAATTCAAGCGTGAGTGGGCTTAGTGCATGGTTGGATGGGTTTTGAGAACCCTAAGATGTAGGAGAATGCTATAGGAAATTATTGGATTTCAAGTCAAAAAGGGGGAGCTAGGCTAAGGAGGCCTTAAGGAAATTTTGTGAGGGATTTATGACACAAGAATAGCCTTGGTAAAGTGGCAAAGAGATGCCACTTAGGGCTTTGGTAAGTGATGCCTCAAGCAAGTGGAGAAGGGCTCAGGTTCAAGTGGCAGAGGAAGCATTATGGGAGTTTTATTTTGCTTTTGTGTCAAGATAGAGAGGGGGAGTGTTGGACTACATTGGGACTTCAAAGTGATGAGAATGAGGCTTGTTTTCTTTTTAAATTTCGGCTAGAAGAGTAGGATAAAGGTTGGACTCATTCAAACTTTTTGAATGAGTGTTGAAGAGAGAAAATAGGAGCAGAAAAAGGGATATGATATGAGAAGATGTAGTGGCCGAATGTGGGGCTCTTGGTGGTGATTAATTTTGGTCATGTAGAGGGGTTAAGTGCTGAATTTTAGTTGAGAGAGTGTTCATCTTTTGCCGAAATTGTAAGTGAAGAGAATTCTTTCTTTTTCCTCTCATTTTCTCATTAATTTTGCTAAGGCCGAAACTCCTTCACCCTCTCCATTGCCAAAATTCTTCCCACTTCCTCTTCTTATTCTTTTTCTTTCTTTGAACCCCATAACTATTTTTTTGATAGCCGAATATATCACCCTCTTTTCTTTTATTTAAAACCTTAAAGAAACACCAAAGCCGAAACCTCTCTTTCATTTTCCCCTATTGTCAAAACTACTTCAAACCCCAACTCTTCTTTACCATCCTCTTCATGACTCTCAAGAGGCCGAATCTTCTAGTGTGGTACCGTTGACTATTTTCTTTTAGTTTCTTCAAGCAACGTGTAGTGGTAAGTATTTCTCTCCTAGCAAGCGGTTATGGGTTTCTTTCCATTGAGTGCCAAAATCAATGGCTAAGCTTTGATTTCTAAAGGATGGCCGATTGTGCATCAAGCCATAATCCCGTGTTTTTGTGTGTAGCCAACGTTAGGGAGAAATAGAGGAGTCTCTCGAGATTTGATCCATCAAGGTAAGTCAAAGTGGTTTTCGGCCAAGGGCCATTTTTCATAGATTATGCTTAAAGCCGATTCTAAAGTGGTTTCACTCAGGGATTTCGACAACTTCGTAGACCAGTGGTGATTCGGGATTTAGTTAAGCAAGGTAGGTGGTTGTGATATTCGGCCATAGGCCATATTTTGGGTATTTAAATGTTGACCGATGGTGACTTTGGTTTCTAGGGGCAAATCGACAGAAGTAAGCAAGCTTTCGGGATTCGGATCCATTTTGGTAAGGATGATAAGCTGTGATTTCTATTCATTTAGGATCTCGTATATTGTGGTTTAATGGAATGTTCTGATTAAGTGTTCAGTGATGGACGTGGATATCAGTCAAGGAGTGGAAGGGGTAGCTTCTATCCCTAAGTTTAAGAAGAGATCAGTCTCTACTGTACGAGATTGGCCACCGGGGTGTAGGCCAGCGTCAGAGCAAGAGAGTAGGCAGATAGCGGTAGGTTCACTTAGTGATAGCATCGGGATCGATAGCGTAGTACTTCAAGTTATCAGGTGTGTGATTAACCCACCATTTTCTGGGTATATGTTATGTATATGATATTCGTATGTGTTATGTATGTGCTAATAAGTGCAGTGGCAATTATGGAAAGGATACCCTTAAGGGGTATGTTGATGATCAGGTCAGTGTTAATTATTGATGAGACTATGAACATGCCTATGAAATGTGAGTGAATGCCTAATTAACGTGTACACGCATTATTATATTAAGTCACTATCGAATGTTGCATGTGCATGGGGTGGGATATGAATATGAAAGAAGGACAGGGTGTACTTCGAGTACGTGGTTTGATGTTAGCTTTGAGCTACATCGTGGATTGGCGCTAACTAAGGTCGCGATAAGGATCATTGTGATTAAGTTCACGTGGATTGATGAGTGGCTCTGTGCCTCATCGTGGTTGATATCGGCTATGTGCCATATCGTGGTTGGTGATGAAATGTGTCTCATCGTGGTTTGATGTTAGCGACGAGCTACATCGTGGATTGGCGCTGACTGAGGTCGCGTTGTGGATTATTTGCGATTTAGTTCACGTGGACGGCATTGATTGCCAAATTGGTGCGTAGAGGTTGGAGGGTGATTTAGTAATCCCCTGGTGTGTGGTGGCTGGATACGGGGGTGTGTAGAGGATGGACCCTAGGCTGGGTTGGGTGCACTTTGTATTGTCATGTATGATGTGTGGATTGGTGTGGTAATGGGCCAAGCCCAATATGTGGAATTATATGGATAAATTGCCTTATTATCTGATATGTGGATTAATGTGATAATGGGCCAAGCCCAATATATGGAATCATGTGGATAACTTGCATTATTTTATGATATATGGTTTGGTTGTGGGCTAAGTCCATGTGGGTGGAAATCTGTGGACTAATTGCACACTGAGTCTATTTGACTCAACCAATTTTTATCATACATCGCAGGTGATATGTGATGCTTGGACCGAGTTGGAGCGGATACAAAGGTGGCCATGCAGAAGATATTTTATTTCATGCAGTCTATTATTAAGTACTTTGATTAGTTATTTATTGTAATAAGGGCCTCCTAAAGTATTTGAGGATGTTTATTATGTTTTAAGTTGGATTGACATTTAGAAATACTATTTGGGAATGCTTTAGTTTCGGCAACTTACACTTTTAAAATATATGATAAAGTTTAAAACTTGGATATTTTATAACAATTTAATTTTATTTAGTATTTTGAATTTACAATGTTTTGCAAAGGATAACAATTTTTTTTATGTTTTACCTTTAAGTCAAAATCTTTTCAAATGTTTTCCGCAGTGGCATTCTAAATTCAGCCGTGGCTCGTGGGCCGGGTTTGGGGTGTTACACATGCGCCAACTCCACCTTGCTACTAGCTCATCTTATGCTAGTTTTTATCACTTAAATCTACTTAAACCTCAAAGTCACTTGCTCCACTTCAATTAAATACTCCTTACTAAAATTTATTCAAATTCTGAATAGTTCTCAAGTCTTCTCAAGACTATACTAAACATGCAAAATTTTAATTATACACAAGTTAAGCACCAAAATACGCATCATATCAATACTCAAATTTTAGGATGTTACAGTGTTAAATTACATGGCCGCATCGCATGGCTGTGTTATGGAGTGTATCATTCGTCCACGTCTGTGTTTCAGCCCATCATGCCCGTGTTTGTGAAGTCAGTATATGGGCACGAGTGTGACGCATGTGCGTGTTGTGCCCGTGCTCGATAAGTCAGTAGCCTCGCACAATCGTGGGGCACGGCCGTGCTAATTTGTCAGTGCCCGTGGGGGAGGGTGGTTGGATCCGTGACGTCGGAGGGTGGTTGGCCTGATTTGCATAGACTCTGGTATGTTAGTACGGGGATTCTGGTGGTCTACACGGCCACGAACACGGCCATGTGTAAGGCTGTGTGACCTTGAAATTCTGCATTCTTGGTTTAGTAAAAAAAAGAAAGAAAGAAGAAAGGGAAAGAAACAGAAAATAAAATTGAAAATAAAAAGTGTTAGTATTCGGGTTGCCTCTCGAAAGCACTCATTAATAGTCTTAAGCTAGACTTTCCTCGTATTTGAAATTTTAGGGAGGTTTAAAGGTTTGAATATCTTCCCTCATACTTGCAATTTTAGTTTCTAGACAAAGTTTAGGTCGAGAAGCTTTTCCCTTAAAAGTTTCGAATGTTGATTTGCTTACCTCAACTATTCCGTGCGGGGAGATATCGTGTACCTTAAGCGAGACTTCTCTCTTCGCTCTCAGGTCTGTTGAAGAGATGTGAGGATTGGCTTTGTCTAATAGTACCTGGTCTCCTATTTTGAAGTGATTTGATGTCCCTACGAGCTTTTCTGGTGGTTCCTTTGGTTTTACTTCATGTGGATCCGACTTTTCTTTGACTTGTATCTTCAGCTCTTCAAACTTGTCAAGCCTAAGGTCTTGTCCCTTGTAGGATTATTCTTTGTTGTTTTGGGACATATGAGTCGGCTCAGGGTTGTCTTTATGTGATGTTTCCTTTGATGAAAGTTTAACAATTTGATTATCTATTGAAGTGACTTTCTTACCTTCATCATCTGTTGTTCTGGCCGAGTCGAGAGCTTGAAGCTTAATCGATTCATCTCCTACGTGAAGTATGAGCTCGCCTGTGGCAACATCAATTTTAGTCTTGGCAGTTGCTAGAAAAGGTCTTCCTAGAATTAAGGGGATTGAATTATCCTCATCCATGTCTAAAACAACAAAATCTATTAGGAACACAAATTTATCGATTTTTATAAGAACATCTTCAATAATGCCCCTAGGAATTCTAACAGTTTTATCAGCTAGTTGAATACTCATCCTAGTTTGTTTGGGCTTCCCTAGACCTAGTCGTTTAAACAATGCATAAGGCATGACATTTATACTTGCCCCTAAATCAGCTAACGCATTATCAATAGTTAAACTACCAATTAAACATGGAATTGTAAAACTCCCTGGATCTTTTTGTTTCTATGGTAGTCTATTTTGTAACATTGCCGAGCATGTTACGTTTAGTTCCACGTGGTGCTCTTCGTCTATTTTGCATTTGTTTGTCAAGAGCTATCTTAGAAATTTCCTCGAGTCTGGCATCTAGAAAAGAGCTTCAAGAAGGGGTAAGTTAATATGTAATTTCTTTAAAAGTTTAAGAAACTTACCGAACTATTCTTTTGAGTCTTCTCTTTTCAAGGCTTCGGGATAAGGTATGTGAGGTCGATACTCTTTAATTACCGATTTTTCTTGTGCTACCTCTATTTTACCTTTTTCTTTCTTGGTTTCTTGTACTGCGGTAGGAGTGTCTACCTTTGTACTTTTTTGAGTTGTGATGACTTGGATTTGTTCTTTTGGGTTTATTTCATATTTCTTGGTAGACGTCCTTGTTGACGTTCAGAAATCAGCTTTGTGAGATGTCCCACTGGCCTAGTAAGTTCTCCAACTTGATTCTCGATCCCTTTGATCGATTTTTGTCGTTCATCAAGTGTTGCTTCAGTCTTTTGGAAACGAGAATCTGTGGCTGCCATGAATTTTGTCAACATCTCTTCGAGGTTTGATTTCCTCTCCTGTGGATATGGTTGATTTTGATAATTTGGAGGAGGTTGCTGCCTTTGATTTCCTTGGTTTCCTTGTTCTCCCCACAAAATTTTGGTGGTCCTTCCAACCTGCGTTATAAGTGTTACTATAAGGATTATTATTGGATCTGAAATTGTTACCTATATAGTTTGTCTGCTCATGTTTTGCTCCTGGCTGGTAGGGTGGGTACTCAGGATTCGCCATATTCCCACTCGCTTTACATTGCATTACTGGGTGTACCTGCAAAGAACATAGATTATCAAGCTTTTTATTCATCATCTCCACCAGTGTTGACAGCATTGTTACTGCGTCTATGTTAAAAACTCCAGCTAATTTTGTCGGTTTGGCCCTTGAAATTTGCCATTGATAAGTGTTCAACGACATTTCCTCGATAAAATCATAAGCCGCTTCAAGAGTTTTGTTATTCAAAGTTCCATCGGCTGATAAGTCAATCATTTGCCTCGTTGAAGAATTCACACCATTGTAAAAAGTTTGGACTTGAAGCCACAAAGGTAATCCGTGGTGTGGACATCTTCTTAGGAGATCCTTATATCTTTCCCATGCATCATATAATGTTTCTGCGTCATTCTACACAAAAGAAGATATGTCATTCCTAAATTTGGTTGTTTTGGCTGTTGGAAAATATTTTAAAAGAAATTTTTCGGTCATTTGATCCAATGTGGTGATTGACTCTTGTGGTAACGAGTTCAACCACTATTTTGCTTTATTCCTTAATGAAAAGGGAAATAACCGAAGACGTATGGCATTATCAGAAACACCATTTATTTTGAAGGTATCACAGAACTCTAAGAAATTAGCTAAATGAGTATTTGGATCTTCGTCTTGCAAACCATCAAATTGAATAAACTGTTGAATCATTTGTATTGTATTAGGCTTTAATTCAAAATTATTAGTAGCTATAGTGGGCCTAACAATACTAGATTCTGCTCCTATCAAATTAGGTTTAGCATAACCATAAAAGTAAGCGGAGCATTCTGTTCTTGCACATTTGGCGGTGGATTATTTTTGTCCATCCCTTCAGTAGGAGTGGATCTGTTTTGCTCTTCTCTTTGGTAGTCTAGAGCTCGTCTAATTTCTCTGCGATTTCTGCGAGCTGTAGCTTCAATGTCACTTTCGTACGCTAAAGGTCCTCTCGGGTTCCTTCTAGTCATAAACTAGAGGTACCTGCTAGGAGAAGAAAGAAAGAAATTTAGTGTAAATAAAAATCTAAGCTAAAAATAAAAGTAAATTATGAGAAAAAAATAATAAAATAATGGCTAAAGTAATAGAAATAGAGTTTTCTTAATATTTTAGTGTTCCCCGGCAACGGCGCCAAAAACTTGATCGTGTCAAACAATCGAGTTTTAATATTTATAAAAAGAATGATCGAACCTGTAGACTAACAATGACAATGATAGAGGCAAGTGCACCTATCGAACAGTAGTATAGTTTAGGCAAGAGTATCTTATCGAACCCAAGGGAACCTAAAAGTACTACTACTCACTTTCTTTCTATTATTTAGCCTGAAATATGGAGTGATTGGTTTATTAATCTAAAAAATAATGAAATACTTAAACTAAATGAAAAGACAAAAGAACGAAACTTTTGGAAATGACTGTGGAAAAACTCAATTGATTACGTCGATACCCTCAGGAAGAACCACCTATGACTTCTCTTGTTATCTAACTTTTAATTTATATGACTTCTTTACTTAGCTTGCTCCGTGAGACTCCCTAACCTATATTAAACCCTCTCTCGAGGCGAATAACGTCTAACCTTAGGTTAATTAGTGGAACTCTCGTTCTTTTATAATAACCCCCTAAGGAAGCAGTAAATCGATCAATAGACTCCCATATTAGGTTTCACCCTAATTCGGTAAAATCTCGTAACCCTATCTCTAGGCGCTCGATCAACTCCGCTTAATTATGTTAGATCTACTCTTAGGCAGGGTCTATTCCTCCTCTACCTAAGCACATCAGATTAAATTAAGCAACACAATTAAGAACAAACTAAGTACTTATCATATAAATTAGAAATTAAAGAACAAAATTCGTCATAGGTTTCATCTCCTTCAGGTATTGAAGGGTGTAGTTCATAACAAAATAAGAAAACATCTCAAGAGAAAAGATAAAACAAAACATAAGAAATCCCTAAAACCCCCTGAAGGAATTGAAGAGGAGATCCTCTGTCATGGGTAGAACTTCGACTTCTTGAGATGGATCAACTGGCTATCTTCGAGTAATTCTCTGAATAAAAGCTCTGGCAGAAAACTCTACCCAAAAACTCTCCCCTTTAGAATGGCTACCTTGGGTTGTTTATATAGGCTCCTTAGATGCTTTACTTGGCTCCAAAGTACCTCTTTCAAGTAGAATTATAATTAAGGTGTTTAAGTAGACTTAGGAGTATGTTTTTTTGGCTTCAAGCATCTAAATCCAAGTGAAATTACTTATTCCCGTAGCAGGGGCACGGCCATGGCACACGCCCGTGTAAGTCGACTTCAGTTGTATGTCGATTCTATTGAATGAGGCACGGCAGTGTAAGTCAGGATTCAGGCCGTGCTTTAGGTCTATTTATTGGGACACGATAATGCAAATCGTGCTTGGGGCGTGTCTTTGAATGATTGGCGAGGCACGGCCGTGTGACTTAAAGCCCAGGCCGTGCCAATTTCTTGGGTTGGCCCAATTTGGTCTGGTTTAAAGGTCGTTTCTCATTCTTTTCGTTCTCGGGTGCTTTCCTGAGTATAAGACATGAAAAGAAAGGATTAAGAGCACCTTTTTACATAAATTGGGGGATAAATCATCCAAAAGCATACTAAATGTGGGATTAAAATATGTTACTTTTACGATTTATCAGGTAATTTGTCAAGTCAATCTCGATTCTAACCCTCTAATTTAGCCTGTATCCACACCCTTAACCTTAGCCCCGTTACAACCTTGATAAAGACCTTTTGATCTGTGTATCATCTCATATACAGTGGTGGAGATTTGATTTTTAGGCAAGCCTATGGGATTAACTTTTCAGGTTCGACTTATGAGTGCTTATTCTTGAACCTTAAACACTTTGAGTGATTTGAGTGAAGCTTTAGCAAGGATGTCAATCCTTGTCGGTGTTTTAAATTAAAGGTAATTATTCAGATAAGGGGAGACACCTATGTTTTTGTACTACAAAGGTATGACTTATCGTGATTGAATCTTTAGGACTCTTTGAGTTGAATTATCCATGTATAAATTATCTACGAATTATGATGAGACATTTTCGATAGGAATTATGAATTATGGAAATTTTGTTTTAATTGTAAGTTGAGAATTTTGTTTGAGGACAAGCAAAAGCTTAAGTGTGGGGGTATTTGATAAACCGTAAAAGTAACATATTTTAACCCCATATTTAGTATGCTTTTGGTTGATTTAGGCATTGATTTATGTAAAAAGGTGCTTTTAATCATTTCATTTTATGTTTATACTTAAGAAAGCACCCGAGGATGAAAAGAACAAGAAATGGGCTTAAAACGGGCCAATTTGGGCCAAAGAGGAAATCAACACGGCTTGGACTTCAAGCCACACGGCCGTGCCTCGTCAAATTTCTTCACACGACCATGCCACGATTTACATGGCCGTGCCCCAATCGACAGAATTGAGACACGGCCTGAAGACGATTTACACGGGCGTGTACCATGGCCGTGCCCCTACCGCGAGAAAGAGCAATTTCACTCAAATTTGGGTGCTTGGAGGCAAAGAAACACATTTATAAGTCTACTTAAACATCCTAGGAGGAATTCTACTTGAATTAGGATACTTAGGATCCACGTAAAGCATCTCTAAGCCTATATAAACACCCAAGGTAGCACCTAAAAAGGGGAGTTCAGTAGAAGCCAAAACAAGGGTCACAGTTTGCCAGAAGCCTTCTGCTAGAGCTTTCATTCAGGGAATTACTCGAAGATAGCCAGTTGATCCATCTCAAGAAGCTGGAGTTCTACTCAAGACAGAGGATCTCCTCTTCAATTCCTTCAGGGGGTTTTAGGGATTTCTTATGTTTTGTTTTATCTTTTCTCTTGTGATGTTGAGATGTTTTCTTATTTTGTTATGAACTAAACCCTTCAGATACCTGAAGGGGATGAAACCTATGATGGATTTTGTTATTTGATTTCTAAATTATATGATAAATACTTAGTTTGTTCTTAATTATGTTGCTTAATTTAATCTGATGCGCTTAGGTAGAGAAGGAATAGACCCTGCCTAAGAGTAGATTTAGCATAATTAAGCGGAGTTGATCGCACGCCTAGAGATAGGGTGACAAGATTTTGCCGGATTAGGGTGAAACCTAATATGGGAGTCCATTGATCGATTTACTGCTTCCGTAGGGGGTTATTATAAGAGAATGAGAGTTCCACTAATTACCCTAAGGTTAGACGTTATTCGCCTCGAGAGAGGGTTTAATATAGGTTAGGGAGTCTCACGGATCAAGCTAAGTAAAGAAGTCATATGAATTAAAAGTTAGATAAAAAGAGAAGGCATAGGTGGATTCTTCCTGAGGGTATCGTCTAAAATCAACTGAGTTTTTCCACAGTCTTCTCCAAAAGTTTCATTCTTTTGTCTTTGCATCTAGTTTAGTTTTTTTTCATTAGTTTTAGATTAATAAACCAATCACTCCATATTTTAGGCTAAATAATATAAAGAAAGTGAGTAGTAGTACTTTTAAGTTCCTTTGGGTTCGATAAAATAATCTTGCCTAAACTATACTATTGTTCGATAGGTGCACTTGCCTCAATCATTGTCATAGTTAGTCTACAGGTTCAATCATTCTTTATAAATATTAAAACTCGACTATTTGACACGATCATTGCCTCTCGAGAAGCGTTCGTTTAAAGTCTTAAGCTGGACTTTCCCTTCATTTGTATAATCATGGTTGTTTGAAGGTTTGAACATCTTCCCTCATGCTGTTGGTTTTATTTTCATGATAAAGTTTAAGTCGAGAAGCATTTACCTTAAAAGTACCAATTTTTGGATTGCATACCTCGACTGTTCTGTATGAGATGATATTGCATACCTCAAGAGGGATTCCTTCGATTGTATTTGGGTCTGATGGGATGATTCGAGGATCTGCTTTGTTCATCCATACCTTATCTCCTATTTTGAAGTGATTTGATGTTCCTATGAGTTCTTCTGGGGGCTTCTTTGATTTTACTTCGTGTGGATCCGGTTCTTCTTTATTTGCACGAGGTCTATGATTTGGCTCATGTCTACGGCTTTGTGGTGGATCCTGTGGTGAAAGGTGAACAAATTGGTCATCAACGGAATTTACTTTCTCACCTTCATCAATTGATGTCTTGGTCGAGTCAAGAGCTTGTAGATTGATCGATTCGTCACCTATACGAAGAATGAGTTCTTCTGTGCCAACATCAATTTTAGTCCTGGCAATTTCTAAAAAGGGTCTTTCTAAAATTAAAGGAATCGAATTATCCTCATCCATATCTAAGACAACAAAATCTACTGGGAAAATGAATTTATCAATTTTTACAAGAACATCTTCGATAATACCCCTAGGAATTCTAACAGTTTTATCAGCTAATTGTATACTTATCCTCATTCGTTTGGGTTTCCCTAGACCTAGTTGTTTAAACATTTTATAAGGCATGACATTTATACTTGCCCCTAAATTAGCTAAGGCATTATCAATAGTTAATCTACCAAGTAAACATGGAATTGTAAAACTCCTTGGATCTTTTAACTTCCGTGGTAGTCTATTTTGTAGAATTGCTGAGCACATTGCGTTTAGTTTCACATGCGACTCCTCATCTAACTTACGCTTGTTCGTCAAGATTTGTTTTAAAAATTTCTTCGAGTCTGGCATCTGTCAAAGAACTTCAAGAAGCGATAAGTTAATATGTAATTTCTTTTAGTTCCCCGGCAACGGCGCCAAAAACTTGATCGTTGTTTTGTCGAGTTTTAAAATTTATAAAGAGAATGATCGAACCTAGAAAGTAACTCTGACAACGACTTAAGGCAAGTGCACCTATCGAATAGTAGTATAACTTAGGCAAGATCGGATTGTCGAACCCAAAGGAACTAAAAGTACTAATACTAACCTTCTTTCTATTATTTAGCCTAAATATTAAGTGATTGATTGTTTAATCTAAAACTAACTGATTACTAAGCTAATATTTAAAGACAAAAAGAATGAATTGGGGAAATAACTTTAGGAAAACTCAGTTGACTAAGACGATACCCTTAGGAAAAATCTACCTAGACTTCACTTGTTATCTAGCACTGAACTAGATGATTTATTCACTTGACTTGATCCGTAGGATTCCCTATTTTATGTTAAACCCTCTCTCGAGGCGAATAACGTCTAACCCTAGGTTGATTAATTGAAATCTCTTTCTAATTAAAACCCCTAGAATCGTATTAACTCAATCTATGGACTCCCATATTAGGTTTCACCCTAATCTGGCAAAATCTCGTCACCCCATCTCTAGGTGCATGATCAACTCTGCTTAATTATGCTAGATCTACTCTTAGGCAATGACTTTTGCTCCACCACCTAAGCACATTCAAGTTGAATCAATATCCTGGAAATATTAACACAAGAATTAAGCTCACATAATTAAGAACAAATCAAATATTTATCATATAGTTCAGAAAACAATAACAAGATCTGTCTTAGGTTTCATCCCCTTCAGGTATCTGAAGGGTTTAGTTCATAATGATAAAAGAAAACATCTCAGAAGAAAAGATAAAACAAAACATAAGAAATCCCTAAAACCCCTGAAGGAATTGAAAGAGAGATCCGCATTCTTGAGTATAATTCTGGCTTCTTGAGATGGATCAACTGGTTATCTTCAAGTGATTCCCACAAATCTGACCTTTCTGGCTTAGCTCCTTGGCCTAGCTCCGCTAGCCCCCTTTGAAGGTTATGCTTAGGGTGTTTATGTAGGCTCTTAGAATGCTTTATTTGGCCCCTAAGTATCCTAATTCAAGTATAATTCCTACTCGGGTGTTTGAATAGGCTTTGGAATGTGTTTCTTTGCCTCTAAGTATCCAAATCCGAGTGAAATTGCTCTTGGTCGCGGCAGGGACACGGTCATGGCACACACCCGTGTGAATCGATTTCAGGCCATGGTCGATCCTATTAATGAGGCACGGCCGTGTATTTTAGGGTCCAGGCCGTGTTAGAGTAGATTAGGGAGGCACGGCCGTGTGGTCTTGGGCCCAGGCCATGTCGATTTCCACTTTGGCCCAAATTTGGTCCGTTTTAGGCCTGTTTCTCGTTCTTTTTGTCCCTAGGTGCTTTCCTGTATAAAACATGAAAAGAAAGGATTAAGAGCACCTTTTTCCACAATTCAGGGAATAAATCATCCAAAAGTATGATAAATGTGGGATTAAAATATATTACTTTTACGGTTTATCATATTTATATATTAATTTATTAATATTATAAAATTCGTATATAATTATTATTATTTATTATTTTATTTGGTTTAATTATTTTTATTACATATTATTTTATTATTTATATATATTAGTTATTATATTATATATTTTAAAATTTTGTACATTATATAACGTTATATTATATCATATATTATTTTAACTAAAATTTATTTATATTGTATAATATATTATTTATTTTAAATATATAGTTTTCTTTTATGTATAATGTTATTATAAATATGTTTTTATTTAAAGTTATAAATCATTTATTTATTGATGTATTTTATTTATTATCCCAAAATATATATTATGTTCTCTTTTTTATTTTGCAATAATTTATTTATTATTTGGCATATGTCATTGTGTGAAATGTTTAATCTTGCATGAGAAATTTTCATATTTATTTTGTAGTTTTTCTAATTATTTTATTATTTATTGCTTTATATTTTTCCATACTCTTTCATTTATTTATGATTGCTTTAGTGTAAGTATTGTTGTTAGTTGTATTTTATATTGCCTATATTAATGTGAAATGATAGTATGTCATGGTAGTTTTGGCACTTATGTTTGATGATGTATGAATATGATATTTTCATATGGATCATTGTTTAGAATAAAATACATTTTTCAAAATTACTATATTTTATCTAAAGGTTTTTTTTAAAAAAAATAAGGCAATGCTTTGTATTTAGAAATTCGGGAAATAGTGCCTAACGTGCTGGGTTTCAATTTTTCATTTGACTAAACAACTAAATATCCTTTTGATAAAATTTTGTAAATCATGAGATGATTTTAGTTACAAGGGTTTAAAAATATCATGTCCTAACGTGCTGGATGTGATGTTTGTATTCTTTCGGAACAAAGGAATCTCAAATTTTAACTCAAATTGTTCAAAGTTTTTTTTAAGAAATCATATTTTAAAATTCTTTCAAATTTTCAGCATTAGGACATGATTTTATCGATTAGGTACCAATTTTTGGGCGTTATGAGGGTGCTAACCCTTCCTCATACGTAACCGACTCCCGAACCCGTTTTCTTGTTTTTCATGGACTAAAATCAAATGTTTTAAAATAAAACATTTTACAAGGTGATCCAATCACACCTAAGTAAAAAGGGATTAGTGGCGACTCCATTTTTATTTTTCTAAAGTCGATCCCCGTTTTTACCAAAATTTTAAAAATGGTTTCGACACTCCCGACACAATCTGTCCTAAGAATTCGACCTCTGAGCCAAAACTCACTTTTACTAAATTTAGCATACAACTGTTTTTCTCTTAAGGTCTGTAAGACGATTCTCAAATGTTCCACATGATCACTCTCATTCTGAGAATAGATCAATATATCGTCAATGAAGACAACCACAAGCTTATCCAAATACGGCCAAAATACTCATCAGATCCATAAAAATTGCAGAAGCATTTGTTAAACCAAACGGCATGACCAGAAACTCATAATGGCTATACCTCATCCGGAACGCAGTTTTCAACACATCCTGCTCCTTCACTCTCAATTGGTAATAACCAGAACTCAAATCTATCTTGGAGAATACTGTAGCTCCCTTTAGTTGGTCAAATAGGTCATCTATCCTTGGTAAAAGACACCTATTTTTCACCGTCACCTTGTTGAGTTGTCTATAGTCTATGTACAATCTCATCGACCCATCTTTCTTCTTCACAAACAATACCGGAGCACCCCACGGTGAGTAGCCCGGTCTCACAAAACCTTTATCCGTCAATTCTTGCAACTGAACCTTTAGTTCTTTAAACTCTAAAGGTGCCATCCTATACGGAGCAATTGAAATAGGTGTCGTTCCCGGAACTAACTCAATCCCAAACTTGACCTCTCTCACAGGAGGTAATCCAGGTAACTCCTCCGGGAATACATCTGGATACTTACATACCACCGGTAGTGATTCAATCTTCATTTCAGACTCTTGAGTATTCAATACAAACGCGAGATAGGACTCACATCCCTTTCTCAAACATTTCTCGGCCACTAAGGAAGAAATCATCACTGGTAGACTATCCGATCCACCTGATTCAACTCGAATAATATCTCCACTCTCACATTTCAGCTCGATAAACTTACTACCACAGTTCACTAAGACACTATGTGTAGTTAACCAATCCATGCCAAGGATTAAATCAAACTCATCAAACGACAACAACATCAGGTTTTCCAGAAAACAATGACTCTCAATCATCAAAGAACAATTCTTACACACCTTGTCTACTAACACATGCTTACCTAACGGGTTTGACACCTTAACCACAATGTCCGTATACTCAACGGTCATACTCAAACTAGATGCTAATCTCATGCAAATATAAGAGTGAATAGACCCTAGATCAATTAAAGCAATAACAAAGGTGTCATAGAGAGAAAAAGTACCTGTTATCACATCTGGGGAGGATCCCTCTTCGCGAGCGCGAATGGCATACGTCCTTGTAGGTGCTCGACCTTTCGGTCTCACAACAAAATTTCGTGACGCACCTCTACCACTAGTTCCCCCTCCCGGGTTCTTTGGAGGCCTACCCCTTGTAGGCACATTGCTAGATGTTATCTCTTGTTTCTCTTCCTTATCATCCCTCTAAGGGTAATTTTGGATAAAATGGTCGAGGGAACCATATTTATAACAGTTTCGACTGTTACCCCAACACTCTTCAGTGTGATATCTACCACAACTTGGACACTCCGGTTTGTTCTTCGGATTGCCAACACTTTCCATCGAGGTGGCTTAGACTCTTGAACCCAAACGAGTGTTGCCTTGATCTCGCGGTGAATATCCAACTGATGTAGTGGTCCGAGGATTTGCCTCCTTGGATCTTTTTGATTGAGCTTGGTGTGATTTGCCTATCGACCGTTTTTTCGCATCTCGAGCCTCACTCACCGCCCTTCTCTTTTCCTTACTCAATTCTTCAGCCTTACTTGCCCTATCAACTAATACTACGAACTCTTTACATTCCAAAATACCAACTAGGAGTTTGATATCCTCATTCAATCCATCTTCGAACCTTTTACATAAAACAATCTCCGTCGACACACATTCTTGAGCATATTTGCTAAGCCTAACAAACTCGCGCTCATATTCTGCTACTGACATTCTTCCTTGCTTCAACTCAAGGAATTCCTTCCTTTTTCGATCAGTGAATCATTGGCTTATATACTTTTTTCGAAACTCTTCCAGAAAGAAGTCCCACGTCACCCGCTCTATCGGGACCACTAACGTCAACGTTTTCCACTAATGGTATGTCAACTCCCTCAGCAAATATACGACACACTTCAAGCTCTCTTCGGGTGTACATGAGAGTTCATCAAATACCCTCATTGAGTTCTCTAGCCAGAACTTTGCCCTCTCAGGGTCATCATCTACCTTAGCTCCAAACTCCTCAACCCCGTGTTTCCTAATCTTATCTACCGGAGGCTTCGTTACTTTCACTACTTCCATACCTTGAGGAGCCACTAGGACTAGTTTAGGTATAGGAGGAGGTGGATGAGGTTGAGCATTAGGGTTTGCTCGAACACACTCTGAGTACCAGTTACTCATTATTTGGAGAAAGGCTTCCCGAGCCTCGTCTCCTTGACCCCCAGTCTCGGGCTCACTCTGCACAGGCGCGGTCCCTTGCGCGGGAGCCGACGTATTACTAGCTTTGTCATTAGCAGTCGAATGATCGAGATCCATACACTATATAAAAACAAGTTTAAAATCATCAGAAGCCACCACACTATCATTATATGCTTATGGCATGTATAGCTAGACTCTTACACTTGCTATGGTAGTCCTAGAACTAATTAAACCATAGCTCTGATACC
The DNA here is from genome assembly GCA_025506655.1 of Gossypium rotundifolium. NCBI lineage: Eukaryota > Viridiplantae > Streptophyta > Magnoliopsida > Malvales > Malvaceae > Gossypium > Gossypium rotundifolium. Next base: position 183,373,815 of record CP106722.1, on the reverse strand, counting down.
ATTAAATGTAACACCCCTTACTCATAATTCCTGCTGAAATCAAGCCCAAGGCATTACTGGATAAAAACCACATGATCGCCACTTGGGCTCATCGTGACTACTCTCTTAAGTCACCTCATCAACCTCATTCTTGACTTATGAGACCTCACTCATACACACGAGGCTCTCGAGACTATATCGAAACTTTTTCAAATCTTAAAATTTTCTCCATCTAAACAATGACTACATGCCCATGCTAGATGACACATGCTCGTGGGCAGTCACACACGCCTATGTTCACAAACCGTGCATGAAAACTCAAGCATTCTGCCTATACACTATGGTTAGGGCACATGCCAGTACTCACCACCCATGGTGCACACTGACCACCTCACACGGCCTTGAGTCTAGGCACACACCTGTGTGGCTAGCCCATGGCCTACACTACTCAATTCTACCAAAGTGACACGGCCAATGCACATGCTCGTGGGCTGGCCATGTGTCACATATGGCCTAGACACATGCCCGTGTGCCTGTTCACATGGACAAGAACAAAGCTATTTGCCAAGTTCTTTTCACTCCTCACTCAAACACAACATGCACTCATCCAGTCTATCTATAATCAACTCATATTGAAGCACAAACTCACATGGATAACTATATATTTTCATATAATAAAATAACCAACAACTATGGCATTATACGAAATAGATTATCCATATAAAGGCCAACACATCTTAGCCATTTATAACAAAATTTACTAACTTGTCTAGCCTCTATACATGCCATATACAAAACATCAAGTCTACTGTACTAGAGTAATCTCATAGTGTGGGCGATCTTCTGATTAATCTACGTATCTCAATTCAACCCCCTTTCTCTATAAGATAAGGGAAAAGAAAAGGAGTAAGCCTTGAGCTTAGTAAGTTTACACATAAACAATTTAAGCATTCTAGTATAAACTAAACAACAATTAGCATTATACTACCAAATAAATTCGCATCCACAATTATGCTTACTCTTTCTATCCCTTACCACATTTCCAACACATCATGAGTTACATACTCATAATCATTGACATGCACCCCTGCATTCAATATCATATTTACTCAATATACAACACATCATTATTCTTAATAATACATCCACATAGCTAATTTCTCAGTGATTTCGCACTTAGCCCACCACAATCAATTTATAGGGTAGTATCACACTTAGCCTACCAACAAAGGTATTCATAGTGGTTTCGCAAGTAGCCCACTAAATAATATACTTAACTATGGTATCGCACACAGCCCATCGTTGTTTAATATTAAGGTGGTATCGCACTTAGCGCACCATCAAGCATTATCACTACACATTCACATGTCTAGTTGGAATTCATTCATCCATTCACAATTACTATCTCATTCATTCCTCTAGAACTGCATAGGTTCTCAATCATGCTACACATTAGCTAGCATTAAGAATGTAAACGCATATATGCATCATTTATACGTAAACTTACCTCGGTACTTAAAAGTATTGAAACGTGCAATTTAGTCCACCACCTTGCTCTTGCCTCGATTTTGATTCGGGCTTCGTCTTTCTTGATCTATAATGATAAATCAACTCATTCAATATACACATTGACTAAATTGACCATTATCTCATACTTTAGCAAAATTACTATTTTCCCCTAAACTTTCTCATATTTACTTATTTGCCCCAAGGCTCGTAAAGTGATTTTCATTCAACTTTCTAGTCTTTCATGCTTAGCTGAACCATTTACTCAACTAAAGCAATCATCAATTCTCACTAAATCACACATGTATGACCAAACTCAAGACTTTCACAAACAAGTCCCTAAATGCATTTTTCATGGAAATCACTTAGCAAAAGATGTTTCTACTATATCAAGCTTTCATATTCTTCCATAAAACATCAAAATACATGCATGTCATACATGGGTACATATTTTAAACATCCATCCTAGCTCAACATATAGCTAAAAATAGCTTTCTCATGTTACTAGGACTTCAAAAATATGAAAAATATAAAAAACGGGGCTTGGATTCACTTACTAGCAAGCTTGAAAAGTTGAAGAGCCCTAACAATGGCTTCTTGAAAATTTAGGCAGCCTTGGAGAAGAAGATGAATGAAATTGTATCATCTTTTCCCATTTTAATCATTTAATTGACAAATGACCCAAATTCCCTTTTTGACAAACTTTATATTTTAACCCATCCATGCCCAATTTTGTCCAAAAATTAGAAATTGGGAAAATTTCTCATTAAGGACCTCTAATTGATATTCTAAAGCTATTTCATACAAATAACTTCTAGAATCTCACATTTTGCAACTTTTGTAATTTAGTCTTTTTGGACAATTCTACTGCAAATTTCACAAAATTGCTTCATGAAACTTTCACACTAACATGCAAACATGACATAAACCTCAAAAACTCATACATATACCTCAAATTTGTGGTCTCACACCACTATTCTGACTAGGCCCTAAATTGAGATGTTACACATAGCACAATATCATAATTCAGTCACAAATTCACAGTTCAGGTCTAAGCCCATTACAGAAACGGTGTGGACCATAGCCCACTCAGATACAGATTCAGACATATTATTGGGCCTTGGCCCATTTCAGACAGAATATGCAAATAACAGAGTCCTACCCACCAACCTCTACACACCAACTCCGTCCAACCTTACACACCATGTAGGGATAAAATCAACCCATCCAGCCCTACACACTAGGTTGTACCGAATGCGGCACATAACCAGAGATTTGCAACTGAGCTCCCAGATAACAGGCTTAAGAGCCTTTCAGATACTTCCTCCAAACATAATCCACCCACCCCGATGCAATGCAATATATAGGAATGACATGTTATTATGCAAATAAAACTCATATGTTCAATCAACATAAATGCTTAGTACAGAAATCAGACAGACAGAGCATTCAGTTAGGGGTCTAAGTATTGCTTACGACCCTGTGATAGGTCCACAGTCGACTTGGGCAACCCATGCAACCTTACAGAGTTTTTCAGAAAAATGGGCTCACATGCCCATGTAGCTTGCCTATGTAGGCCCACACGCCCGTGTGGTCTACATGGCCCAAATTGGCCTTGGCCGTGTGGATCACACGGCCTGGCCCAGAATCCTACACGCTCGTGTGGCCCACACGCCTGTGTGGCCCATACGACTCAATTGGTCGAGCCTGTGTGTCGTACACGGCCTTGCCCAGCCATCACATGGCCGTGTCACTCGTGCACGACCTGGCTCGTCGATCACACAACAGTATGGTGACTAACAGTCTTGTACACGGCCTACCACACGGGCGACCACACGCCCGTGTGGCGTCGATAGAAGGTTTTTGGCTTTTGTCGAAACCTCATTTTCTGCGTTTTTATTTATAGACCTGGTTCGATTTCGACACGTAACCACTCCCAAGTACTCCAAAACCTATATTCAACAATTGCAAGCCCAATTTTAATCACTTAATCGAAATTATCATAAACAGAAAATTCCCAAAAACTTACCAACAACCTTACCTTTAATGAACGGCAATGGTTTCCCACTGTTAAAACCCCGAAAAATATTCCACAGTTCCTTGATTGTCCCCTAATCAAAAAAGTAAACCTTTAATACTCCATTACTATGCCCAAAATGAATCATAATGTACCTCTTGACTTACCGAATACCCACTAACCATAGGGATATGCGCTGACGAAGGGAAAAAGGGAAATAAAACGAAATCGAGGTGGGAGGGAACTGTGAAAAATGGTAGCAATCTAGGGAAAAATAAACGGCAAAGAGTTTAGGGGGAAAGGAGAATGCCAAAATTATGTTTTTGTTGGGGAGGGGAAAACTAAACAGATTTTATGCTATTCCCCCTATCATCTCCCCAAATCTCTCCTTACTGTTAGATTTTCAATCAAATACAAACTCTTTGGGTGTGATAGCCAAAAATAATGCTCACGTCGAGATTCGAACATAGGGCCATCCACACTCCCAACACTCCACTTAACCACCAGACCAGTAGGCCCATTCTGTTAATTTCTTACATATTTTAACTTATAAGCCTACCAACCAAAGCTTGGGCTTTATTCATAAAAATACCAAAATTTACCCAAGTTAGGACTTGAACTTGAGACCTCTCAGACACACCCAACTACACCCAAATCACTCAACCACTAAAGCTGACACTCATTCATGCCAAAATTACAAAAGCCAAAATTAAGCAAAAATCGGGGCGTTACAACTCTACGCCTCTAAAAGAAAATTTCGTCCTCAAAATTTCACCTGATCAGAAGAGGTGAGGATACTACTGACGCATCGAATCCTCCGGCTCCCAAGTGGCCTCCTCAGTGCTATGATTCTGCCATAGCACCTTCACCAAGGGGATAGATTTCCTCCGCGGATCCAGAATCTGAACCAGCTCCTCAAATGTCACATCTGGTCTAACCTCAATATCCTCAATAGAAACCATATGCGTGGGATTAGAGCGGTAGCATTTCAACATCGAGACATGAAACACATCATGAATACGATCCAACTCCGAAGAAAGCTCTAACTGATATGCGACTGGCCCCACTCGTTTTAGAATACGGTACAGCCCAATAAATTGAGGGTTCAGCTTACCCTTGCGGCCGAACCTCAGACCCTTCTTCCATGTCAAGATCTTGAGAAAAACTAATTCTCCCACGGAGTACTGAATATCCTTTCTCTTCAGATCCGCGTAGGACTTCTGCCTATCAGATGCCACTTTTAGTTGATCTCGAATCAACTGAACCTTATTTTCTGTTTCAGAAACCAATTCTGAACCCAGAACACGTCGCTCCCCCAACTCAGTCCAGCATAAGGGAGTGCGACACTTACGACCATACAAGGCCTCATAAGGTACCATCTGAATGCTAGACTGATAGCTGTTGTTATAGGCGAACTCAGCCAGCGGTAAATACTCCTCCCAAGTACCTCGAAAATCTATAACACATCCCTCAACATATCCTGCAGTACTTGAATCGCCCTCTCCGACTGACCATCTGTCTGAGAATGGAAAGTAGTACTGAAGTCTAACCTTAAACCTAGGGCTTCATGCAATTTCTTCAGAACTGACATGTGAAGCGAGGATCCCTATATGAAATGATTGAGACAGGAACCCCATGCAGTCTCACTATTTCAGACACGTACAACTTAGCCAATTTCTAGAGAGAAAAGTTTATCCTGACCAGAATGAAGTGAGCAAACTTGGTCAATTGATCCACGATGACCTAGACAGAATCCTTCTTAGTGGGTGTTAAAGGTAACCCACTAACGAAGTCTATAGCTACTCACTCCCATTTCCACATCGGTATCTTTACCGGCTATAGCAACCCCGAAGGCAACTGATGCTCAGCCTTAACCTGTTGACAAGTCAAATAGCAAATAACAAAATTCATAACCTCACGCTTCAACCCTAGCCACCAATATAACTCTCGTAAATCTTGATACATTTTATTCCCCTCGGGATGCATAGCTTAAGGGCTACTATGCGCCTCCCTCAAAATCAACTGTCTCAAATCCTCATCATTCGGAACACAGATCTGACCATGGAAACAAAGTACCTCATCACTGTTAATTCCAAAATCTGTAGTATCCCTATTCTCAACCTGACATAACCTCAACTCGAGAGACTTATCCCCCATCTATTTACCTTTGATCTGATCAATCCACGTAGGCTTAACCTGAAGCTCTGCTAACAAACTCCCATCATTAAATAAACTGAGTCGAGCAAACATCGCTCTCAGATCAGTCATTGCCCTACAACTCAAAGCATCTGTCACCACATTAGCCTTACTAGGATGGTACTCGATGGTGCAGTCATAATCCTTAAGCAGTTCAACCCATCTACCCTGCCGAAGGTTTAACTCTTTCTAAGTGAGGAGATACTTAAGGCTATTGTGATCAGTGTAGATAGTACACTTCTCACCATAAAAATAGTGCCTCCAGATTTTCAGAGCGAAGTCAACTGCGGCCAAATCCAAGTCGTGCTTCGGATAGTTAGCCTTATACGTCTTGAGCTGACGAGACGCATAAGCTACCACTTTACCATTCTGCATCAGAACACAACCCAAATCCACATACAACGCATCACTGTACACGACAATATCCTTCCCAGATTCAGGCTTATCAGTCCAGACAAAGAGAACTCCCTCACGCAGAAGTTTGGCCAATGGTGCTGCGATCAAAGAGAACCCTTCTATGAAGCATCGATAGTAACCCACTAACCCCAAAAAGCTATGAATTTCAGACATATTTTTGGGCTGTTTCCACTCCAAAATAGCCTCAATCTTACAAGGATCAACATGAATCCCCTCCACAAAAACTACATGCCCCATAAAGGTTACTTCTCAGAGCCAAAATTCACACTTACTAAACTTCCCGTATAGCTATTTCCCACGCAAAGTCTGTAATAACACTCGAAGATGTTCATCATGCTTGTCCTCAGTCTTCGAATACACCAGAATGTCGTCAATGAAGACTACAATGAACCGATCTAGATGGGGCTGGAACACTCGATTCTTCAGATCCATAAAAGTTTCTGGTGTATTAGTCAGTCCAAATGGCATTACTAGGAACTCGTAATAGCCGTACCGAGTCCTAAATGCCGTCTTATGCACATCGATCTCTTTCACCTTCAGTTGATGGTATCCTGATTGCAGATCGATCTTGGAGAAAATAGAAGCCCCTCTGAACTGGTCAAATAAATCATCTATTCTCTATAGTGGGTACTTGTTCTTAATGGTCAGCTTATTCAATTGGCGGTAGTTGATAAACATACGCATGGATCCATCCTTCTTTTTCACAAGCAGCACAGGTGCTCCCATGAAGACACACTAGGGTGGATGAAACCATGATCCAGTAACTCTTGAATTTAAGCATTAAGCTCCACAAGTTCCTTCGGTGCCATTCTATAAGGGGCGATGGACACCAGAGCGGTACCAGAAAAGAGCTCAATTCCAAACTCTACCTCTCAGTTCGGAGGTAAACCCGGTAGTTCCTCAGGAAAAAATCTGAAAAGTCCCTTACGATTCTGATTCTTTAACTGAAGATTCCCTAGAATCTGAAACACTGATGGAGGCCAAGAATTTCTCACATCCTTTTCGTACCAACTTTTTCGCCATCAACGCAGAAATCACATTCGCCAGATAATCTCGACGTTCCCCAATCACCACTACCTCATTATCCTCCTCGATTCTCAGAATAACCCTTTTTATAGCACAGTCCAGACTCATCTGATGCTTGACCAGCCAGTCCATTCCCAAAATCAAATCAAACTCCCAAAATGGAAGCTCCATAAAATTAGCAAGAAATATCGTCCCTTGGACCTTTAATGGAACATCTCTAAATAGTTTACTAACTCGGATAGATTTCCCCAATGGACTCACAACAATTATCTCGCTTGAAGTACTCTCAACCGGAATCCCCAAGGTTTTAAACATAGAACTAGCTACATAAGAATTTGTAGTGCCTATGTCTATCAATGTAGTGTAGGGTACATAAAAAATTAAGAATGTACCCATAATGACGTCTGAAGCATCACCATCCTCTCGGCGACATGCAGCATAAACCAGTGCAGGCTACCTCGCCTCAGTCGATCCCGCACCTTTTCCCGGTGCTCCATGTCCTCGGCCCCTGTCATTACCACCCCTGGCCTGACGTCGGCCCTTAGATGGTCATTGAGCTACTTTCTATGGTCTGCTTATACCAAGACTCCACAACTTTGCATCTGATCAGTCTTTAGAGATCAATCCCGAACATGATGCTCAGTCAACCCACATCTCAAACATGCCTAATAGTCCTCCAACACTAGCCCAAATAGCGTCTACCAAAGTGCCCAAAAAGTGCCAACCCAGTAGGTGCAACAGGAGGCCCAACTCTCACTGGCCTATCAAATCTGACCTTTTTCTTAAGCCTCATCACAGAATTTGAAGGCTCTGTTTCCTTTTAATTCTTTCCTTTCTCACGATTTTGGCGCTCCGCGCGCTTAACCTCCTCGGCGATCTTCACCTTATCCACTAGAACAGAAAAATCACGTTCCTTCTGTGGAGCTATCAAGACTCGTAAGCTGTCTTTGAGGCCATCCTCAAACTAGACACAATGTTCTTACTCAGTCGCGACCATGCCACGAGCATAACGGCTCAGTCTCAGAAACTCGGCCACTGAATGGTCCCCCTGGGTGAGATTAAGGAACTCACACCTCCTAGCATCAATTTAACTGGCTCTCACATATTTACTTTGAAAAGTCATCTTGAAATAATCCTAAGTGAGATAGTCGGGCTGAGTGCCCTCCTTAACAGTCAGCCACCACTGATAAGCTTCATCGCGAAGTAGGGAAACAGCCCCCTTGAGCTTTTGCTTAGTAGTAAAATCCAAATCATCCATAATTCTTTCTATGGCCTTCATCTAGTATTCGGCCACGTTAGGGGCGACTCTAGTGACACCCCTAAATAATGTTGCCCCATTGGACCAGAGTCATTCTGTACCCGTGTCACGGCCCCCAAATCTAATGTTAGGCCCAGCGACCCTCTCTAAAATCCTCAGCATAGACTGGGACAATACGTCGTCCCCAGCCATGTGATCTCGAGACTTAGTCTCTGTAGCAGGTGAGATCAACGTCTCGCTCGTATCCAGATTAGGCAGATTCTCAAATACGAAAGTCCCAACTCGAGCCCCCTATAGCCTCTACCACGGCCTCTAGTAGCCCCTCTGCGGATACCTCTTGCACTCATTGTAATTTCAGAAGTTATCTGTATTAACACTTTTATGCATTAGTTAAAGTTCCAATATTTGTTAACAAATGTTTTATGCAGAATAGTATCAGAAGTTTAGATTTTGTTATCGCGAATCACAGTTTTTACTTCGACTTTCACTTCCACTACAGTTTTCAGTTTGCACTACCTAAAGTGTTTCATTGCAGTATACTACCTAAGGTTGTTTGAACCATGCAAGTAGTATTTCAGAAAAATTTAAACAAAGATCAGGACACTTATAGGATCGGCGCTAGAGACTGGGTGTACCGCATACTTATTCCAAAGATATTTGAATCATTTAAAAAAATCATTCTTGAAAAACCATTTAAAAACCAAAACCACAGCCGAGTTTTGCAACCTGGCTCTAAAACCACTAAATGTAACACCCCAAACCCGGCCTGGACGTTATGGCCGAATCTGGCAGTGTCACATGATAATGTTTTTAAAAATTGCAACTGTGTTAAAATCATTTTTAGGTATCTTTGGTTATCGTCAAAACGTGTTGTATATTTATTCATATCCATTTTCAAACTTTATACATTGCGGAAGCTTTTAAAATGATTTACAAGGTCATACATATTTTGATAAAACCTTTGTTTATTTTGAAAACTCGTATTTTTTCCTACTCCTAGCAGTTTATAAAACAATAATCCCAAGTTTTAAACAAAAATCTGAATGGCCTTATTACATAAAATTTACCCCAAATATAACCAAATCGTGATTAAAAATAAATCGTAAATGAGTTTCCAAAACTGTGGTCACCACCGAGCCCTCCGTTGCACCAATCCGTCTACTACAGATTAAATAGAAAAGGGTGAGTTTCTGCAAACTCAGTGAGTAATCCCCATAGAAAACATACACATAGCACAATATCAGAATTTAGTCATAAATTCACAGTTTGGGTCTGAGCCCATTATAGAAACGGTGTGGACCTTAACCTACTCAGATACAGATTCAAACATATTACTGGGCCTTTGTAACATCCAAAATAGGGCCTATGCATTCTCAGTTTAATTGTATGAAATGACAAGTTTAAGCACTAAGAATAAATTTTTGATATTTTTGGAAACCTGGAAATGCATGAAAATGGAAACCTGAACATTTTGGAAACCTGAACATTTTGGAAACCTGAACATGTAAGAAAAATGGCAAGTTACAGAGCCGATCGAAAATTTTAGGAAACTTAGAAATAATGCCGGAATGACAAATTTTAAAGTTCAAAATAGGAAATAAGGGCAAGAGGGCCTTAAAAGAAAAAGTTGGTGAAATTCGACACACAATCGGGCTTGGAAAAGTGGCCTGAAGGTGTCACTTAAGGCTTATGGAAATGGTGCCATTGTAAGAGAATGGGCCTGAGTTCGAGTCACTTGGGAAGCAAATAATGAAGGTTTATTTTTGCTTCCAAGGCTAAGGGGTGGACGGCACCTATTTTCTAGAAAAGGAAGAGTTTTATTTCGGTTGAAACTTCATAAATTAAGTGTTAAGTAAAGGATTTTCTCTTAATAAGATAATTGAGGAGATATAGGATGGATTAAATACTTTTAATTTAATTAGGTGATAATTAAAGGAGATAATATTATCACTTGTGGGGAGTAGTGGCCAAGTCAAGGACTCTTGGTCTAGCAATTCAGTTAAAAGAGGAGAATTAAGGCTATTCTCTCATCTTTCCCAAGCTTGCCAAAATTTTCCTAACTCTCTCCCCTCTCTCCTAATTTTTTAAGAAAATCCATTCTCTTCTTCTATTTTCTTCTCTGCTTCTCCGTCAAAGTTTAATCTTTGTTGATTCTAAGCAAAGGAGCAATCAACTACAACATTAAAAAGGGTAAGATCTGTGGTCAATCAATTTCTATTCCTTTCTTTTACCAAAAATTCGGGGACTAATCCTAATAGCAAATTTTGGCCGAATCTACAAGGTGTCTCTTAGGTTTCCACAATTACCAAATATAAAGATCAAGGATCTAAGGTAAGAACAATTAATTCTTGTTCTTCTAATTCGCTTAATCAAGATCTAAGGAAATAACCTCTTTATGTCTCTTGGCCGAATATCAAAGGAAGAGTTTCGGATTTTATTCAAGGAATTTAAGGATTTCGATGACATATTAAGGAATCCTCGTCGATTTGGAAATCGTATGGTAAGTGACATTCGACCAAGGCTTGATCTTGATATTCGGAATTATTTTCTACTTATTCAAAAGTTGGAAACTGACATAATTACCTGATTTAGTGGCTAGCCGATTTAAGGAAGGAATACTATCAATTTTCGGCATTTGATTTACACTCTTCAATTCGGCAACAAGGTAAGTAATACAAATCCTACTTGGATTTGGTTTTTAAGCCAAATAAGTTTGTTAATATATTTTAAATGGTTGGCCGAATATAGGAGTAAAAATCTAGATCGGTAGATCGCTCTTCTGGATTTCAAGGAATCTATTACAAATCGTGTGTACGCCCACTAACTTTCGATATTTCACATGGCAATTATTTTTATTATATGATTATACGTAAGTATATGAATATGGCTAAGTACCCTAAAGTGGTACAAAAGTACTGTGCACGCTTTCCTACTTCGATAGATTATGAAATATGTTATTTTATAACATGTGAATATATGTATATGAATATGAAATTAAGTATGTTATGCATGATATATATATATTTTGGGGCATTCGGGATTTATGTGAAAGGGAAGAAGGTGTTGACTTGGTCTCACTAACGTTATATGGTGACTACGGTCACAACATTTTGAATATGGTAACTCGGTTACATTATCTCAATTTGGTAACTTCGGTTACACTATTTGAATATGGTGTCTAATGACACAAATTATATGGGCGATGAGCACGCCGATTGCAGCTGATCGCCTTCGATGGTGTGTAGCGGATGGAGGGTTGACTTAGTAGTCCCACTGCAGACCGACAGTGCACGGTGGTGTGTAGCGGATGGACCATTAGGCTTGGGTTGGGTTGCATCATCATTATTATATGAATATGAAATTGATATGAACATGTATGCCTCGATTTGTTGAATGTTAGTATCAGTGTGCACATTGAGTCTGTTGACTCACCCTGCTGTGGGAAATATTTTCGGTGATGAACAAAGGATTTGACCGACTCAGGTAGACCTCGAGGTGGCCATGTTTCAATTGAAGATTTTATTCAATTTGGACTTTGTTATTTTTTTGGGTTTTACTTGATGTAATAAGGCCATAAGGCCCATGGATTTTTCTTATTCGCTTTACTTTAAATTGTTATGTTACTTAACTATTATGACTAAAGTTAAGTGATTTCTTTCAAACCTTAAAAATTATTTTGTCACCTTAATAAAATTGGATTTACAAGATTAATTAAATGGGTTTCCAATCTAAGCCCAATCCACGACAACATTTTTTTCCAATATTCACAAATTTTCTCTAAGTAACAAAGATCTTTGAAACTGGTTTACTTTAAGAACATACCAGATCCGGTCCATTCTCGTGGGCCGGGTGTGGGGTGTTTCAGTTTGGTATCAGAGCCCAATTTTAAACTCTCGGCCTATGGTCTAAGGCCCAAAATGTTTTCAAAGCGAGCCAAATGATTATCTTTGAAAAATAAGGTGTTTTCCGCATGGCACCTAAGTCTCCAATGATCCACCGGTAAGTACCCCTAACTATATGTGTGATTCTATGAATCTGATAAGGGTAGAAAAGGCATGGAACGAGAATAGAATGATAGGAACTTGAACCCTAGGATTTGACTACTCAAACACAAAACCACATAAGACTTAATACAATCGAACAACCCTATGGCTAAGTCAATGAGCTAGTGGTGTGGTAACCCTTGTACACATTTCTAGGATTGGATCCTAAGAGCACAGTATTTAAGCAATCCTAGTGACTCACCTCCTCTTCGCAGAATCCTACCCGTGCGTAGCTTCTGCTCACCCTAACTCGTAGGGCTCAAGGTGTGGCAACCTCTGCGCATGTCTAGGAATTGTTTCTTGGGAGCTTGATGTTTAAACAATCATGTGACTCACCTCCTCTCCACACAAATACGCTCGGTGCGTAGCTTTGGTTCACCCCGACCAAGAGGGCTCGGTCATAGGCTAAACGAATGACTAAAACCCGAAAGTGAACTAGCCATGTTTAAAAAAAAAGAGAACAAGACAACAAACACTAGTTTTTTCAAACTTTTAAAACTTTCTTTTAAATCGAGAAAATTATTTTTACAACATTTTCGAAAAACTCCCGATTTGCAAAAATTACAAAATGCCCTTAGGGTGAAATTACCAAAGTGCCACTTGGTGTATAAAATGTTCAACTACTCAACAAATTTTACCAAAATTTCATTATTTTATAAACATTCAAAACCCTAATTTGTAAAATATCAAAACACCGTGATTTTGAAAAATTACAAAATTCTAACTTACAAAATTACCAAAATGACCTCGATTTCTAAAATTTTGCAACATCCCCATTTTGGAAGGAACAATTTTCAAAAGAACCCTCAAAGTTTTACAACTTTCAAATATCCTTGACTTATAAAATTTTACAAATTTACCTCGATTTGTGAAAATTACCAAGATACCCCTAAGGTTAAAATTATCAAATACCCTGATTTTAAAATTTTTCCAAATTACCCCAAGACTTTGAAATTTTCAAAATACTTTTTGACAAAAACACCAAGGAACGTTTTTCTTTGAAAAATTATGAAAATGCCTCAGAGGACAAAATTACGAAAATACCCACGGTAGTGGAAAACAACAACAACAAAAACTACAACGCTTTCTCCGAATGAATGAAAGTTCATGCTTGTTTGATGGATGGATGAATGAATGGAAAAGACTGTGTGTTTGTATGAATACGAAAGAACCACTCTAAAATCCCTTTTCATAAAACTCCTTCACCGGTAAATAAGTGGAACAATGACTAATCCATAAAATTTCTTAATCGATCTCGACGCTAGAAAATGAGCTCAGAGGACGTGGTCGCCGTGGTCGAGGTAGAGGAAGGATGATCGTTTGAACCCGTTAGGTCGGGTCAAGGGTCCGACAATGAAATGCCACCGCCACCACCACCCCAACCGTTAATGTTGAGCAAAGCAGGCTCGACGGGAAAATGTCGTGTCGCAGGTCAGGCTGAAGTTTTGGAATTGGTGGCTGGTGCAGGAGGAAATGGGGAAAATCGAAAGTCTGTACCTGAACGACTCCGAGCTAATGGAGAGAAAATGTTCCGAGGAGTATCTAATATGGCACCCAAAGACAAAGGCATCGGTTAGAAGCAATGGAGCGATCATGGATGAGCTCGATCCGACTCCAGAGGAAAAGTTGAAAGGGATGGTGGCATTCTTACGGGATGAAGCGATCGATGGTGGTTAATCTGCTCGAGATGGTACCACTACCAAAACTTGACTTGGGAATATGTTGAGAGGTATTTCAAGAAGTATGTGGGAACCGTATACTGATGAACAAAGGAAGGCTTTTCGGGGTTGGTACAAGGAGTAAGTCATCGCAGTAATATGAGGCGAAATTCTCGAGGTTGAGCCGCTATGCTCGAGGGGTAGTGGCAATCGAGCATGAACGCCGTGTCCGCTTTGAGGACTCGATGAGGATGATCTCGAGATCGCTGATAGTACCGCATCGAAGCGAGAATTCTCGGCTTTGGTGGAAAAGGCCAAGGTGGCCGAGGGATTAAGGACGCTACTAAGGCACCATGGATAAGAATAAGGCCAAAAGGATTTGGGCCATCCGGAAAGGGTCAAGAGGCCTAGGGTTGACGGGCCACAAAATCAACAGTCGGTATGGGGCAAGACGCCTTTGTGAGCATTGTGGAAAGAAGCACATGGGAGAGTGTTGGAGAAAGATGGAGGATGTTTCAAATGTGGGTCCAAGGACCATATGCTTAAGGATTGTCCCAAGCAACTGATGAGAGCCGACCGCAGCTTCGTAATGCTAGCGACCGGTAGAGGCGCATGCAATGACCTCAACGGGTCGTGGTTCGTAATCGAGGTAGTGGTACTGGCATAGGCCGTGGAACACAGGGCCGAGGTACTACTAATGCTGATGCAAGGAAACCGGGTTTGGTTTATACGGTTTGCCAGAGGGAAGATGGTGACGCACCGGATGTAATAACCGATACGTTCTTTATTTTTGACAAACCCTATTTTGCTCTGATTGATGTGGGCTCGACCCATTCCTATGTTGCATGTAGTGTAGTGGAAACACTAGGCCTAGACTCTAAAATCTCTGATAGACAGATGTCTGTAGTAAGCCCATTAGGCCAAACTGTAGTGGTAGACAAGATCTTTCGGAATGTACCCCTAGAGATTCAAGGAGTGAACTTTCGGGCAAACTTGATGGAGTTACCCTTCGGAGAGTTTGAACTTATACTCGGAATGGATTGGCTAGTAGAACACCAAGCCGTGTTGGATTGTGCGGCTAAACGGATGGAACTAAGAACCCCAGAGGATGAAGTGGTAGTAATGATCGGAGAAAGGAGGAACTACTTGTCTAATGTAGTTTCGGCACTGAAGGCTGAGAAGATGGTTAAGAAAGGTTGCGAGGCGTTCTTAGCCTTCATTAGTACGATAGGTGGGAAGGAAGAAGGTATTAATGGAGTTAGAACGGTAAGGGACTTCGTGGATGTGTTTTTAGAGGAATTACCGGGAATACCCCCAGACAGGGAGGTGGAATTTGGGATAGATTTGCTACCGGGAACAGCTCATGTGTCAATCGCTCCATACCGAATGGCACCAAAGGAGTTAGTGGAGCTCAAGGCTCAAATCCAAAAACTGTTGGATCGTGGGTTCATCCGACCCAGTGTGTCTCCGTGGGGACCACCGGTCTTATTTGTGAAGAAGAAGGACGGAACTATGCGTATGTGCATAGATTACCGTCAGTTGAATAAGCTGACCATTAAGAATAAGTATCCTTTACCAAGGATTGATGACTTGTTCGATCAGTTGAAAGGGGCCGCAGCATTTTCAAAGATCGACTTAAGGTCGGGGTATCATCAGTTGAAGGTGAAGGAGGATGATATCCATAAGACCGCTTTTAGGACAAGATACGGCCATTTTAAGTTCGTGGTGATGCCATTTGGGTTGACGAACGCTCCAGCCGCATTCATGGATATGATGAATCGGGTTTTCCAACCCTACTTGGATAGGTTTGTCGTTGTGTTCATCGACGATATTTTGGTGTACTCGAAGTCGGAGGAGGAGCATGATGAGCATCTCCGAGTCGTGTTGGAAGTGTTAAGAGAAGAAGTTTCATGCCAAATTCAAAGAAGTGTGAATTTTGGCTTAAGGAGGTGACATTCTTAGGACATGTGGTATCCGCAAAGGAATAAGAGTGGATCCTAGGAAGATCGGCCGTGTTGGATTGGAAACCACTTAGGTCCGTGGTGAGATCCAAGTTTCTTAGGCTTGGCAAAGCTATTATCAAGGTTTGTGGAAGGATTCTCGTCAATAGCCGCGCTTTTAACCAAGTTGCTAAGGAAGGAAGTACCTTCAATGGACGAATAAGCGGCAGGAGAGCTTTGAAAAGCTTAAAAGGGTATTGATGGAAGCTCCAGTGTTAATTCAGCCGGAGGCAGGAAAAGATTTTGTGGTGTATTGTGACGCTTAACATACGGGGTTAGGCTGTGTGTTAATGCAAGAGGGTAAAGTGGTTGCTTATGCGTCTCGGCAGTTAAGGCCGCATGAGGTTAACTACCCCACTCATGACTTAGAGCTAGCAGCAGTGGTTTTCGCCCTTAAGGTTTGGAGGCACTACCTTTATGGAGAAAGGTCGATTATCTACATGCACCACAAGAGCCTTAAGTATTTATTGACTCGTAGGAGTTAAACTTGAGGCAACGAAGGTGGGTGGAATTGTTGAAGGACTACGATTGTTCGATAGAATATTATCCGGGCAAGGCGAATGTGGTAGCCGATGCCCTAAGTCGGAAGGTTGTATCGGATCTACGGGCTTTGTTCGCTCACTTAAGTCTCAGATGATTACTAAGCCTGCTAAGGTAGTTCAAGTCAAGCCCACATGGCTGAAGGAGGTGAAAGAGGGACAGTTGGCTGATAACGACTTAAGTACTAAGTTACAGCAAGTACAGCAAGGGGGATTAAAGGACTATGACGTCAGTGATGAAGGAGTATTGTGCTACAAGGGAAAAGTCTGTATGCCAAGGAATAAGGAGTTGAGACAAAGGATTCTTCGGGAATCGCATGGTAGCCCTTATGCTATGCATCCCGGAGGCATCAAGCTGTATAGAGATCTAAGGGAATAGTTTTGGTGGTCTGATCTGAAACGAGAGGTGACTGAATTTGTGGGGAAATGTTTGACATGTCAGCAAGTTAAGGCTAAACACTAAGTCCCATCAGGATTGCTTCAACCAATCGAAGTTCCCCAATGGAAGTGGGAGAGAATTACCATGGACTTCGTTAGTGGGCTTCCCCTTACGCCTACTAAGAAGGACTCGGTATGGGTGATAGTGGACCGCTTGACCAAGTCCGCACACTTTATCCCAAAGAAGAATGGATTATTCTCTTGAAGTTGGCCAAGTTATATGTGGCGTAAATTGTGAGGTTACATGGAGTACCAATGTCGATCATCTCTGATAGAGACCCAAGGTTTACGTCTCGATTTTGGAAGGCACTTCATCAAGCTTTAAGCACTAAACTAGACTTCACTATGGCTTTTCATCCACAATCGATCAGGCGATCGAACAGGTTATACAAGTGTTGGAGGATATGTTGAGAGGTTGTGTAATGGATTTTCGAGGAAGTTGCGAAGATTACTTGCCTTTAGCTGAGTTCGCCTACAACAACAGCTATCAAGCTAGCATTCGGATGGCACCATACGAAGCATTATATGGAAGGAAGTGTAGAACACCTACTTGTTGGACCGAGTTAGGAGAACGCCGAGTTTTGGGTCCAGAATTAGTGGCAAAAACTGAAGAGAAGGTTGAGTTAATTCGGGCACGGTTGAAAGAAGCCTCTGATAGGCAGAAGTCGTACGCAGACCTTAAGTAGAAGGAAATAGAGTTTGAAGTGGGAGACCAAGTATTCCTGAAAGTCTCGCCTTGGAAGAAGGTAATGAGGTTCGGTCGAAAAGGGAAGTTAAGCCCAAGGTTTGTAGGGCCTTATCGAGTACTAAAGCGAGTTGGGCCAGTGGCATACCAATTAGAGTTTCCACCAGAATTGCAGCAGATGCACAACGTATTTCATGTGTCCATGTTACGTCGCTATCGATCGGATCCGTCGCATGTGGTATCTATTGAAGAGGTGGAACTAAGACCAGACTTATCCTACGAGGAAGAGCCGACTCGAATCTTGGGACGTGATGTAAAAGTATTACGAAGGAAAATAGTGCCTCTAGTCAAAGTGTTATGGAGCAATCATGGATCGGAAGAAGCTTCGTGGGAGCCAGAAGAGACCATCGCAAAGAATACCCTCAACTATTTTAGTTAGGAAATTTCGGGACGAAATTTTGTTTAAGGGGTAGAACAGAACATCCTGAATAGGGCCTATGCATTTTCAGTTTAATTGTATGAAATGACAAGTTTAAGCACTAAGAATAAATTTTTGATATTTTTGGAAACCTGGAAATGCATGAAAATGGAAACCTGAACATTTTGGAAACCTGAACATTTTGGAAACCTGAACATTTTGGAAACCTGAACATTTTGGAAACCTGAACATGTAAGAAAAATGGCAAGTTACAGAGCCGATCGAAAATTTTAGGAAACTTAGAAATAATGCCGGAATGACAAATTTTAAAGTTCAAAATAGGAAATAAGGGCAAGAGGGCCTTAAAAGAAAAAGTTGGTGAAATTCGACACACAATCGGGCTTGGAAAAGTGGCCTGAAGGTGTCACTTAAGGCTTATGGAAATGGTGCCATGTGTAAGAGGAATGGGCCTGAGTTCGAGTCACTTGGGAAGCAAATAATGAAGGTTTATTTTTGCTTCCAAGGCTAAGGGGTGGACGGCACCTATTTTCTAGAAAAGGAAGAGTTTTATTTCGGTTGAAACTTCATAAATTAAGTGTTAAGTAAAGGATTTTCTCTTAATAAGATAATTAAGGAGATATAGGATGGATTAAATACTTTTAATTTAATTAGGTGATAATTAAAGGAGATAATATTATCACTTGTGGGGAGTAGTGGCCAAGTCAAGGACTCTTGGTCTAGCAATTTCAGTTAAAAGAGAAGAATTAAGGCTATTCTCTCATCTTTCCTAAGCTTGCCAAAATTTTCATAGCTCTCTCCCCCTCTCTGCCAAATTTTCTTTAAGAAAAATCCATTCTCTCTTCTTCTATTTTCTTCTCCGTTTCTACTATCAAAGCCGAATCTTTGTTGATTCTAAGCAAAGGAGCAATCAACTACAACATCAAAAAGGGTAAGATCTGTGGTCAATCAATTTCTATTCCTTTCTTTTACTAAAAATTCGGGTACTAATCCTAATAGCAAATTTTGGCCGAATCTACAAGGGGTCTCTTAGGTTTCCACAATTACCGAATATAAAGATCAAGGATCTAAGGTAAGAATAATTAATTCTTGTTCTTCTAATTCGTTTAATCAAGATCTAAGGAAATAACCTCTTTTATGTCTCTTGGCCGAATATCAAAGGAAGAGTTTTGGGATTTCAGATTCAAGGAATTTAAGGGATTTTGACAGACATATTAAGGAATCCTCGTCAGATTTGGAAATCGTATGGTAAGTGACATTCGGCCAAGGTTTGATCTTGATATTCGGAATTATTTTCTACTTATTCAAAAGTTGGAAACTGACATAATTACCTGATTTAGTGGCTAGCCGATTTAAGGAAGGAATACTATCAATTTTCGGCATTTGATTTACACTCTTCAATTCTAAAACAAGGTAAGTAATACAAATCCTACTTGGATTTGGTTTTAAGCCAAATAAGTTTGTTAATATATTTTAAATGGTTGGTCAATATAGAGTAAAAATCTAGATCGATAGATCGTTCTTCGATTTCAAGGAATCTATTAAGCAAATCGGTGTGTACGCCCACTAACTTTCGATATTTCATATGGCAATTATTTTTATTATATGATTATACGTAAGTATATGAATATGGCTAAGTACCCTAAAGTGGTACAAAAGTACTCAGGTACGTTTTCCTACTTCGATAGGATTATGAAATATGTTATTTTATAACATGTGAATATATGTATATGAATATGAAATTAAGTATGTTATGCATGATATATATATATTTTGGGGGCATTCGGATTTATGTGAAAGGGAAGAAGGTGTTGACTTCGCCTCACTAACGTTATATGGTGACTACGGTCACAACATTTTGAATATGGTAACTCCAGTTACATTATCTGAATTTGGTAACTTCGGTTACACTATTTGAATATGGTGTCTAATGACACAAATTATATGGGCGATGAGCACGTCGACCGCAGCGACTGCCTTTGATGGTGTGTAGC
This sequence comes from Gossypium rotundifolium, assembly GCA_025506655.1. Taxonomy (NCBI): domain Eukaryota; kingdom Viridiplantae; phylum Streptophyta; class Magnoliopsida; order Malvales; family Malvaceae; genus Gossypium; species Gossypium rotundifolium. Next base: position 183,353,623 of record CP106722.1, on the reverse strand, counting down.
GGATGGAGGGTTGACTTAGTAGTCCCACGGTGTGACTGGCAGGTACGGGTGGTGTGTAGCGGATGGACCATTAGGCTTGGGTTGGGTTGCATCATCATTATTATATGAATATGAAATTGATATGAACATGTATGCCTGATTTGTTGAATGTTAGTACTGTGTGCACATTGAGTCTGTTGACTCACCCGCTAGGGAAATATTTTCGGTGATGAACAAAGGATTTGACCGGACGGTAGACCTCGAGGTGGCCATGTTTCAATTGAAGATTTTTATTCAATTTGGACTTTGTTATTTTTTTGGGTTTTACTTGATGTAATAAGGCCATAAGGCCCAAAGGATTTTTCTTATTCTCGCTTTACTTTAAATTGTTATGTTACGAACTATTATGACTAAAGTTAAGTGATTTTTTTAAACCTTAAAATTATTTTGTCACCTTAATAAAAATTGGATTTACAAGATTAATTAAATGGGTTTCCAATCTAAGCCCAATCCACGACAACATTTTTTTCCAATATTCACAAATTTTCTCTAAGTAACAAAGATCTTTGAAACCGGTTTACTTTAGGAACATACCAGATCCGGTCCATTCTCGTAGGCCGAGTGTGGGGTGTTTCAGCCTTGGCCCATGTAGCCCACACGACCCAATTGGCCAAGCCCGTGTGTCGAAAATGGCCTTGCCCAGCCATCACACGGCCGTGTCGCTTACGCATGACCTGGCTCATCGATCACACGATCGTGTGGTGACAATAGTCTTGTACATGGCCTACCACACGAGCGATCGCACACTCGTGTGGCGTCAACAGAAGGGTTTTTAGCTTTTATCGAAACCTCATTTTCAACATTTTTGGGTACACACCTGGTTCGATTTCGACCTGTAACCACTCCCGAGCACTGTCAAACCTATATTCAACAATTGCAAGCCCAATTTTAGTCGCTTAATCCAAATTACCATGAATAGAAAATTCCCAAAATTTACCAAAAGCCTTACCTTTAACGAGCGACAATGGTTTCCCACTGTTAAAACCCCAAAAAACAATCCATAGTTCCTTGATTGTCCCCTAATTAGAAAAGTAAACCTTTAATACTCCATTATTATAGCCAAAACGAATCATAACGTACCTCTTGACTTACCAAATACCCACAAACCACAAGGATGTGCGCTGACGAAGGGAAAAAGGGATATAAAACTAAATCGAGGTGGGAGGGAATAGTGAAAAAATAGCAGCAAGCTAGGGGAAAAAGATTTTCAATCAAACATAAACTCTTTGGGCATCATAGCCAAAAATAATGTTCACGCTGAGATTCAAACTCAGGGCCATCCACACTCCCAACACTCCACTTAACCACCAGACCAGCAGGCCCATTCTGTTAATTTCTTACACATTTTAACTTATAAGCCTACCAACCAAAGTTTGGGCTTTATTCATAAAAATACCAAATTTACCCAAGTTGGGACTTGAACTTGGGACCTCTCAAAAACACCCAACCACACCCAAATCACTAAACCACTAAAATTGACACTCATTCATGCCAAAATTACAAAAGCCAAAATTAAGCAAAAATCGGGGTGTTGTAGAAATTGTATACAGATTTGAAACGTAAAGATATTGAATTTTAGATCGGTGACAGAGTGTTTCTGAAAGTATTGCCATGGAAAATAATTCTTTGATTTCGTCACAAAGGAAAATTTGGTTCACGAATTATTAGACCGTATGAGATTATCGATAGAATAGGGCCAGTGGAATATTAGTTAGCTTTACAGTTAGAATTGGAAAAGATCCATAATGTGTTCCATGTATTGATGTTACGACAGTATCAATCAAACCCATCACATATAATTTCTCCAGCAGAGATTGAGATTCAGCCTGATATGTCGTATAGCGAAGAGCCGATCAGAATTTTAGCTCAAGAGATTAAAGAGTTGAGAAATAAGAGCATAGTTTTAGTGAAATATTTGCGGCAAAGTCATGATGTGGAAGAGGCTACGTGGAAGCCTGAGGAAGCTATAAGAAAATAGTGCCCTAACTTATTTTCTAGTAAGATTTTGAGGACGAAAATTCCTAAGGGGGGAGAGTTGTAATAGCCCGTTTTTTGTCAGATCGGAACAGTGGTTTTGGGACCACAAATTTGAGGTCAAAATATTTATTTTATTATTATTCTAATGTTTATAGTATGATAGTATGATTGTGTGAAAATTTCGTTAAGAAATTTTATCATTTGAATGCATAATTTGATAAAAAGGACTAAATCGCATTAAGTGCGAAAGTTGTGTTCTACTAGCTAAAGGTATTAAATAGCTATAGAACTTTAATGTGGAAGTCCTTATTTGGTAATTAGCCCATTAAAGAGATAGTGGATGGCAATGGTTTGGCATTATTGAAATTTTGGTTAATTTTTAAGGCTAAATAAGTAAATTATTAATAAAGGTTAATAAATAAAGAAACAAAATAGCACATGCACCATCAATTTTTTCTTTTTTGCTTCAACTGAAAACAAAAGAAGAGAAAGCCATGGAAGCTAGGTTATTCAGCCATCTTTATGCCTTTAATTAGGTATGAAATTTTATCCCATTTTTAATGATTTTTATGTTTTCAAGATCATTGTAGCTTAATCTAGCTAACCCGAGGGCTAATTTGCAAACATATTGAAGTATTTGAGTTTTTTCAATGATGAATATGTTAGGGTTTTGATTTTTAATGGTAGAATAATAATGGTTGTTGTTAGATAAACAATTTTTATAAAAGAATTTTTAATGAAATTACCAATTAGGGGTTAAATTGAAAAATGTGAAAATTATTTGATAAATGTACAAAATTTTGAAATATATGGGCTTTGGTGAGCACATAAAAAATTAGGCTAGGCTTGGGTGAGGTGAAATTTCATGATTTTCAATTTTACGAGCCTAGGGACTAATTTGTTAAAAGGTCAAAAGTATAGGGAAAAATGTTAATTTTGCCATAATATGAAATTTGATTGAATTGAGTAGAATAATGATTAAATGAGTTAAATTTGATTATATAGATCAAGAAAAATGATGTATGGAATTAGATCGAGGAAAAGACAATTATCGATTAAACGATCGTTTTTCGTCGTACGAGTTCGAGGTAAGTTCGTATGTTAATAAGCATTATTATAATTCAGATTTAATGCTTTATATTGAATTTTTGATGAATATAATTGTACGAAAATATTTGATGAAGCTTCCGCTATGTATCGGCATTTAGTGTGCGAGATCGAAATAGCTTCGGCTATGTATTGGCACTTAGTGTGCGAGACTGAGATAGCTTTGGCTATGTATTGGCACTTAGTGTGCGAGATTCCTGAGTATACAATATTATTCCAAATGGTTCAATGGATATATCGAAGATATAAAATGGTAAGAGATAGTCACATATCGGTACAGGTATGTACGAAAATTCAATTGAATATTTAGTCCATGAAATTGAAAGTTCATGATCATTGTGGGAATAAATATATGGTAAACTTGGTTGATGATTATGTGTTAGGCTTTTGGGCCAAATTGAGTTGGGATATAGTATGTTTTACTCACTTAAATTATGGTTCAACGGATATGAGAAAAAGGTAAAGATTGGCAAATTCTTCGATTAGAATTACTATTGAATGCATGGAAAAGTAAGAGTTTTTAGATGATGGAAATATATTTAAACATATGCTTGATATATGAATGCACATAAGTAATGTAAACTTATGTCTTAATGTATTGTAATAATTTGCTAAATTATATGATGTTTAAAATCAAAAAGCTATTGTTGTTTGGGCTAAGACCAAGGCATGTTTGGGCTAAGACAGGCCCAATGTTGTTTAAAATTGTAATTTTTCACAAAAATTTGAAAAGCCGTGTGTCCCCTGCATCATAAAATTTAAAAACAGAACTGAGCACATGGGCAGAGACACGGGCATGTGTCTCAGTCGTGTGATAGACACGGCCTCAAACACGGGCATGTATCTTGGCCATATGAAAATTACACCTATTTTATGAAAAATAAATTAACCACACGGCCTAGCATACAGGCATGTGGCAGGCCGTGTGACACAAGTCAGAGAGTTACACGGGGTAAGACACGACCTGTAGCACGGTCATGTCTAAGAGTCACACGGGCGTGTCCCTAGACCACACGGGCATGTGAGCCCTGCATTTAAGAAAAATTTTAAAATTTTACGAAAAATTCTTAGTGACTCCGAATTGGTCTTGATCTGTTTCTGCTATTCATATTGGGCCTCGAAGGTCTATTCAAGGGACATTATGGTTTTTTTTTATATTAATAATATTTTGACACGATTTATTTGTAATTATTCTGTAAACTCCTGTAATGCTTCGAAACCCTATTTTGACGATGGGTATGGGTTAGAGATGTTACATTTGTTGGTATCAGAGCTACGATTTAGTCTATTCTCGGACGAACATAGCAAGTACGAGTTTAGCTATACATGCCATTATATAACTTTTGATAGTGTGATATCTCCTGACCATTTTTAAATGTATTTTTCATATAGTAATGTCTTCCAACCAAGCTAGAGCTGAATCTGAGGAAGCTAAGAGTACTGCTCAAGCTTCTATACAACGAGCTGTATCTAGTAGTAGTAGAAGGCCCATATTTGAGGGTCAAGGTGAGGAGGCAAAACAAACCTTCTTTCGAACAATGAATGAATGGTTTTTTGAATACTTGAGAACAAACCCTGCTATTCAACAACCTCCCCCACCTGCTCCTCAACTTATTCCTGAGATGCCACAAGCTGTTGAACCTGTTAGAACTGGTAAGCCTCCGGTTGATTAAATAAGAAAATATGGGGTAGAGGAATTTAGGGTTGCTGCTGAAGATGATTCGGAGATACTATCTGAGTTTTAGATGAGTCATCATGTACGCCAGCTGAGTGTTTGAAATGTCCAGTATCTTTATTAAAAGACAAAGCTTATCATTGGTGGAAAACCATATCTTCGATTGTACCGAGAGAAAATATCACTTGGGAGTTTTTTCAGATAGAATTCAGAAAGAAGTATATCAGTCAAAGATTTATGGATCAGAAAAGAAAAGAATTTTTAGAGCTTAAACAGGGGAATACGACTATATCTGAATCTGAATGGAAATTTTTTTGATTGAGTAAATATGCTTGAGAATGGGTCCAAACTGAGGTTGACATGTGCAAACACTTCGAAGAGGGATTAAATGAAGACATTAAGCTATTGATTGGTATTCTTGAATTAAGAGAATTTAAAGTATTGGCTGATCGAGCACAAAAAGCCGAAGAATTGAGTAAGGAAAAGAAACAAGCTAAAAGAGAAGCTCAGTTTTTTGGTATAAGCATTATAAGTCTCAATCATCTATTTTAAATAAATCAAATAAATACCAAGATCGTTTTACCTCATCTATTGGATATTCTGGAAAAGAGCGGGGTTTTCAACGCTCTAACCCGAGGTCTTCATCTCCATCAGTAACAAGTGTTGGAAGTGTCAGTAACCCCAACCCAAAATGTAAACATTGTAATAAATTTCATTTTGGAGAATGCCATCTGAGAAGTGGTGCCTGTTATAGATGTGGTTCATTTGACCATTTTCTTAGAGATTGCCTAGAAAGGGTTAAAAAAGATGTTGATCAGACTCCAAAGCCGAGTAATCCTACCTCGAGAGGTAGACCGCCTCGACATTCTAGAAATGTTAGTGGTAGCCGAAGTGCTACAAAAGATTCGACAGTTAAATCTTAGGCACGAGCACCGGCAAGGACATATGCCATATGTGCGAGAGAAGATGCCTCTACACCAGACGTTATTACTAGTATATTTTCTTTACTTGATACTGATATTACTGCTTTAATTGATCCTGGTTCTACACATTCATATATATATACAAAATTAGTGTCTGTTAAAAATTTACCTGTGGAATTCATTGAATGTGTGGTTAAAGTTTCAAATCCCCTGGGCCAGTGTGTTATGGTGGATAAAATTTGTAGAAATTATCCATTAATGATAAAGGGTTACTATTTCTCAGCTAATTTAATGTTATTGCCCTTTGATGAATTTAATGTAATTTTGGGAATGGATTGGTTAACCCAACATGATGCAGTGGTGAATTGTAAACAGAAATACATTGTATTGAAATGTCAGAATGGTGATTTACTTCATGTTGAATCTGATAAATTGGATGGGTTATCTAATGTGGTCTCAGCAGCATTAGCACATGAATGTATCAGAAAGGGGTATAATTCTTATCTTGCATATGTGTTGAATACTAAAGTAACTGAGTCAAAGATTTAACCAGTGCTTGTTATTTGTGAAATTCCTGATGTATTTCCGAAGGAATTACCTGGTTTGCCACCGGTTAGGGAAGTGGAGTCTCTATAGATCTTATTCAGGGAACAACTCCGATATCTATTGCACCATATAGAATAGCCCCTACTGAATTAAAGGAGTTAAAAACACAGTTGCAAGAACTAATTGACAGAGGTTTTGCTCGACCCAGTTTTTCACAATGGGGTGCTCTGGTTCTCTTTGTAAAGAGGAAATATAGATCATTGAGATTATGTATTGATTACAAGCAGTTAAATAAAGTCACGATAAAGAAAAAAATCCATTGCCACGTATTGATGACATGTTTGATCAATTGAAAGGTGCCACTATGTTTTCAAAGATTGATCTTCGTTCTAGTTATTACCAGTTACGGGTAAAGGATTCAGATATTCTAAAGACAACTTTCAAAACCAGGAATGGGCACTATTATTTTCTTGTGATGCCATTTGGTTTGACAAATGCACCCATGGTGTTTATGGATCTGATAAATAGAATTTTCAGACCGTACCTAGACAAGTTTGTGGTAGTATTCATTAATGATATTTTGGTTTATTCCCGAGATGAAAATGAACATGCTGAACAATTGAGAATAGTGTTGCAAACACTACAGGAGAAATAATTGTATGCCAAATTCAGTAAATGTGAATTTTGGCTTCAAGAAGTTGGATTCCTTAGACATATTGTATCTGCTGAGGGTATTCGGGTAGATTCGAGTAAAATTTCAGCCATTGTTAATTGGAAGCCACCAAAAAATGTGTCTGAAGTCAAAATTTTTCTAGGACTAGCCAGATATTATCGGAGATTTGTTAAAGGGTTCTCGATGATAGCTTATCCGATGACTCGATTGTTGCAAAAAGATGTGAAGTTTAAGTGGTCTGATAAATGTCAGTAGAGTTTTGACAGGTTGAAAGCTTTATTGACCGAAGCACTTGTGTTAGTTTAACCTAAATCAGGTATAGAATTTGTAATTTACAATGATTGTAACGCCCCAAAAATTTAAGTATTTATTTTTGCATGTTTGTAACACAAATACCTATTGCTTCAGTGGTTGAGTGATTTGGGTGTGTTTGGGAGTGCCTAAGAAGTCTTGAGTTCAAGCCTGGGCTTGTGCAAAAAGTTTTATTTTTAGGGAATAAACCCTTGCCTATAGTTAGTAAGCTTTTAAATTAGTGTGGGTAAAAGCAAGACATAAAAAGCCTACTGATCTAAGGGGTAAGTGGCGTGTTACCTATGCTAGTGGACTGAGGTTCGAATCTTGGTGTAGGCAAAGGAGTATTTATTTTGCTGCTGTGTCGTGGAGCTGTTGTAGTTTAACTGAAACACTGAAGTGGTTGAGGATAATTCAAATTGAGTGGTTGAGGGGAGGTGTGATCAGGTGGAGAGATTTAAAGAGGGATTTTAAGAGAAAATCAAGGGAAGTGAGGGAAGAGGGAGAGTTGTGTCAAAACTGGATTGTGAGCACTCAAGAATTTCGGCAAGAGTGGTACTCCTCACCTGGTATGCCTCATTTCGATTTTCTCTTTAGCCGAATGAGGTAGGAGTTTTTGGCATATTTTTCTGCTCACTTTTCTTCATTTTTGACAACCTTTATTTTGGCCAAAATTACTCCAAGTGCCTCCTTTCTTTTCTCTCGTTTGCAATTACTTTCTCTGCTCAAGTCTACCGTATCTTTCTTTCTTTCTTCTTTTTTTTGAATTGTGTAAGGTGTGTGTTCGACTAGTCCTCTTCTCTTCTTTTTCTGTTGTTGGCCGAATATACCTTCTGCCTTTCCTTCATTTTCTTTCCTCTTTCTCCCTTAAACTGATTTCTCTTATCATCTTGGTATTCAGGCAGATTACTTCATTCCTCTATCGCTACTGTGTCTTCGGTGTAACGACTATTCTCTGACAAATCAGTAAGAGCACTCAACTTCTTTTTGTTTTCTCTTAATCTGTAGTAAGTTTCCTCCATTCTTATACTGACAAGCTGAATAATATTGTGTTCCTTTCGATTTTAAAACTTCTCAAGGAGTGAAGGAGTTGCAAGTGGTATTGAAGCATTCGAAACCTTTCCTTCTTCACTCGATCAAGGGTAAGTTGTTGTGAGTATAACGATTGGGATAACTTATGCTTATTCGATTAAGTAACTGCTTAAGTGAATAATTGAGGATTGTTGGTAAAGTGTAGGTTTCCAAGGCATGGGCGGTTTTCTCAGCAAATAGAACCCAGGTGTGTAACACCACTCTATAAACGATATTGGTGAAATGTCGAAAAGGGCATGTAACACTGCCCAAATCATAAATCGACAAAAGCCAGAAAACGTGATATTTGACGCTACACGAATGTGCACTCGCTCGTGCGGTAAATCAAACGCATAAAATGTGGGCGTTAGACTGTTGAGGCCATCATGAGAAATTTCGTGGTCTTTGGCCGTTTTAGGCCACGTTGGGCCGAAATGGGTCGTGTGGGCCCAACAAGCTTGTCGACCCCATACAGGTAAACCACATGAACATGTGGAGAATATTGGGCCAAAATGTGTAATTTTCATGACCGAGACCAATTTTGGGCTATATGTGGGCCACACAAGCGTGTGGGCCCACATGGGCCTACATTATAGGCCTTAGGCCCATTTTCACTTTTTGACTGTAAAGGTTGCACGGGTCACCCGAGAAGACTGTGGACCTACTGATGGGTCGATAAGTTTACCTAGACCCCCAAACTGATATGAAATGACTGTTATGCCTTATGATTATGTATGATTGTATATGAGCATGCCATGATATATATGCTGCAAACACGTGTGGTATGTTGCATCGGATGGGATTATTGTGATTGGAGGAAGTTTACTGTACTGGCAGCTCTACTGCAAATACTGTTTAGTGCCGCAACCAGTGCTAATTTTGGAGTGTAAGGATGGGTGGGTGATTTTATCCCCACATGAAGTGTTGGACTGGACGGAGTGGAGTGTAGAGGCTGGTTGGGTAGGATTTCTGATTGTATGACTAAACTGTTATCACATCGAAATGGGCTAAGGCCCACACCGACATCGACATCAGAATGGGCTAAGGCCCACATTGATATTGATACTGATACTGCAATGGGCTAAGGCCTAACTGAACTGAACTATTATTGGTTTGGGCTTAAGCCCAGACTGTAATTGCATTGGCTATTTGCTTACATAGGGTTACACACTGAGTTTTCGTAAACTCACCCCTCTGTTTGTATGTACAGGTAATCCCCTGTCTTAGGTGGATCGGTGCTGCGAGGGATTCGGAGGTGGCCACACAACCGCACCTGCTTTTATATTTGAGTTTATTTTCAATAAATTTAATTTGGGTTTTTACTATATAATAAGGCCTCTTTAAATTTTAACTTTTAATTTGGGATTTTTCTTATTTAATTCATATCTGAAAGAAGTAGGACGCGGGTTTTCAAAAGATAAATGTTTTTCAAAACACCAAGTTTTCGTAAAATTTGATAAAAGCTTCCGCATCAAACATTGTTTTAAATATAGCAACAAACTAATAGGATCGACAAACTGCTAACAACAACTTGAGTTTTAAATGAACTAGATACCCTTAAATTTTCGTTATGATCATATACGAGATTTAATATAGCACGGGTTTTTACAATGAAAGTATGTTTTTGAAAAATACTTCAAGGTGATATTGCCAAATTCGACCATAACGTCTAGGCCGGGTTTGGGGTGTTACAGTGATGCATCGTTAAACGGTTTAGGTTGACTTTTGATGCAAGAAGGTAAAGTAATAGCCTATGCTTCAAGACAACTGAAATTACATGAAAAAAACTATCCTATACATGATCTTGAATTTGCAGCCATTGTGTTTGCACTAAAAATTTGGCGGCATTTATCTATTTGGTGAAAAATGTCACATATACACTGATCATAAAAGTTTGAAGTATTTGATGGCACAGAAATATTTGAATTTAAGACAATGCAAGTAGCTTGAATTGTTGAAAGACTATGATCTTGTTATTGATTATCATCCAGGAAAAGCCAATATAGTTGCAGATGCTTTGAGCAGGAAATCTTTATTTTTTTATGAGCAATGAATACTCAATTATCTATATCTAATGATGGCTCAATCGTAGCTGAACTGAAAGCTAGACCAACATTTCTACAACAGATTTGTGAAGCTCAGAAGAATGATGATGAATTACAAGCTAAACGGGTACAATATGAGTCAAACCCTAATTTAGAATTTCAAATTAGTTCTGATGGTTTTTTGTTATTCAAAGATAGAGTATGTGTGCTGAGGAAATCATAATTCGTACAGAAGAAATTCTACATGAAGCTCATTATGGTACAAGGTCTATACATCTTGGTAGTAATAAAATGTAAATGATCTGAAAAAGATGTATTGGTGGCCGGGTATGAAAAGATATATTTTTTATTTTGTATCTAAATGTTTGATATGTCAGCAAGTAAAAGCTGAACATTAAGTACCTTCTAGATTACTACAACCAATTACAATACCGGAGTGGAAATGGGAAAGAATTACCATGGACTTTGTATTGGGATTACCCTTGTCTCCAAAAAAGAAAGATGCCATTTGGGTAATTTTCGATCGGTTAACAAAGTCTGCACACTTTATTCCGGTACATATGGATTTTTCCTTAGATAAATTGGTTGAATTGTATGTTTTCGAGATAATCAGATTACATGGGGTAGCAGTATCTATTATTTTTTTTATAGAGATCCCTGATTGACATATCGATTTTGGAATAATTTACAAGAAGCATTGGGTACACAGTTGCATTTTAGTATTGCATTCCATCCTCAAACAGATGGCCAATTCGAATGTGTTATACAGATTTTGGAAGATATGCTTCAGTGTTGTGTACTTGAATTTGAAGGTAATTGGGAAAAATATTTTCCTCTGGTTGAATTTGCTTATAATAATAGTTATTAGTCCAGTATTAAAATGACACCGTATGAAGCTTTATATGGCCGGAAGTGTAGAACTCCATTATATTGGACAAAACTCAGTGAGAAGAAAATACATGGAGTCAATTTAATCTGGGAAACTGAAGAAAAGGTAAAAGTGATTCGGAATAGTTTGAAAGCAGCCTCAGATCGTCAAAAATATTATGCTGATCTTAAACGAAAGGAAATAGAAATCCAGATTGGTGATAAAGTATTCCTGAAAGTGTCACCTTCCAGTTTGGTCGTAAAGGAAAACTGAGTCCACGGTTTATTAGGCCATATGAAATCATTGAAAGAATTGGGCCTGTTGCATATCAGTTAGCATTACCACCGGAACATGATAAAATTCATAATGTCTTTCATGTATCGATATTGCGACGGTATCGAACGGATCCTTCACATGTTATTTCTCCGACAGAAGTTGAAATTCAGTCTGATATGATCTACAGTGAGGAACCGATAAAAATCTTGGCACATGAAACAAAAGAGTTAAGAAATAAAAAAGGTAGCATTGGTAAAAGTTCTCTGGCAGAAACATGGAATAGAAGAAGCTACTTGGGAACTGGAGGATACCATGAGAAAGGAGTACCCAAACCTCTTTACTGGTAAGATTTCCGAGAGACAAAAATCCTTAAAGGGGGAGAGTTGTAACAGCCCAATTTCAGTGAAATTGGAAAAGTGGTTTCGTGACCACAAATCCAAGCTAAAAAGATAAATTATTTTAAACTTATTGTATGATTAGTGGTATGATAGGAAGGTTATATGAATATAATGATAGGAAAAATTTTACCGATTATGTGTTTAATTGTGAAAATGACCAAATTGCATAAAATGTAAAAGTTGAATTTCAGTAGCTATAAGGATTAAATAGCTATATGTAACACCCTTCACCTGTATTCAATGCCGGAATAGGGTTACGAGGCATTACTGATCAATTCATAACACATATAGCATACATTTATGCAATAATAAGCGTTTATTCTCCTAAATCATTCAACACAATCGCATTGTCCCTTATAAGGGCCTATGAGGCCTTAAACATGCTTTAGAAATGGTTCGGGACTAAATCGATATCATACAAAAGTTCTGGAAACTTAGAAATTTTTCATGTAAACAAGGGTCACACGCTTGTATGAACAGGTCGTGTGCCTCACATGGCTAATAGACACGCCTGTGTGTCTAGCCCGTGTACCCTTCGAAGTGGCCACACATGCCCGTGTGCCAGGCCGTGTGCTAGGTCGTGCCAAAACTATCGAGTATACTGACTTATGCAACACGGCCATGTTACACGCACGTGTGCTAGGCACATTGCCAATTAGGGGGTATACTGACTTGTACCACACGGCCAGTCACATGCCCGTGTGTGAGACCGTGTGGAGCATACTGACTTCAATTTAATTTCAACACTAGGAGACACATGGCCGTATAACATGATCGTGTGTCACACATGGCTGAGACACACGCCCTTGTCTCTGCCCATGTGGACAATAATAGGCCATTTACCAAGCCATTTTGTCACCCATTTTGCACATACCTACACAAGCACAAATGGTACCAATTCAAGGCACTAATATGCATCCAAATAACATCAACCAATGTTCAAATCATACCCTTTCTTTACCATTAATATAATTTACAAATATGCTATTATTTATCATCTAATTTCATACCTAATTCACATATTCAATTCAATCAACTAAACCATAACATACATACATTATCAATCATCAATTCTCAAGCACATAACTTTCTAAATTACCTAATATCATTTAGCATTATAGATTCAACTTCAACCACACAATATAAGTCAATTAACAAACTCAAAATAGAACCATTTGCACATTTATAAACATCATCAAATTCATTATCATAAGCCAACTCAAATGGCTCAAAATATATGGTTATCAAACATACCAAAATGACTCAAGCCTATACATGCCATATATCACATATACACAACTCAAAAGTACCAAGTAGATAGTTGGAAGTGTGACGTAGTCTCTGACGATCCCCCGAATCTGAGCTAGCTTTGAATTCACTATAAAACACGGGAAAAACAAATAAGGTAAGCTACAAAGCTTAGTAAGTTCATACTAAATATACTCAACAATTCATAAAACACGAATCATCAATTTGAACAAGTTAGTGTATAATTCATGATAAAATCAAACCTTCCATAAGCTTATTCATATACTTATATGCAAAGTCATAACCTTTTCTATTTGAACTTCATATTTACATATACATACATGTACAAGTTCATAACGAATTTATACATTCCTGTAACACTGTCAAATACTTGATGTTTCGCACACTAAGTGCCATCGCATAGCCGAAGCTATTAGAATCCCGTACACTAAGTGCCTTACATAGCCAAAGCTATCTCAGTCTCGCACACTAAGTGTCATATATAGCCGAAGCTATTCCAAATTTCACACTAAGTGCCATAAATACCCGAAGCTATCTCGAATCGCACACTAAGTGCTAAATATAGTCTATTTATTGTCAAACATGACCGTAGTCTCGTGTATACAATTTATGCAATATCAAAGCATTAAAAGCATAATTGCAACAATGTTTATCACATACGAACTTACCTCGGATGCTAAAATGGTGAATCGAGTCGTTTAGTCGATAGCATTAGTTTTCCCCCGATCTAAGTCCGAATTCCACTTTTCTTAATCTATACAATATCAACTTCAGCTTATTCAATCAATTATTTATTCAATTTAATCCAAAACACACATTGGGTATGTTTACACTTTTGCCCTTAAAGTTTCACATTTTTATAATTTTGTCCTTATTTTACAAAAATCACAAATTAATGAAATTCAAGACTAACCCATGCTAGCCAAATTACCATAATGCCCCTAATAGCCCATAATTTACATTTATTTCACATTTTAACCACTAACTTTACACTTTTCTCAATCTAATCCATATTTTGCAATTTCACTAAAAATCACTTAACAAAACTTGTATAATTCATAAAAATATTCACATTTCAACATCAAACATCCAATAACACATATATACATCAATGGAAACTCTCACAAATGTTAACAGTTTTGAAATCGAAGGTACGGACTAGTTAGATTGAGCTGTAACGATTATAAAAACATAGAAATCATCAAAAATCGAGCTCAAAACACTTACCAAATTAGCCATGCACTTGCCAAACATTCAAAGCTTATCCATGGCTTCTTTTCTTTCTTAATTTCGGTTAGGAAGAAAGATGAATGAAATGCTTTATCTTTTGTTTTAATTAATTAACCTTTATTTAATGATTTACCATATTAACCTTATTACTAATTCAATATTTCAATTTTTGCCAAGCCAATATCATTCTGTAACAGCACAGTTTAGAAATTAGTTGGAACAGTGGTTTCGAGACCACAAATTCGATGTCAGAATGATAATTTAAGATTATTTTCTATGTGAATAGTATATGATTTAGCCTATGTGAAATTTCTGTGTGATAATTTTATCGACTGTGTGTCAAATTGTGAGATAGGACTTAATTGCATAAAGTGTAAAATGTTGTGTGCTGATTGTTAAGTGTCCAATTGTTGATGTTTTTATAATGTGAAGTCCTTAAAAGTTAATTAGCCCAATATCAAGTTAGTAGATGGTTAAATGACTTATAAACCATAAGGTAAATTTGTTTTATATGACTAATAAAAGGGCAAATTGGTAAATGGTGTATTAATGATAATAAAAATAAAAAAAACATAAAATGTTCATCTTTTCATCACCATTGCCAAAATTTGCTAAAGAAAAAGATGGAAAGAGAGCTTTAGGGTATTCGGCCAACATTTGAGCTTGATTAAAGGTATGTTTGAGCTCGATTTTTGTTAATTTCTACGTTTTCGTAATCGTTGCTTAGTGCTCTAGCTAACCCATGTTGAAATTTTGTGAATTGATGATGTTGTTGAGATGAGCCATTGATGAATACTTGAGCTATATTCTAGTTGATAGGGAAATATGAAAACTTGGTGTTGGGTTAACATGGTTTGTATTTGGATTTTTAGTGAAATTGAGCATTTTAGGCTTAAATGAGAAAATGAGTAATTGAAGGACTAAATTGTAAAACAATTGAAATGTGTGGGCTTGTATGAGTATAGTGAGAATTCAGCTAGACATGGGTGCAAGCTAGTTATGTGTATTTGATGATTTTATGAATAAAGGACTAAAGTGTCGAAATGTGAAAATATGAGGGTTATTGTGTAAAATGCCCTAAATATGTGTGCTTGGATTAAAATGAATGATTTGGTGATTGAATGGATTGAATTTGAATGTGTATAGACCAAGAGAGGAGAGGATCGGATCGAGATCGAGGCAAAGATAAAGTACTCGATTAATCGACCGTTTCGATAGTTCGACATCCGAGGTAACTTCAGATATAATACATGTTGTTAACTTATGTTCTATGTGATGTGAATTGAATGAATATCTATATAATTATGGTATTAGAAATGCTATGTGCGGAATTGAATTAGAGGTACTAAGTGTGTGAAATTAAAGTCGGGATAGAGATGATTGGCACTGTGTGTGCGAGATGATAAAAGCTTTGGCTTATTGAATAGATACTGTGTGTGCAATACCAATATAAGCTTGGTTTAACGATTTGGCACTAAGTGTGCGATGACATTTATGTTTTGATTACGAATTGGCACTATGTGTGGGAACAAAGCGAGAGATTAGCAAAGGTGGATCGGAACTGTAAAGTCGAGTAGTTGAATAGCATGGTTGGTGAGTAACTAAGTGTTGGATACATACCTATGTGGTTAATGAGATTGAAAGTAGATGAATGGAATGCTATGTGAGTACTTGATACGGTTAAATTTGTGTATCAAATGTAGATTTTCTATGTGAAGGTTTAATATGTACATTGGTTTGATTTGATGAGATAATTGTATTGTATTTTGAACTTACTAAGCTTTGAAAGCTTATTATGTGATTGTTTCTCTGTTTACAGTGTTAGTAAAGCTAGCTCGGATTTGGGAATCGTCAGCATCTCAATCACACTATCGGCAATCTATTTTGGTACTTTTGGAAAGATGTACATAGTTGAAATATGGCATGTATAGGCTAGATTTGTGAATTATGTTTGAGATGTGTAAATAGCCATGTGATATAGCTAGACAAGATATTGGTTAAATGCTTAAATAGTTGTGGTATGTGATGTATGTTTTGGAATGGCTTGATAGTTATGAAATGTTTTTTAACTGATGAGTTTTTTCATGGATTTAAGCCATTGAATCCAATGAAAATATGGATGAATCATGCTTGGTAATGTATGTGATTTAGTTGATTAAAATGGTTTATAAGTTGACATGATTAGAAATGAGATTGTATGAAAT
Source organism: Gossypium rotundifolium (assembly GCA_025506655.1). NCBI lineage: Eukaryota > Viridiplantae > Streptophyta > Magnoliopsida > Malvales > Malvaceae > Gossypium > Gossypium rotundifolium. Next base: position 183,337,031 of record CP106722.1, on the reverse strand, counting down.
GACTTGATGATCACTTGACATGAAATTGGTTGCCAAATTGTGCATGGAAATATGCTCAAATGTGCATGTAGGTTTGACCCTTGTGTGGGTGGCAAATTGGCCTTCAAATGGCCTATTTTGCCTACACGGATGTGGCACACGGGTGTGCTTAGTGACCGTGGGGTAAAGTCAGTAGCTAGCTTAAGTGTACACGACCATGGCACACAGACGTGCCTAGTAGCCGTGAAGCCAAAGCCAAGGTACACGGGCGTGTAACCCTTGAAACTTTAAAAAGTTTTAAATTTCTGAGAACTTCTGTATGTGTTCCGATTTATTCCCGACCTCTTACTAACATGTGTTTAAGGTCTCGAAGACCTCAATAAGGAATTATATACTTGTGATTGAATATGTTTGATTGATGTTTGACTTTTTGTCGTGAAATGATAGTGAAATGTTCTGAATGTTTGGTAATGCCTCTTAACACTTTTCCAGTTACGGTCTCAAGTTAGGGGTGTTACACATCCACTATCTAATTAATGGTCCAATTACCACATAAGGACCTTTACTTTAAGGTTCCATAGCTATTTAACACCTTTAACTTATAGAACCCTAATTTTACACCTTACGCGATTTAGTCCTTTTTACCTAATTAAGCATTCAAACAATAAAATTTCTTAATAAAATTTTCACACCAACATTCAATCATGCTGTAAACATTAAAATAATAACAAAATAAATATTTTGACCTCTAATTTGTGGTCCCAAAATCACTATTTTGATTTGACCAAAAAAGAGCAGTTACACTATGGAATTCAAAACTTAAGGTCCTTACATGGTAATTAGACCATTAAAGAAAAGTATGTAGATATTTTTGGTGAACCATCCATGAAAAAACTGAAAAAGGGCAAGGACTAAATTGGAAAACAAAATAATTAAAAGATGATAATTAATTAAATAGAATATAATCTTATTTTCATATCATCTTCCCCAAATATTTCCATGGAAACCCTAGGAGAGAGGAAGAAAACTAATCAAGTTTAATTGGGTAAGTAATCAAGTCCCGTTTTTAGTAATTTTTATATTTTTGGAATCGTGATAGCTTAAACTATCTATTTAGGGGATTAATTTGAAAAGTTAACAAGGTATGGAAATTGTAACATGGATGATTATGTTGAAATTATGAAATTTATGGTAGAAAATGAAAGGTTGTTGATAGATAAACAACTTTTACAAAGTGAATTTTTGATGAAAATTTATTTAAGGACTAAATTGAAAAATGGTAAAACCAATGATATGATTTTTGTGAAATTTATGAGCTGTTATTGTGACATATGAAATTCGGCTTGGCTGGAAATAAGGATTAAATTGTATGAATTTCATTTTTCGAGCCAGGGACTAAATTGTCAATTATGAAAAGTATGGGGTAAAATGATAATTTTTCCTAGAATGTAAACTGAGTTCAATAGAATATGGAATGTGATAAATTGATGTTAAATTCATTTATATAGATTCGGAAAGATCAAATAAAGAGTTAGATCGAGGAAAAGAAAAGATTTCGGATTAGTAGGTTTTCAAGTACAAACTATCGTCGAGGTAAGTTCGTGTAACTTAATTGTACATCATGTAAATATGTTGAATAGAATGTTGTATTAGATTGAATGTGGAACAATAATTCATTTATACATTATGAATGATATGAATGTAAGAAAAGGACATATGCTCAGAAACATATGAAAAGGATTAAATTCTGTGTAAATATTGGATTATGATGGATAAAGGTGATTTCCCTTGTGAAATGAGGTCCTGCATTTGTTGCAGAATGGATTTAGCTCGGATGAGTAATCCTATTGACCTCATTATTGAAATGATTTAGCCCAAACAGGTAATCTTGATATAAGTTTTCTCGAGCATATGGAATAGACTGGATTTAGCCTGGATTGGTAATCCAAATTAAGCTCTTTAGAGTATTTGACACAAAAAGGATTTAGCTTGGATTGGTAATCCTGAAAAAACTGTTAGAGCATATGTTACAAATAGGATTTAGCATGGACTGATAATCCTGCTATATGATATGTAGCTCGAGAGTGTGCTCTCTGAATAAGTCCCTAAGGGGGTACCTTAGAATATAAATTGACGGGTTAATGATTTGTACACTTTGTGTGTACTAAAAGAATATCCATCGATAATTCAATAATTTAACGAATAAAATTGTTGATATGGGAAATTAATGGATCAAAGGATTAATATTTATGAAATGTTAAGGAAATGTGACATGATGAGCTCATCTATGCTTATTTGGTATATATATATGTGAATTATATGACTAACTTGTTTGGTTGAATGCATGTGAATAGGTATTTAGCTGTAGTTATGGAAAACATGTTAATGTGTGAAAAATAGAAATAAATGAAATTGGTAAGTTTAATTATTGTTATACGAACTTACTAAGCATAAGGATGCTTACTAGGTTTTATTTTCCCTGTTTTCTAGTGTTCGAAAGCTCGCAAAGGTTGGAGATTGGTCAGATAATCATCACACTATCCACCTGTTGATTTTGGTATATATGGTAGACTTATTTTGGTATAATGGCATGTATAGGCTAACTTGGTCATATGATGGATTGTAAGTGGATGTTTGTAATTTAGCCATTGGAATGGCTAGTATTGATCATGTTTTGGTATTTGTATAATGAGATTATATCATGTTAATAACATAAGTATTTATATAATTTGTTTGAGATATATTAAATAGGTATGTTTACAAATGGTAAGATTATAGGTATGATTATATATAATGTTATATCATGTTAGATGATAGAATTGTCATGATGTTATAATGCTATTGGTTGGTATATGAATTGCAAACTTTGGTGTAGGTCATTGGTAAATTGGGTGAGAAAATGAAGCCAGGAAATGAGTTTATTTTGTCCACACGGGTAGTGTGTCTATGCCGTGTGAATCACATGGCTTGGTACATGGGCATGTGGTTTGGCCATATGTCCCTTGCATCTTAAAATTTAGAAACAAAATTTGTAACATCCTAAAAATTTGAGTATCAATATGTTGTTTGCCTTTGGTGTTAGCTCGGGTATGATTTTATTGTGTGCTTAATATAGTCTTGAGAAGGCTCGTGTTTACTTGGAATTAGAATAAATTTTAGTAAAGAGTACTTTACTGTAGAGGAATCAGGTGACCTTGAAGTTTAAGTTAATTATGTGATAAAAGATGGCATAAGATGAGTAATTGGCAAAGTGGTGATGGCGCCATAAGTAGGACTTGAGGGGAGAGGTTCGAATCTCCTAGCATGCAAATTGGGAGCTTATATTTTTGCTTTTTCCTAGCAAGTGTCGGCCAAGCATCATTCATGGATAAGATGGACTAAATTTTTATGGTAATGAGACTTAAGGTTATGGCAAGCATGAATTAGGGATAGAATTGCCTAATTTTGGGGATAGGATTTCTCAAACTTTTGGAAAATGGAGGATTGCAAGGCTTGAATCAAGGTTGATGTTTTGGAAACTTTTTCATGGCCATTTTGACCATGAATATGGACGGCATTATGGACAAAAGGGGGAGCCAAAATTTGGTGGTTAGCTTGGGGTAGGATGGTAGCTTGTTAGATTTCTTTTGGTCATTTTTATTTTGTTTGAAGACACTTTTTCTCCATTCATCTTTTCCTTCCCTTGGCTGAATGTATTGGTGTAGAAGAAAACAACATTTTCTTTATTTCTTTTGGTCATCTTTTTGACCATTTGGTCATTTTTGGTAATCATTCTAGTGTCTTTCTCCTAGTGCCGAAACTACCAACATAAAAAGCCATTCTTTTTTCTTCTCCTTTCCCATTGTCGAATGCATTTTTGCTCTTCCTCATTCTCTTTTCTTCTCTTTGAAAACCGAATTATAACACCTTCTTCCCATTCTCTCTTCTTCTTCATTTTTTATTTATCATTCAAACACTTTCTTCATTATTTTTCTCTCATGGCCGAATGGTATTAATAACATTTTCTCTAATTTTCCTTCAAAGTCAATCTCCTATTCATCTATATTGTCTTGTTGGTTATTCTTTCAACCCTCGTTTAAGCAACAGGTAAGAGCTTTCTTTTTGGTTCTTATGTTGGCTTAAGGGATGTCTTGGCTGAATCTTAATGGTGGTAAGAAGAATCTCTTTGATCGAAATCATCATTCATTCTATTAAACGTTTTCTTTCGTTATATTTTAGTGTGATTGTGGAGGGCCGAAACTCAAGTGTTAGTAAGCGTCGTGAATCGTTGGAATCGATTTAAGGTGTTAAGGTAAGGGTTTATTAAGGACCTCATATTACTCGTCATATTGATATAGATGGATTATTAATCGATTTCATTTTAGGGGACATTATCGCTCGATTTTTATATTGTGGAACAAGGATATTTGTGGTAAGTCAATCTCACCCTTAAAACCGTTACTCATAATTTCGATATATTATTTAGTCAGATTAATGATCTTTTGTCAATGGAGACAATTAAGATAGGGACGAAAAGGGCGGTAAATAGTGTTCGAAAGAGGGGTGGTTTCGCTATTCCCCCTAAGTTTAAGTGAAGGGCTGTTTCTAGAATCTGATATTTTCCACCGGGTTGTGGACCCTCATCCGAGGAGAACCAGTTGTTTGAAGTCGTTCATACTCCCGAACCTTTTTTTGTTCGTGGATTTTCATTGGGTAACGAACCAACAATCGGGGAGAAACCACAAATAAAAGTGGTTCGAAATTCTGAGGGTAAAAGTCTAGATCGTTATTTCTAAGATTTGATTTGTAAATAAATAATAGTGTTCTAATTTATCGCGATGCGTTTAGGTATCGACGAGCGGAAAAGTCTAGTTCTCATAGTAACCAGGTGTGTAACTTCACAGTTATCTCGGGTTAGATACCATACCGTAAGTATTGGGATAAAATCGTAAAGATGACAAAATCAAAAAATGCGTAATAATTAACACTTTTGTGTAAATGCATGAAAACAGTTAAAGTCGTGAAATTTATGAAAATGCCCTCAATAAGTTAATTGGTAAATAGTAAATTTTATGCCCAATGTGATAAATGGGCCGAAAAACTGCTAGATCAATAAATGGGCCGAAAAACTGCTAGATCGATAAATGGGTCAAAAAACTGCTAGATCGATAAATAGGCCGAAAAACTGCTAGATCGATATATGGGCCAAAGTTTGCTAAATCGTTAAATGGGCTAAAATGTTATTTTGTCTTATGGGCCAAAATGAAAATTTGAATTTTTGGACTCACATGTATTATGGGCTTTTGTAATATTATCATATGGATATATATATATATATATATATATATTATGCATACATGATTGCATGGGTTGGGATAATTGACGAATAGAAGAAAGGCCTGTTGCCAAAAATCTAGTTCGGTGGCTCTGCCACAAATATATTTTAAATGGCTTAATACCTCTAGTTCGGTGACTTTGTCACAATCTAGTTCAGTGGTGCACCATAATATTATTTAAAATGGCTTTATGCCTACGATTGGTGTGTTGGCGGGGTAGGTTGACTTGATCCCCACAGGTGTGTTGGTTGGTACGGATGGTGTGTAGCGGATGGAAATTAGGTTTGGTTGGGAATTTCATTTTAGATGCATTTTATTTATTATATTGTTAAATCCGTAAATGGGCTCAAGCCCAAAATAATGTCTTGATGATCTGGCCCAATAAATATGGTAAGTGAGTTATACACTAAGTTCTGAGTAACTCACTCTATTTAATTATCCATCTCAGGTAATGGCAATTGACGGAGGTTTGGGCCGAGGATGACTTCGTGGAGGCCATACTTCGAACATGGGTTTTATAAACTATGAACTTTTATTAAGTATTTTTATTTAATTACTGTTTTAGGTATGATGTAATAAGGCCTTTATTAATATTTTATGGATTTTATGTGTGGATGGATTTAATTTTGTTTTAGACACTTAATATGGGTGATGTTAACTCAATAATGTTTCCTTAAATATTTTGTTTTAAAACATATGAGATTCTTTAAATATTCTTGTTTTCAAAATTCTTTTTGAACTCTTTTTTTTAAAAAAAACTACTTAAAGGTTTTTGACAATTAAATACTAAATGATAAGATTTCAAACTATTATTTCTTTATTCATCGATTTTAAATCAAATTCTTGATTTTACTAAACTTCACTTTCAAAAGGTTTTGTAGAACTGTTTTACCTAAATCATTAGAGAATTAAATGGATGTTCGATTCGTGTGACAAACCAAATCTCGCCTTAACACATAGACACGGTTTGGGGTGTTACATTTAATGGTATCGAGCCGCTTTCAAAACTCTACTGTGGTTGGGTTTAATAAATAACTTCGCTTGAAATTATTTTAATTATGTTTTAAAGTTAGTATGGCACCACAAGCATCCGGCAGCAAGGCAAGTAAGTATTCATTACTAAATGATTATTATGATGATATGATCATAGGAACACTCTAAAACTTCTAGTTTTAGATGTTGAAAATTGTAGAGATCGAGACTATAGGATGTGTTTGCGAAAAATAACTTTATCTCTTGAATCTCATAAAATATCGTTAATAAACACGAAAAAGTTTTCTAATTCAAAAAATTCGTAATCAAATGAAAATGAGTTAGTTAGTATGAGCGCCAGAGGATGCAGACGTGGTAGACGTGGCCGTGCTAGAGCTGTGTCTGAGGAATCGGGACATATTCCGAAAATGGATGCACCGACATCACCAGCATTGAAAAATGATTCACAAGAGAATAGGAGAGAAGATAATGCTTTGACACGAGCAATGTTGTGAGTCCTTGAAAGGGTCGCTAGAACTAGAGCTGGGCCAGCAACTCGTGGGTCAATATCAGAGCGATTGAAATCAAGTGGTGCTGAGGTTTTCAGAGGTGTCTCAGGTGTAGCTCCAAATGTTGCTGAATATTAGCTTGAGGCGGTGGAGCAAATTATGGACGACCTAGAGTTAACTGTAGAATAGAAACTAAGGCGAGCGGTGTCTTTGTTAAGGGACGAGGCATATCAATGGTGGCTTATTGTCCGAGAAGGCACTGAAGCTGCATTAGTTACTTGGGATTTTTTCAAAGCTGCCTTTCAAGGGATATATGTAGGAACAAGTTATATAGATGCCCGGAGGAAGGAATTTCTGAATCTAGTTCAGGGAAATAAAATAGTGGCAGCGTATGAGGCTGAGTGTTTACGCTTGAGTCGCTATGCTCGGACAATAGTGCCAACGGATCATGAGCGCTCTGTACGCTTCGAGGATGGGCTGAATGATGAGTTGCGGGTACTGATCGCCCCACAACAAGTGAGAACTTTTGCCACGCTTGTGGAGAAAGCCAAGATAGCCGAAGAGGCTAAGAGCTCAGAACGTTAGAACCGGGAAAGAGTCAGAGGCAAGAGAGATATAAAGTATCCAGGTTCTTCAAAAAGGTTTCAGAAGAGGCATCGAAATGATGAGCCAGCTCAAGGTAGAGCACCTGGGGCTATTAATCAGAGTCGAGACTGTGCTGAATGTGGGAAACGACATTCCAGAGAGTGTTGGAGGAAAACTGGTGCTTGTTATAATTGTGGTTCAATGGATCATCAATATAAAAATTGCCCTCGACGGATGGATACGACTCAGGAAGCTCGTAATCCTGATGTACAGCCGGCCAGAGGTACTCAGTAGCCACCGAGAGGCCGTGGACCGGGTCGTGGTGGTAATGAGGCTAGACGTGGTCAAGGTGCACCGGGTCGAGGCAGTGGTTCTAGAGGTAATGCGGATGCAAGACAGCCAAGATTAGTCTATGCAGTTAGACGCCGCGAGGATGGCAATGCACATAATGTGATAACTGGTACGTTCTTCATTTTTGATATGCCTGTTACTGCTTTGATATATATTGGTTCTACCCACTTGTATGTTGCTAGTGCCATATCTGGAAACCTAAATCTAGAATCTGAAATTACCGATAGTGAGATGACGGTATTTAGTCCTTTAGGACAGTCAGTAATTGTAAATAAATTATTTAGAGACGTGCCCTTAGAAATCCAAAGAGAAATATTTCTGGCAAATTTGATGGAATTACCTTTCGGCGAGTTCGATCTCATTCTGGGATGGATTGGTTGGTTAAGCACCGGGTGCATTTGGATTGTGCTGAAAAACAGATGTCAATAAGGACTTTGGGTAATAAGGAAGTAGTAATGATAGGCGAACGAAGAAATTATTTGGCAAATGTGGTATCTGCGTTAAAGGCAGAAAAGTTGGTGTGGAAAGGGTATGGAGCATTCCTAGCTTTTATTCGTGCTTTGGATGCCAAAGAGTTATCAGTGGAAGATGTGAGAACGGTGAAGGAATTTCCAGATGTATTTCCCGAAGAACTTCCTGGTATACCTCCAGATCGGGAAGTAGAATTTGGTATTGAGCTTTTGCCCGGAACGGCTCCAGTATCAATTGCTCCTTATAGAATGGCAATCAAGGAGTTGGCGAGCTTAAAGCTCAAATTCAAGAATTGTTGGATCGGTATTTATTCGACCGAGTGTGTCTCCGGGAGCACCAGCTTTGTTTGTTAAGAAAAGGATGGGTCGATGCGTATGTACATTGATTACGAGCGCTTGAATAAATTGACGATCAAGAATAGGTATCCTTTGCCGAGAATTGATGACCTGTTTGATCAATTGAAAGGAGCTTCGGTTTTCTCCAAAATTGATTTGAGATCAGGTTATCACTAACTCAAGGTGAAAGAAGCAGATATTCATAAGACGGCATTCTAAACTCGTTATGGACATTATGAGTTTTTGGTGATGCCGTTTGGGTTGACCAATGCACCAGCTGCATTTATGGACATGATGAACCGGGTCTTTCAACCATATTTAGACCGGTTTGTGGTAGTGTTCATAGATGACATTTTGGAATATTCGAGGAATGAAGAGGAACATGACTCACATTTACGTATAGTATTGCGCATACTTGAGATAAGCAACTTTATGCCAAATTCAAGAATGTGAATTTTGGTTAAGGAAGTGACTTTCTTGGGTCATGTGGTATCACCAAGGAATAAGGGTGGATCTTCTAAGATTAAGGTCAGATCGATTGGAAACCACCAAGTCGATAGTCGAGATTCAAAGTTTCTTGGGTTTGATGGTTATTATAGTCGCTTTGTTGAGGGTTTTCACGATTGCCGCACCCTTAACTAAGTCATTATGAAAGGGAGTACCATATGTATGGACTGAAAAATAACAAGAGAGTTTCGAGAAATTGAAGAAGATTTTGACAGAAGCACCAGTTTTGATTCAACCTGAGGCTGGAAAAGAATTTATCGTCTACTGTGATGCGTCACACATGGGTTTAGGTTGTATGCTGATGCAAAATGGAAAAGTGGTGGCTTATGCTTCTCGTCAGTTGAGACCGCATGAAGTAAACTACCCTACTCATGACTTGGAGTTAGCTGCGGTAGTGTTTGCTTTAAAGATTTGGAGGCACTATCTCTATGGTGAGAAGTCTATCATCTATACGGATCACAAGAGTCTTAAGTATCTTCTTACTCAGAAGGAGTTAAACTTGAGACAAAGAAGATCGGTGGAGCTATTAAAGGATTATGATTTCTCAATCAAGTATCATCCTAGAAAGGCTAACGTGGTAGCAGACGCGTTAAGTCATAAGGTGGTATCTGATTTGAGAGCAATGTTTGCTTATCTGAGTTTGTATGAGGATGGTAGTCTGTTAGCGGAACTTCAGGTGAAGCCTCTGTGGTTAGATCAAATCAAGGAAAAGCAGATATCAGATAAAAAGTTAGGACCCTTATTTCAGCAAGTTGAAAGTGGTGAAATAGGGGATTTTGGTATAAACATTGATGGAGTGCTTTGTTTTCGTGGAAGAATTTGTATGCCCAAGGACTCAGATTTGAGACAAATGCTTCTACGGGAGGCGCATAGTAGCCCTTATGCTATGCACCCCGGAGGAAATAAGATGTATCGAGATCTCCGTGAATGGTATTGGTGGCGTGGTTGAAGCGTGAGATTTCGAGTTTGTAGGAAAATGTTTGACTTGTCAA